>JAKELL010000095.1:0-211834 GCA_021524915.1 Lactarius akahatsu | reverse complement strand
GATCGCGGTTGAGGACGCTTGCGATGTGAACTCGGTTTTTCTTTTCCCATCTGTGCATTTCGAGCTGATCCTGGAAGCCATAGCTCCTGCTATTCCAAGGGCACCTCGTGCCTCGCCATAAAGTCCGCCGATGCCGACGGACACTATTCTGGCTTATTCGATGTACACACCCCTCTCCCCGCTGCTTCGACCCGAGTTGACCGGCGTGCTCCAGTTCGCAGACGTGAATGCGTTCCTGACATTTGCCGCGACGCGACATACGTATACCCCTGAGCACCTGCAACCCCAACCCGCGCGTCGCTCAGATCCTCGAAGCTGCAAAGGCAGGTCACGTCCCGGTGCGACTCGTGAGCAGTACGTCTGTTCGCATCGTCTACTTTCAGAAGTAATGACTCCGCCTTCCAAGATCTTTCCGAGAAAAACCTCTCGTGGAGCTCGCACACGATTCGTCCGTGATCGCTCTCCTCGCTGTCTTGTCTTCCGGCGCACACCGAGGTATGTCGTCGCTTCAAACTTAGAGACGCCGCCCACTCTATTTCTCAGTTCTCGTCAAGTCGCCGGCTGGGTCCTCAGCGTCGCACCTCGGCGTGATCTCCGACCCCCGTCTGTTCGTGTTCTTCAGCGCTTTCGCTCGTTCGTCCGGCGCTGCAATGCCACCACTGCCAGAGATACAGCTTCTTGCATTATGTCTTGGCACGCCATCACTGCCCTCGTTAAATCTGCACTTTGAGGTGGTCGCGGTGCACTCGCGTAAGAGCGTGCTCGATGCGATGCGGATGATGAGCGATCTAGGCGTTGACAGCGTCGCGATCCTGGAGGAGGAACGATGCCTGTTCATCAGATCGTATCACAAATCAAGCTCCGATCAAGGTTCGATTCTTTTGTTGGCTACGCGTCCCCTTCTTTTTCCTACGGCTTTTGAAGATGCCCCAAGGCTGGACAGATGGGGCTATCGATATCCAGGTCCTCCACCCTCCCTAAGCGGCTCCACTAAGCGCTCATATGTGGCCGCACAGTCTACAGCGTGTTCCCATCATCTACACTAGCATATACGATCCAGAAGGTACTGGCCAGTATGTATCGGCCCTTCCGTGCGTTGGTCTGTGATGACAAAATTACCTTGAAGCGAATTCGCATCGACTCTTCTTGACTTCCGAATCAAATGGCTCTGCTTCACCGTCTGCTGGCTTGCGTGGGAATTTGTCCGGTATCGTCTCGATTGGTGACAGTAAGCATATTCATTATTATCTCTGGGACTAGCTTGTTGGAGGGTTGCCCTAACAGTCTTCTCGCTCTTCGCCCGTATCGCCAACATTCCTGACGTGGATCCAGCGCGAATGCAACGCCCTAGGCGTGCGTCGTCCGGCGTATTTGTTGAACATGTACGAAGTTCTTCCACGGGGGGTCTTCGGCGTACGAGTGTCCCCAGGGCGGCCTAATTTGATGAAGCAAAGCTAGCACATCATTACCTGTATCATTGACATCTTGGTTTGTCTCATATACTTCACTTTGTACAGTACAATGTTCCGTAAGTGGTTCGAAAAATAAAACGAGGTGTGGGTCATGGCACATGACTAAGAGCAAGAATACCCTCCTCGTGTTCCAAGTCGTGTTCCGTGCTTTTTTGTACACCAACTCCCACTATGACTCCCTCGGAATACCCCCTTGGCAGTCCAATTCCTGCATTTACAGAGCACGCGATCACTCCCTCACTGCCAACATGGGGGGATAATGTCGGGTATCAAGCGGGAGAAGCTCGTGTCATGGACGCCATGCAGGCATTATACCCTCGCTTTTGCATAATCCTGGATGTCAGGAAGGTGAGTGCTGTGGTTTTTTCACCAGCGCCTCCCTTTTTTTTTTTTTGATATTACACGTAGCTTTCCGCCCTCTTGGAACAAAAGTTCGGCACGCCCTCCGAGAGTTCCCTACTCTTTCCCTCCCGCAAATCTGCCGAGGCGTGCCGCGCATTCCTAGCCGCACGTGACGTCCTCGCGCGTGTCGTGCAGCACTGCATCTCCGACCAACTCTGTATCTTCCTCGTCCTGTTTCCTCGGGACCAGTTCAGCACCGCCAAGAAATTCTGGCAGTACACGGGTCTAGGCATCTCGAGCCGGCTAGCCACCCGATGCCTCTCTGTGCTCACGCCCCCGCCACCTCACCCACGTCCTCGACTCCCCCATATCTCAAGCCAGGTGCGCACCGGCACTACGCCTCTTCCAAACCGCCGCGCGAAACCGCCCGCTGAACTGCTAGGGACGGACAAGTCTGAGTATCTCGAGCAGCGCTATGGATCGACTCCGGGCGTCGGAGCGGCTGAACTGGCGAAGGCCGCGATGCGCCGCCATATTGCGGGCGTGCATGTGCGCAATGAGGGCGCAGGCGGTGGCGAAGCCGAAGTTGAGGTCGCGGTCACTGAGCACGACGTGTTCCTCTTCCCGACCGGGATGACCGCGATCTGGTCCGCGCACCAACTTGCCCTGGACGTCCGCGGCGCGAAAAAGAGCGTGTGCTTTGGGTGGCGTTCGTGCATCCGTCCGTGGTCCACCTCGCGAGTGAACTGAATGAACTGCTCCCCTCTCAGCTTTCAGTTCGTCGATACGCTTAGGCTCCTCGAGGAGTGGGGTCCTGGATACTACTTCTTGGGCCATCTTCGATCGAAGAGTTGGAAGGGATTTTGGAGGCGGAGCAAGCAAAGAATCCGCACGAACCGCCGATCCTTGCGCTTTTCACCGAGTTCCCCTCCAACCCGCTCTTACGCTCCGCCGATCTCCCGCGATTGCGCACCCTCGCCGACAAGTACGACTTTTTGATCGTCATCGATACCAGCATCGGCAATTTCATCAACGTCGAAACTTTGCCCTTCGCGGACATCGTAGTGACGAGCCTGACGAAGCTCTTCAGTGGGGGCTCGAACGTCATGGGCGGCAGGCATGTTATTTTTCTTCTTTGGTGCCTAACTTGGTAGACTCATTCATGTGGTATATAGTCTCGTGCTGAACCCCGCACGCAAGCACTACCGCCGCACTCAAGGAACGACTGCTCACAATATACGAAGACGTCTACTTCGATGAAGAAGCCATCGTCATGGAACGAAACTCGCGCAATTTCTCCGAGCGCGCCACCAAAATCAACGCAAACGCTGAGCGCGTCTGCGATTTCTTATACGCCTCCTCCCAGGAGCCCTCCTCGCCCATCACCGAAATATTCTACCCCAAATGGCAGACAGCCGCGCACTACGCCGCGCGCCGCGTACGGGCGGCGGCTTCGGCGGGCTGTTCTCGCTCGCCTTCGCCAGCCTGCGTGCGGCAGAGGCGTTCTTCGACGTCCTCCCGTGCGCCAAGAGCCCTTCCCACGGCACCAACTTCACCCTCGCGTGCCCGTACACCATCCTCGCGCACTACGGAGAGCTAGACTGGGCCGCGCGGTACGGCGTGCCTAGCGCGTTCGTACGCGTTAGCGTCGGGCTCGAGGATCCCGGATGGCTGCACGATGCGTTCGCGAGCGCCGTGCGCGCGGCTGAGGAGGCGCACCGCGCTGACGCTAATGCTGGAGCGTAAGCATTCTCCCTAACGCACATGCTATGGGGACCGACCCGTCCATCCAACTGGACCTCTTCTCTGTCGCTCCTTCCGGAGCTGCTCGCCCCATTCAACTGGCGCGGGATTCATTGGTCCATCCAACTGGACTATTTTGTGTCACTAGTCCATCCAACTGGGCGTATATGGCGAGGAGGCTGGCGAGGACAATGTTGATATCCTGGAGCAGAATAGACGTTTAGAGACCGTTAGTAGACACGCTGTCCTGTAACTTGTAGTAAAGTGTCGCTCAAGGCTGGCTGGAGCAACGACAGCAATATTTAGAATACCAATGGCGCCAAATCGAGCCACTCCCACGTATCATACGGGTTTTCACGGTACACACTGAGGAAGATAACGTTATGAGATGACTAGTCTTTCGATGGAGTCTTCACAGAAGACTTGCACAGCCGTGAATGAATGAGAATGGGGGACCCTGTCGTCTTCGTCGGCAAGAAGCATGAACTTGGTGTAGACCATGTTCGATCCTCCATGCCGGTGGTACGGAATTGCAGATGAATTCGATATGAGATCGTTTCGGAAGACCAGTATCCTCAAGGATGTTGTCAAGAGTTCGACAATATTTCCGGACCAGAGTCTCGTCTGGCACAGCGCATCTGGCTCTCCGCCCTGGAGCGACCATCCCAACATCCTTGGAGGATATGTCGGTACTGACAGACCCGATTCCAATGGGATCTGGGAACGGAAACTTTGCGTTATGGAAAGTTTCTATTCCCAGAGCCCGTGTTGGAGCAGAAATTCTCGCTATGTCGTCATGATCGTTGAAGGTTCGAGTCAGGTCAGCGTAGAGTGACAGACAGTGTTGGGTCGGGGACCAAGGCGGTCTGCGGCTAAACTCGACTGTATGAGATGTCTGGGGGTAGACACTTCCATTCAGATGAGGGCAGAACGTGACTCGGTTTCTATAAGGTCCCTTTTAGGAGAGCGCGGTCGCGTGTGATACAAGAGTAAGAAAGGAGGAAAAAGATGATGAGCGACCAAAGAGACGTAGGTCTCCCTTTTATACGGAATACGGACACGCTGCTCTTGGATTCCCAAGCTGAGCGCTGATCTGTGATGACGGGAAAACCACATGACGCCGGCCGGCGTGACCAGAGTGAGACAAGTAGGTAAGTGTAGGTACTTGTAAGGTAAGGTGCCAGTGACTACCTGTCGAACTTTCCGCCGCGTCATTTACAAGTGAAGGAGAATTCGACAAAGCCCACGGCAAGCATTTTGCAGAGCGAAGTGCACAATCTCGTCTCTACGATCGACTTTCCGGGCTCTACCGTTTTCAGAGAAAGGGCACGCTCCTCCTTGCCGTAGGGCAAAATCATCCGATGATCTGAATTTTTCTGACGAACTCGCCCACGTGGTCATAGTGATCAACGTCTGCGGAGATTCAAGCTTCAAGAGCGGCTTACAGTACTGTAAATACGCAGACTGGGTTGCAGGGGCAGTGGCGCCGATCCCATGTATGATGCGGCAGAGAAAGAGCTGTATGAGACTCAGCGAGGGTGAGGGTGCGCCCTATGATAGAACGCGTAACCTAGGGATGAGGAACGCCTCACCTGTTGATTGGCAACTTGGCAATGGCAAATTGCCAGGAGAGAAAAAAGACCTCACGAGGTCAGAACAAAAAATTGGTCGACGCAGCAGACCCAGAGTAGTCTGAATCGAGTTTCACGCCTTTCCCTTCCTAGGAAGGAAGTGCGCGAGCCGCAAATTGAACTCAAGGACAGAACATTCGCTATCCCTTGCACCCCTCACCCCTCATACACCAGTTTCCCCAACCTAGCAACCCAAGCAGTCCCCAGTGGCATCATCTGTGGGAACCACCGACGCGACATACGCAAAATTTGTATTGCCAGAGGTCAAACACCGATCAGGTGAGAGACCTATTGCTCGCTGTCATGACAGACAAGCAACACTGCAAGGACGGGGTGCAACGGCTCATTTACATGGCCGTGCTTAACTCCCTCCCACACCCAGGGGGATCAAGAGGTGTCCCGCATGCATAAGTGTCTGGCCATGTCTGGGACTGGTATGCTCTATACACACGGCGCGTGGAGCATAGAGAGGTCCAGGCTTGCTAGGTCGAGGAGCTGCAGAGCCCGCCAGTGACTCAGCCCGACCCGCGAAGGACGGAGAGGTGCGATAGGGTGATGGTGGGGCAACGAAGGAAAAAGACGAAATGAGGTGCCCGGGCTCCGCAACAAATCTCAAGGCCTCCGACAGCACCCTCCCCTCGCATCAGGCACCAGACACGAAGCCAGGATACCAGACGAAAGGATCGTTGGGGATATCGCTGAGGAGGAACAATCCCTTGTTTGTCGCTCGACTATTACGAGTCGAACCCTGCTAGAGCCGATCGGAGGAGCCTCGAAGACTCAGACCTTAGCCCGCTCGCGAAATGAGAAGTAGAAACTCCTGTACGTGGCGAGCCTTGCGGCCTTGGGTCTGCTGCGTGGAAAGTAAGGAAAGATGGATTGACGCGCGTTGACGTGGCTCGTGCATACGTAATCTTCCCATCACGTGTAATATTGTGGTTTGCTCGGAGTATGGTTCGCTCGGTCTCGAACTTTCAATTGTGTCACCGGTCGACACCTTGGCTGAAAACACACTCAATTGTGGAGAAGTGGGCTGCGGGCTGCTCATAGACGTCAGCTAGATAAGTTTCCCGCCACGTGAGCGACGCGTTCTGTTCCTTTGGCGTTGTTTGGTCTTGCTAATTACGGAACACCGTGCCATTGGTCCCTTCCAGTTCAACATTGCCGCCTGGTGCTGTCCTCCGCTTAAGCCGCAAGCAACCGACTTTTTTCCTTAGATTAATTTCCCGCAATCGTTGCAGTATGCCACGCGACGCAAGCGGCCCTGCCAACGGACGAAGCAAAACCTACGAGGCTCTCGTCAAATCCTTGTTCACGAACATGTCACACGTCAAAGAGCTCGACGTACCGCCCCGCCCACAAAGCCGAATTGGATTTCGAAGGAACAAATCCCCCAAGACCAAGCACGGCCTCCAACCCGACCGGGCCTCGTTCCACGTCGACGACACCACTGCGGCAGCTATGCCGAGTGCCCACTCTGATGAAGACACCGCCGACTCGGAGACCTCAGACGAATGGTCCACCGACTCGGACACGAGCGACACCACCTTTTCCAGCGACCTCACTCCATGTTTTCCGGCCCCGTCGACGCCCCCGCCCATCCTCGTCCCGGACGCATTTCCAGACCAGGACCCCCTTCCGACCCCCTCGGAGCTGCCCATGCCCATGCACCGGCCCCCGATGTTCCCGCATCACGGCCTGTCACGCAGCGCGCTGCAGCACCAAAAGTGGCTGTGGAACACGCGCTATGACGAATGGATGCAGTGGCGGGCCGACGTGGATTCGGCCGAGGCGGCCGAGATGGACGCGTACGGCGGAATCACGAACCCGAGTGCGATCGAGCTGCCGCCACCCGCCCCTCAGGCGCGCATCGTCGTCCTCGCCCGTCCTCCCAGAATCCGAATACGTGGGCAAGAAGGCGGAGATGAACGAGAAGATATTTCCCCGGACCGGCGACCTGACCGACCTGCACGACCCCCAGGTGGTGCGGCTCGATCAGACGTTCTGCAACTACCCTCTCTGGACGATACAGAAGGTCCTCCTTGTTTGCAGCATGGACACCGCGGCGCGCGGGGAGGGTCCCTGCTCGTCGCGGGATTCGGAGCGGGCCGATGATAACCAAGAAACCGAGGGCGCGCTAGAGTCGGACAGCACCATCCCGTTATTGACGAGGCTGCGGTGGGAGCAGAGCTGGCACACGCGCTGGGAGGTTCTCACCGCGCTCGTCAGGATGACCGAGCGCGCCGTCCTCGCACAGGGACCCACAACGATCCCTGCCACCGTCACGACACCCATAGGACTTCCCGTAGTAGCCAGAAGCCTTACGGACGTCGTCATGGACAGCTCAGCCACCAGAGTCCCGACACGCTTCTTCTTGGCAGGCTCCGAGCGGCTGGGAGGCGTCGATGGTAGTGAGAGCGACGAGGACGACGATGAAGACGAAGACGACTATGGGGAGATCCTCCTCAATCCGCGATTCAGCATACAGAGGTCAGTGCCAGATGGGTGTGGCTTGGGGCGTCCTTTGCATGCCCAGATACTGCCCCTAGACGCGCGGAGGGGGGTGAAGGCGCTACGCTCGTGATTACCACCGACGATAGACCAAAACTTACACATTCTAAAACATTCAGCACACAGAGCAACCACTAGCATCTCGATTATGATACTACACCTCGTAGTTTTGTATGATAGCACACTACATTGTACTGTACTGTTAATCGATTTGTACTTCCATAATAGGGATCTATCGCTATCGCTTTCTCATCTCTGATCGGTGGATTGGAAGCTTCACTATGGTGTTGAGAGGCAGTACGAGTCTATGATTATCATGCAACCGATTGGAGTTAAGGATTTGCGTAACGCAACCTGAGTCGACCAGACGCAGGTGCCCTTGTCATGCATGTAGCATGCTCATTCCAATGACGACTCCTCAACCATGCGTGCCCCACGAGGGGGAAAGCGCTTGATCTTCAAGCCCCACATATTACGCACGTACGACAGACCAAAGCCCAGGGACGGCCCCAATTGTCCGCGTACACGCTGGTGCCACGCACGCCCGCGTTCGTCCTATCAGAACGCAACATGCGTCGAGTAGCGGTGAGCGGAGGAGAATCGGGGCACGATGCCGCTTGCTATAGCCGGGATAAGCGAAAAGAAGATCCCGGTGAAGATGGATCGACAACGGCGTCTGTTATTTGTCTCATGATTGCGAAGCCTGTTAGTCTGGAGTCGCTGTCAATGTTATGCTCATTTATGCCATGCTAGGCTCTGTGTGGGGTTCGCCCATAAATGCAAGGCATCGCTGGTGATAGGCGAATGACACGTTGCCCGATCTTATCCTCCTATCAAAGCGTAGACAAGCTGAGCTGAGCGCAGCTGGAGGGCCATCGGGAGAGAAGGCATGGACCGCGGATCGTTTCTAGTGGGCGTATCAATCGACGAGCTGAGGAATGGAGGGCAGCTATGGCGTTCTCCAGGTGTCCAAACTTAACTCACTGTAGTCCCAGTGCCAAGACTGGCGGCTAGATTATTAGATATCCTCGGAGGCAACCGGAAGTGTTGAAACTTGAAAGGCCCAATGAGGAAACAGAGGTCTTGATCATACAGCAGAAGCCAAGTTCGCGGCGAAATCAGATCAATACGAACGCCGACATTAAAATGTACGGGTGAGTGTATGGAGAGAAGGCCGCCCTCCGTAGAAACCGAGACTGTCGTTAGAGAAAGACCCGCAGCTTGGGTAGCTGAAGAGGGAGGTCGCCACCCCCAAGGACTGGAAACAATATATACCTGGCGGAATATCTGTAGACGAGATCTGGAGGCGCGGGAATCGGTAACCAAAGCAGTAGGCGGTAGGTCATGAGGCAGACCTACAACTAGTAGGAAGGGTCTGATCAGTCACGAGAAGGGCGATAAGAGAACACGTCCGTCAAAAGGTCAGCGCTGGTCAGCAGGTACTAATGTCAGACAGAGGATGAGACGAATGGAACTTTGCCCGAGTCTGGCCTCGATTCAGTCGGAGAATGGTTTTGAGCTTGAGAAGTTTGTTCGAATTTACGTTGTACTTAGGACCATGCGTGTCGGTTTAGCGCCGCGGAACTTGCATTGTGCAACGAACTTGCGTCTTTTGAGCGGTGTCGGTACTGTCAGATGTGAGGGGCCAAGAGTGCCCGCTTTTCGTTTTTCAAGTTTTCGTTTGTCAGGCGCCTAAAGCTTTGTGAGTTTTTTCACACGTGTGCACGGCATCCTCCATCCCCCGAACCACATCATCGTCGCCCGCGCTTTCCCTGTCGCATCGTCTCTGACAGAAATCCCTCCAGAAACGTGCAAATTCGAACCACGAAAATTCAAGGGAGAGGTGCAGTCGTGGGCCTTCCGCACAAGAGCTCACCTGAAATTGAGGCGGAGCACCATCCAAGCTGAGTCTCGAGCGGCGACGAGATCTTGAAATCCCGAACAACCAAGGGCCGAGTGCGCCGTCCTTCTATTCTGTTTTTCCCATCGTCGTCTGCTTGCTAACCATGATGTCTAGCTCGACCGCATTACGACGTATCAGCCTTTCTAGCGTAACTTCTCTTGTCGTACGCCGCTCTGGACGTCATGAGCGGCGAACAAGCCAAAACCCCTACCAGTGCTGAACAGCCACCCCACCAGCCTCCCATTCCACAATATCCTTTCCCTGGAGCACCGTACCCACCTCCTCCGGGTGCTTATACGTGGTATTACCCTCCGCCCGCAGACCCCAACGGTGATCCGAATGCCCCTCCTCCTGGGTCGTACGTTATGTTTCCCCCTCCAGGAATCATGTACGGGTACCCCCCTCCTCCCGCCCCTCCCCAGGGTATGTCTAATAGTCCTCATTCGAGCCTCTTACCGCTCTATTCCTCTGCTCGCTTTGTCTGATCAAGATCTCAGGTTATGGGCAGTTCCCACCTCCAGCGCCTCCGGCAGTCACGCGCGCAAAGCGCAAACAAGTCAAGATGGCAGTAAGTTGTATTTGATTTTGCCTGACCTGTGCGTCACATTGATCGCAACGCCCAAAGTGCACGAATTGCGCCGCCGCCTGTAAGCGGTGCGACGACTCACGTCCGTGCCTAAGGTGCCAAAAGTATGGGCTCGTGGACTCATGCAGAGACGGCGTTCGCAAGGCTCGAAAGGTCGGCACCAAGCGTGGTCCCTACAAACGTAAAAGCAAGCTCCCGGCTCCCGAGGCGCCTCCTTATCCCGGTCTGCATACACGGCTCTGAACTTAATTACATCGCTCATTATTTCCTTGTAGGGTTTCCTCCCAATGGCGAAGGTTCGTGGCCTGCCCCGTCGGATCAAGCGAACGGCGTCCCCCCTGGAGCGCCGCCAGCCATGCCACCCCAGTACCTCCCACCAGAGGGATACTGGCCATATCCTTATTATCCTCCTCCTCCCGGTTACGTCCCACCTCCAGATGGCCACACTAATGGCGATGGGCAACCGCCCCATCAACCTGCTTATTATCCAATTCATCCCGGGTATCCCACCATGGCTATCTATCCTCCCCATCCAGGGGCGTACGGATCCATCCCCCCCCGCCGGGCCAGGCACATCCTCCACCTTCCGCAGAGCAAGCGATCGGCAACCAGACGGCAACTTTAGATGAGGAGAATCCGCCCGCGGAGCGCGGAAAGAGGAAAAAGCGATTGGTTGTTGGTGATGACACATCAAAGCCCGTAAAGAGGGCTAAGAAAACCAAGCATATCGCTAACCCGGTCAGCGAGGTGGTGGTAGCCACTGCGTCGGCCTCCCCAGCTCCTCTTTCAATTGACTCTCATGATGACCGCGGCAGCCCAGTCGTTCACAATGTTCCCATCAGTGCGGATGCCGAGCCGCTTCCTCCTGTCATCGCTGCAGCGTGAGCGTTTGGACGGACTGGCCCGTCTTTATGCACATGCCAATTTGTTTTTCTTCCTTGCGCTATTAATCGAACTGTCGTGACCTAAGTTTTTTTTTTTTACTTGTCATGGATCTGCAAGTCCTGCCTCTCTCGCCGGCGGCTGTTCGATCACCCGACCACCACGCGTGCTCCTCGATGGTCCGCGCGTGGCGGTCTATTGACCCCGAACTGCGGTTGTCGTGACTGTATGCGTTCGTCTATATAGATATTTGCCGTTGATCGTCTGCGTCTTGCGTTATGTCAAGTTGTATGTCCAGTATGTTCTTTGGAGTTGCATTTCCCTGTCTCGTGTCGTGATGCCATTCTTCGTCTCACTTGCGCGTCCGAGCTGTGTTATTTAATGTGTTGTTACTGCCATCAACGGAGATACTATAGTGTTTCCGAATTGTTATGTGCATTGTTCCCAAGCCTGTCAATTAAGCTTTATCCCAACTGTGAAGAAGATTTAGTAGGTGTCAACGTGTCATTGACACACCGGTGCGTCTTTACGTGTTTTTTTTAAAATCCGACAGCGGCTATTGCCGAACGAAGAAACTGTCGGCAATATCCGAGGTGGGATTCTCTGTTCCAGCGTCTGTTCCATCGTTTCGCTGTCGTTGTCCACCTCTCATCCTGCAAATAGTCATGTCTGTCCTCCGTGTTGTTCGTCAGTTTTCCGCACCATCTTCACGTACTCTTTCTCTACGCTCTTCTCTCATTTCAACGCGTGCACGTGTCCCCGCGTTTTCGCGAATCACCGCTGCCGTGCCAGCGACGCGTGCTCCTTTCTCCGTCTCTGCGCTTCGCTTCGGCGAGGGCACCAGTGCGTACTAACTCCGTGCATTCCCGTATTCGTCTCTCTTACGATCGTGCACCCTTATAGCCGACGGTGACGTGTCTGCGAAAATTGCGGAGGAGCTGGCTTTTGAGAAACAGGCTGCGATTGAAGGCGAGCCAGAGTTTCTCAAAGAGTTCAAGACCTCTGGCATCTGGACGGTATATGACTTCTTTCGTGTTCGTCTACGAAGCAAGCGACTGACCTGGGCTCTCCGCCAGATCGAGGACACCCCTGGAAATGACGAAGTCACCATCCACCGCAAGTTTGGCAATGAGCAGTATGTCTATTGCACGAAAGCGGCGTAGCGTTGCCGTTAACCTAATTTTACATGACAGCATCCGTTTGATTTTTTCTATTGCGGACCTTCAGGGTACCGAGGATAACTTGGAGTCACATGAGGAAGAGGGTGCTCCTGAGGACACGGAGTCGTCATACCCGCTCCGCTGCTCACTCACCGTCACCAAGGTATGCAGTTTCCGTACACGTCCACGCCGTCGCATCGTTTTGAAATACGTTGTGTACCACAGCCTTCGGTTCCTGGCGCGTTGAGTATCGACGCTGTATGTCAGGAGGGTGCGTTCGTCGTTGAGAATGTATCATTCTACAAGGACTCCACCCTCGCGACGGATCTGACCGCTGAGGCCGACTGGAAGCGCCGTGGACTCTACATCGGCCCTCAGGTGTGTCTGCTTGCCCCTGCCGTCGACACACGAATGTTTCGCTGAATGACCTTTGCAACAGTTTGAGACGCTCGACCTCAGCCTTCAGGAGGAGTTTGAGAAGTTCCTCCAGGAGCGTGGTATCAACGAGAGTCTCGCATTCTTCGTCCCCGAGTACGCGCAGCACAAAGAACAAAAGGTACTTCGTTATCATTATTTTATCGCTCTCGTGCGCTGATTGCTTGATGTTCGGTTAGGAATACGTTGACTGGTTGGGTAAAGTCAAGAACTTCATCGACGCCTGAATAACTCGTATCGTGCTTTACCTCGTCACGCTCACTCAAAATTACATATACGATAGATCTACTCATGACTAATGACTACGTTTATCCGCGGCTCTGCTCAATACATATGCGCCCGCGCCCACACCTTTGCTAAACCCCAAACGCGCATCAATCAATTAGTTCCCTGAGTGCTGACAGACTTAGAACTAAAGGGGCTGACTACTCCGCAGTGATTACGGCGTGCGCAGTCGGGTCATAGCTTCCTGTCTAAGTGGGTTACAGTTCACTTGTTCCGTGCGGATGATGTTTCTGCGTTCTGACAGCTCGCAAGGAGTGCGGGGTTGCGCCCAAGGAGAGAAACCATGTGTATTATGGCCGGCCTGACTCGACCCGGGATCACATCACGATGATCACTTGTGCACGTTGCAACGGCGTTGTTCGCGGCACTGTACACGGAGTCCTGGATTGGGTGGCTACTAATTCCCCCGTTCCCATAAGAACAAAGACCCGCACAACTTATCATACGGCCTCAGCAGCTCAGCCGCACAGAGAAGAGACGCGCCGTAGCTCGCCGATCGATCCTCTCCATCGATCATCGGCGAGACTAATAGTTCCGCCGCTCATACCTGCCAAACGTGTTAGAGTGGGACCCAAGGAGCTACTACAGTTCACGGTTGAGTTTTGATGACAACGCATGGGCGCGCGCTCCCACGTTCGTTGACTTATACTGTGATTGATACCCACACGTGGTTCACTGCGGTATTCGGTTCTCCCTGTTTGTCCGCATGTGACCCCTGGGCCTACTATCTACTAAATTAGCGCGAGATACGATACAGTGGGAAACGATACGAGGTGGTGATTATGATGTCATGGATTCATTCGGGGTTAGTCGTCTCGTGTAGACCGAGCCTGTGACCGTCCATCATGAAGGTGAAACCCGCGACATGACATTTTCATATACGGGCTGGTAACTAGCTTGATGGAGTGTCCGGTATACTGGGAAAAAGATATTCGATCACTAGCCACGGCCACTTGATGTATCCGGTGCCAGTAGCTGGGGGCTGAGCGCTGAGCGCTGAGGCTGTAGCGCTGCAGTGTTGAGCTCGGTGTCTTCGCTAGCAGTGACAGCGACACCACCTCCGTAGTCGTAACCAATCGTAATCGGTTGCCACACTTTTACGGGCGCTAGTAGTAGGTCGTCTATGGAAGCCAGTCAAATATCTGCAGGTGGTAAGTCGATGAAGAAGAATATTTCTGCAAAAAGCGCAGACATGTGTTCGAAGGGTCTTGAGACGCCGGTCGTGTCACCACGCGCGAGCTTTCAGCCTCCCGTCTGCCCACTCACGCTTTGCCCTCCTGGTTCCCACCTTCATTCTCGTACAAGCGGCAGCCCTTTCTTCCGTCGGAGCCGAGTCGATCTCCCGTACTGCGGTGTGGCACACTTAACTCCCCGGCGGGATTGCTTGTTGCGTCGAGCCGCCCGTCGCTTCTCGGTTTGCTGACGTGACTAGGGAGATGACAGGCTTGTGGCACAGGCAGTCAACAAGGAGAGTCAAGATGTACGACATAGGAACTTGTGCCTTTCGTGAGCCGGCCGCGGGCAGTGCCGCAGTGGGTCTTGTTTCATTTTTTTTTTTTCCTTTGAAATTTCATTATGAGTTGAATCCCAGCGTTGCAGGTACTGTACCTAGTATTTGTCGACAAGAATGGACGTCATGATGCTTCATCGCGTCATATGCGTCTTGCAAATATCGCTGTGTGGTACGTGATAATTAAATGCTAAATGTCATACTTTCAAGTTTCGCTCGTTGAAGGTAGCAATAAACGCGAGTACGATCGAATGACGATGGAATTGTTGTTGCAATGGGGGAACTCTGGTACCCCTCCAACAGTAAGTGGCGTGACAGGAATCATGGGCAGTGGCGGGAATGTGGCGTCAGGGTAGAGCGTGCGACCTCGACAGATACAGGGAGGATGCCTCTCCTTGATTCTTGCCCCGCTTGCACCACTTTCACCATACTTTCCACATAGCTGACCAACCCTCTGGTTTTCTCTAGAAATACTCTCATGGACACGGAAGCACACAAGGAATTGTGGACAACCCATTTGCACAGCCTTCGCATAGTCACGGACCCATCATCGCTACTGAGCTATTACGTCCGCCTTCATCGGAGTTCTGTTCTCCTAAGGGAAGCCATCTAACGACGAATAATCCCTCCGGCGGAAAAAAAAAAAAACTTCTGGCGTTGACGCAGCACCATCGTCAAATCCGTACATGTCTCGGTTGAGAAATAGCAACGGTGACAGTTTACCGTTCACTACACCATTATCGCTCATACAATGAATTAGACTAGTTGGAAAAGCGGGTAACCTAGTGAGTACCAGTTTGGAATTGAACTCTAGCTCCAGGAGGAGGCGCTACCGTGACCACACAACAAGGTGGTGCCACTGGCATTCGGTCGCAACTCGCGAAATGAACGTTCCAAACCATGGCGTGCAACTAGGAGTACCCCTGCCCAGTGCGTTGTTGCTGTCTTCAATTTTTTTTAAGAAAGCAAATGTGCACAACAGGTTCAGCGGCAGATACGCGGTGAGGCGCCTATGTACTTCAAAATCTTATAACCCACGCGACCGGCATGGGTGTTGGCCTATTCATACTCACCCTCCAATTGTGCCTCCATACCCTAAAATGTCTTCCATCTCCCCATGCGCGAGCCCTCACATCTGGGGATTAGAGGATGCGGATAGGCTGAGCCCTCAAGGGAGAACTTTTGCGACACATTCTCGGGTGAGGAGACCCTTTACGTCCAGGCATTCGAACTCGCTGATGCTGGCGTATCTAGGCCGTCGGTACTGCCATACAATTACAGTTCGGATCCGTTTTGCATCAGCGGCAACCACGTGGTTCGCCATACGACGAAGCATGCGAGGCCCAGTTCTTACCCCTTCGCCCCGAAGCCACGTCGTTTACAGACGCCCAGAAGGCCGAGCCGCCCAAGCATGGTATTGCGTTTGGTGGAAAGCAGTACGGCTGTGGACCTTGCAAAATGACGTTCAAACGGCTTCAAGATATCATGCGACATGTCAGGGACATACACGATCCGCCGCGCCAATGCCCTCTCTGCCAATATCAGTGGACTCGTGCCTACAAAATAAAAGCCCACCTTCTGAAGGCTCACAGCGACGAGCTCTGCCCAGCGGTCACGGCAGGGATTCACGACCTCCGGGGCCACGATATGGTCAAGTTCATTGATACCTACGAACTGCTTCGCAGCTTTGAGACACCAGATATAGTGAGATCGTTATCCTCTGACTGAGTGGATTTGACTCGTCTACGCTGACACTTACTTACTGTACTAATGCGCGCTCATCGATCTACCTACCCTATTATATCACCATCCTAATGTCTGTTTTACAGTAGACTTGGCTGTTGCACGCGTATGTACTGTATATAATGCGCTAGATTCGCCATAATATAACATACCTCCTTGTTCTCGAATTCCCTTCGCATGTCATCACAAGTCGTCACCTCATAGGTTAATGCATTGATGTCCGCTTGTCTCGCGTTGCTGATGCCCAGTCCCTTGGCACGTATATTACACTGAAGGTGTGTGTTCTCGAATATAAATACTGGATATGTGCTGCTTCGAGAGTCTAGACGTTGTCTCGGGAACAGACATAGGGGATCAGAGGACAGAGGTGGCCGACGAGGGCAAGAACTTGAAGATAAGTGATGCATACGACAGCTGATCGGATAGGGTGCAAGTAAGACGCTTTGGAGGTGGTAATGTGTGGAGACAGGTGAAAAAGTCAAGCAGAGGTGTACGATGGCGGTCGATGATCGATAGCGGCCGTAGGTTTCTTGTCCAGAGGACACTCCTCCACTTCAAAGAGCAACCTTTTTTGAATCTTGGATTACCATTGTCCACTTCGCTTCTCGACTCAGACAGGCTAGTGCGATCAGAGTCCGAGTCTGATATTACACAGCTCGCGGAGCAGACACAGTGGCTGGGATTCATTTCTGATGAGCAGGGGTAGTTGCAGTTGACAAGTGGGTCATTATACTGTAAGGAAGACACCTTGCGGCGTGCGGCAACTCAAGCCTGAGGCGAGACGGTAGGAAATGGCCAAAGAATTAGACGGATTGTGAAACAGTCTCGGGACAACTTGCACCCGGAGCAGCCTGAGGTTGCCTGACTATCGTGGCTAATAATTCGTTCTTCAATAGAGCGGGTCGACTCGGAGTGGAAATTCGATTAGTAGCCGGGTTTGCTCAGCTCACCCTCCTATTATAGCATGTTTCTCCCACCTTTTTTTTTTTTTTTGTGGCACGACGACCCATTCATGCAAGGTGGCAGCGCTGCATGGCAGCAGGTAAGGCCACTGGCAGTTGGGCTCCTTCAACCGCTACTATGGCCGTGATACTTATTCCCACAGCGGGAACCGGGGCAATGAGGCACGATCGGCGAAACGCCAACGGCCCACAACCCATGCAAAGAACCAAACCAACGCATACTACACACATTTGATAGGTATCAAAACTGTAGCTACTAGCGAGCCCGCGCCCCGCGCCCGAGTGCTGATACGGTCACGGTGCGCCTACTCCCTGGCTGCTGAAAACACCGGATTTGCAGTTCACAGTCCTCTCCGCGCTCGCCCGCTTCCCGCGCTTCGCTGAATTCCCGCGCTGTGTACAGTGTCAGTTGTCCCCTGATCCCTGGCTTACTGTAGCCAGATTCGTACTCCTTCTGCACATATTTCATCCATCTACAACTGTCACAACAGGAAGGGAGCTTCCCCTGTGTTCCATCTTCAGAGTGTTCAGTGTAGCTCATAGTTTGCATCCCCAAGCTTGCCGCACTCGCGCGCGCCCGTAGCGACTCAAGTGCGACGCATCCCCCGACCCCGGCGGCTACCTCTGCGAAGTTACGCGCTGCGCGGAAGCGTGAGCGATCGCTTTCGCTCTCCTTCGACCACCTCCGTGCACTCCACTGTTTCTATTCCCGGGCTCGTCGCACGTGCGGGCGGCAATCCAGCTCCGATGTGCTCGCGATCGCGGCGGCCCTGTACGTATACGACATTTAGCGCCACACGGTCGCCTGCAAGACCGCTCATGGCGCTTCACACCACCCCTGGGGTTTGTTTGGAGGTTTCCCATAGCACCGTGCTCCCACAGGCTCGGTCCGCGGGGCATTTTTCGTATTTTCAGCCTCCAGAAGCAAACTCGAACTGCGCATTTGCCACGCAACACCTGACACTCCTTCAGTGACATTTTCCGCTCGTTTCGGGTCATCCCCTTCATCCCCAGGCGCTTTCCGACCCTTAAGTGCGGCGTGTTTGGCCGCCCTTCACTCCAAGACCCTCAAACAAAGGTCATCGTGTTCCCCCTAGCAACCAGCGTTGTCCTCTGTCAACGTGTCAACCCTGGCACATCGCTCCCTTAGCGGCCGCTAGCGGTCAATTTTCACGACTTTTTCATCGCAAGTGCCTCTGCAGAGCAACACCCTCAGAAAATTGCGTGGTGCCGTTTCAAGACTTGCCATGCTACTGTAGTCTGACCCTACAGATCCCCGCAAGATCTGGCGCTATTTTAACGACCCGAAGTTCCTGTTTTTGAAGCCTCGTGTTTCAGAGCGCAAGAGAAGAAGCGAGCGTTGCTCGGAGGTGCTGTGGAAGACGGTGTGCAGGTTTAGCGATCCCGCACAATTCTATGATGACTTCAGGGCAGAAATCATCGCTCGATACCCGGGGGTAATATTGGTGCATGAATGGTCACTCATGGACTTTGACAGGCTCATCGCAGATCACGCGTGCACACAGATCCCCGGAAGCGGAAATTAGAGAGTACTACCACGGCTTCCTTATCGTGTTGCGTTTCCTCATCGCCATGGGTCGCATTTCCGCGCAGATGCAAGTGTGCCAGTCTCTAGAAAGCTTTGAGCCGCACTTAGCGCTGTCCGTGCCTGACTCGAGCGGTAGTTTCCAGATTGCTTCCTGGATGGTCCGCACGACTTAGAGGCGAGTAACGATCCCACACCATATTCCCTCAGTCATCACTGGCAATTTGATCACACTTGGTGATACTGGGGCAGGCTTGGATGCGAGTTTGTAACCTTCTATAGGACGACGGAAGTTGAACAGCGATTTTTATTTTCCCTTTCCCAACAGGCCAAGCCAAAAAGCCCAAGAAGAAACGACCATCCCATAGAACACACCTTCGTTGACGTGTTCCTTGGCCTTGCTGGGGGTGTGACTAAGAGCACGCGGAATACGGTGTTGAGCTGTTAAGTTGTTGAGTATTGGTGACGAATCATGGGAAAAATCTGGTCGCAGAGCTATCCAGAGACATTGCACCTGGGTCCGGATAGGAGATTCACGACCTCTAGTTTGCCATTGTGGGCTGCCGGGTCCAAGGCCGTCTTCCTGTCGTCATTACGTATGTTGAAATGCGCACCACTCTCGAAAAAAGGAGCTTCACGATGTCCTTTGCTAGCTGCTGAATGCAATAAAGTCGGGCCTTTGTCGTTGGGGGAACCTACGTCCGCAACGTTCTCAATTAAGAGCTGGACGACATCCAAATGTGCGTTAGCCGATTCTATTTTCAGTGGGGTCGATTTCGAGAGTTCATATTCGCCCTCTGCTAAACGAGTAGCGGCGTATCTCCGATGGTCGGATCCCGACAACGCAAGCTGCTCATGGAGTCACGTGGCGTTCTGTTGAAAGATCGATGTGCGTCGTGCTCGAGTAACAACCGCGCGTCCGCCTTCTGCTCTGTGCGGTGGATTGAACCCTTCGCTATCTAGGACATTTACGTCAGTGCCGCGCCGAAGAAGTGACCATGCAACGTCGAATGCTGCGATCCATGAAGTATTGTACCCCCCCTGGCATCAATTACCCTCGAATATATCGCGATCAGGTGTTCTATAAGCCAGCGGAGAACGACAATGCATGGCGTGATATGATGGGGTTGCCTCTGGTCTCTCGGGGTGCTTCGTAGGCATGGTGTTCCCCCAGGGGTCGTCAATGTCGTATGCCCAGACCCACGCAGAGAGGTGTGGCTTCTCTCGATCAAACAGGCGTTCCATGGCATCTCGGATGGTCAATGACACAGCCTCGAATTGGCCGTATTCTAACTAGAGCCATGCGGCGTAGTCGACGAGCGTAATATCTTTGTCGATGTGGTCGTCAAGCTGAAGTAAAGCACCAAGGGAGGCTTGTGCGAGATTGGCATGTGCTAAGTAAGGGACGATGTGATAGTGCGAGAGAACCTCGCTCCCGCAAGGCAATCTGTTGCCAGGAACTCCTTGACGGAAACTCGAAAGTGGGCGAACTGAAGTTACCGAACGATTCGAGGCCCGTTGACGTTGGTGACAGCGACGAGACTGGGGCATGCAGAAAGTACGGCTTCTTCCGCATTGCCAAGTCGCCACCCTGTATTGAACTGTGGGGGCGCTCCTACGTCGAATCGGACTGCTGGAATCTCTGCAAGCTCCTCAACGCGAAGTGGTCTAACAGACGCTACCGAACGTGATTGGAAGAGCTGGTGTGCGAACTGTCGCTTCACGTTGTCGATCCTGACGTGTGTTCCCATGTTTGATCCAGTGTTTCTGGAAAATGGTCCAAAATACCATGGATACCTGCAGGGAAGCATTGGCGCGAGATGTCCAACATGCACTAAACCCATCTGAACCTGCAGCATTTATCAAGTGACAGCCCAGAGAAACCATTGGGGGCATTGCTCACATGCTGTCAGCTTTATCTGAGAGTGTTACAGTTGGTTTTTCACTGATCCCCAACTTGAAGCCCGGTCAAGGGCCCAATGCCTGGCCGTGAGTTGAATGGTGTGGGTCATGGATATGTGGATATTCAATGTTCGTTGTGTGTTCAGTGCAACCCAAGGCTGCAAGACGTTCATTCTAAACATCCACTTGTATACTTACAGTAAATCTCATACCACTCTGCGTTTTGCTCTTGGTTTTGCTCCACACGCGAAGTCGAGCCTTGTCACGGCCCGGGATTCCCATCTTCCACGCGGCCCGAGTCGCCGCCAGACCAATCAGTCCATCCTAAATTGGGGTGTGGTATTGAAATGTGCGATGTTCGGGTGCGATGTTCGGATGTCCAATGGTACTTAACCGCCTCACCCCCTGCTTCCTGTTTTCCGTTTCCATTCCCCTATATGTGGCTATCCTTTCGTTCTCCCGTACTGGGCGTCGCGCTCTTTACTTCACCAACAGGATTACCCATGCATTGAGTTGCCTCTCGCTTCTCGGAAGTCGGTTCACTGACATGACCGGGGACACACAGACCTGTGGCACAGGCGGTCTATAAGGAGAGTCAGGGATGTATGGCATGGGAATTAGTGCCTTTCGTAAACCAGTGTATTGTTTTCACCTTCTTTGGAACATTAGCTGAGTGGTTCAGGTACCTGGTACTCGTCGACAAGACAAGCTGTGGACGTTACAACCACGCGCCATCATGCGCGCCAAGAGTGTTTCAGTCACCAAGTGGTACCTGATAATTCACCTCCGACCTAATCGTTATACGTTCGAGTTTCATTCGTTGAAGGAAGCAACAAAGTCGATTATGATCGAATGGCGGTGGAAGTGTTGTTGCATTGCGCGTCCAACCCTGGTCCCCTCTGAGTCTCAGTACGTGGCGTGACAGGAGTGGGCAGTGGCGGGAATGCGGCGGAGGAGCAGATCATGCGACAACCGGCAGGTACGAGGACGTCTGCTTAGCTTTGGTCTCGTTTCATCTTTGGTCCTACTTCTATCTAGCTGGCCAACCCTCTGTTTCTCTCTAGTTTTCAAGTGCGCGGAAGCGGACACAAGGGATTGTAGGTATCCCACGGTATCACCGACCCATCGTCACTGGTATATGTCCGTCATTGTCGGGCTTTCTGCTCTCCCTGGGATGGTGCCGCCTGACAACAAGCGATTCCCCCCCCCAAAAAAAAAAAAAAAAGAAAAAAAAAAAACTGCTGGCGTGAATGCCTCGCCGTCATCAAATCTGTGATTTTCGGTTGAGAAATGGCACTGGTATGTTCACCGTTTCCTACACTATTGTCGCTCTTAATATATGGGGCAGTTGGAAAATCGGGTAACCTAGAGAATGCCAACTGTCCAGTCTGGAACTGGGCTCTATCTCCAGGAGGGCACCCGCCACCACACGACGTGCCATTCCACTGAAACCCGCGAAGTTATTGCCCCAAACTGTGGTGCACACTCGGATATCCCCATCCCCCAACCGAGCATCCCAGAAAAGCCCCCTGCCGACTGCGGTGCTACTGTCTCCATTTATTTTTATTTTTCATTTTTGAAACAAACGTGCGAAGTGCGGACAACGCAAAGGCGGATACGCGACGAGCCGCCGATGTACTTCGGATTCATAAAACAATCGCGGCATGGGTGTAGGCCTACTTATTCTCGCTCATCCCCCATCGTCTCCATATCTCGAAATGTCTTCAATCACACCAGGCGCAAGCTCTCACCTCTGGAAATTGAGGAATGTGCATATGCTGAGCCCTTATGGTAGAACCTTTGTGACACATTCTCGGGTGAGGGGGCCCATCACGTCCAGGCATTCGAATTCACTGACGCAAGCATATCTAGGCCGTCAATGCTGCCATACAACTCAGACACGTGTTGGCCACTGCGGATCAGCAGCGACCACCTGGTTCGCCGCACGAAGCAAGCACAGCCCAGCTTTGGAATCCGCAAGCGCACCCCGGCAAAGCGGCCCGATTTTCACCCTCCGCGACCACGGCATTCACAAACGCCCAGAAGGCCGAGCTGCCCGGGCAGGGCAGTGTGTCTGGCGGAAGGCAATACGGCTGTGGACTTTGCAAAAAAACGTTCAAACGGCGTCAAGAACTCATGCGACGTGTTAGGGACGTACACGGACCGCCGCGCCAGTGCCCACTCTGTCCCTATGGGTGGACCCGTGCCTACAAGATAAAAGCACACCTTCTGAAGGTTCACAGCGACGAGCTCTGCCCGGTGGTCGCGTTAGGGATTCACGTCCTGCGGGGCCATGATGTGGTCGAATTCATTGATGCCCACGAACTGCTACGCGGCTTTGAGACGCCAGAATAGTGGAACTGTGGCAAAGTTGTCCTTTTAATAACTAGATTTGACCCATTTACTCTGTTTTACGGTAGACTTGGTTGTTGCACGCAAAATTACACACGTATGCACTGTATGTATAATGTACTAGAACCACCTAATATAACACATCTTGTTCCCGTGGATTTCCTTGGCGTTGCATCACAAGCTGCCCGCTTGTCTCGCAAACTTCGCGGCTAATAATTCAGTGGAGCGAAGGAATTCGATTCGATTGGCTATGTCACGGTCGTGCAGGAGAAGAAAATTACCTTGCCCACCCTCCTCCTATAGTATGTTTGTTTTTTTGACACGACCCATGCGTGCAAGGCGACGGTAAGGCCAGCCAGTTGGGCTCCTTCAGCCGCTTACGAAAACCGGGGCAATGACGCATGATCGGCGAAATATATACAAAAATCCAAACCAGCCTTGACTGGAAACTAACCGGAGTCAACGCTTACACCTAGCGGAGTGCGGAAGCATGAATGACCACTTCCACTCACTTTTGACCACCCAACCCAGTTGGGTCCGTACCCTTCATTCCCGGGCGTTTCCTGACACTCAAGTGCGGCGGGTTTACTGTACCGCCCTTCTAGGACCCTCGAATACGGATCATTGTATTTCCCCTAGCAACCAGCGGTGCCCTCTGTCAACCCGGCCCATCGCTCCCTCAACGGCCGCCAGCGGTTAATTTTCACAACTTTTCAGCTACAAGCGCCTCTCCGCAGAAGTGACCCAATTCGGTAACGCCCTCAGACATTGCGCGGTGCAAGACTTGCCATGCCGGCTCAAGGGGTGTGCTGGTCTTCGACCACCAATTCCCGCCAGATCTGGCGCTATTTTGAGACCCGGAGTCCCTGTTTTTACTGTGTTTCAGATCCGCAAGAGAAGAAGTGCCAGTGAGCAGCTGTCAACTATCTGAGCATTGGATTGGAAAGGCTGTGGAAGACAGCGTGTGGATTTAGCGATCCTGCATACTTCTATAAGGACATCAAGGCAGAGATCGTCGCTCTATATCCGGAAGCCATAGCGGTGCATAAATGGTCTTTGACGGGCTTGTTGCGATCGCGCGTGCACACAACAGAACTCGGAGAGTACTACCACGACTTCCTTATCGCATGTCCGCAGATGCAGGCGCACCAGTTTCTAGTAAGCTTTGAGCCGCATCTGGCTAACGCCGTTCGAGCCCGACTCGAGCGGAAGTTCCCAGATCACTTCCTAGATGATCCGTACGAGTTAGAGGCAAGTAACGACACCGCAATATATTCCCTTGCGTGGCAGTGTGCCGTGCTCCTCGTACAACCGCCGCGCGAGCTTCCGCCGTTTTTCATACCAGCGCCAACGATACCCCCTCCGGCCCCCGCCGCCAGCACTGGCAGTCCATGTATTTCCGCTTGCCTCAGAGTTCTCCTTTATCATGCAAGCAGACCCGGCCCCCGCCGCGACGCTTGACGTGCTTGCTGAAAGGAGCGATACCGGCTAACGTATGCGCAGAGTCACACGCATCAGAATCCGACGCCGAGCAAAGCCAAGCGGAATGACGAGCAGAAGCGCCGCGCACCTTGAGGAGGAATACGAAGTAGTGGACAAGATACCCTTGCCGAGAAATACAATGTGTTTTGCTGCAAGATGTAGTGTGCAAAAGCTCGGTAACTGAAGCGGACTCTGTAATGTAATGTGGGTCAGGCCGTGCGTCAATTGGCCTATGTGGGTCACCATGATTAGTCAACGTGCCGTAGGTCTACGTCTACGTCAATCATGTATAAAATGCGCCCTTTTACAGTCACACCCAGGGTTTGATTGTGCAACCTTCTCGATAGTTCACCAGCTCGCCGTCTCAATGTCTTCGAATTCCCCACCATCCATCGAGGTAACAGAGCCTCCGAGGAGGTTTCCATCTGGGTATGCCGACGGCGTCCGTCCGAGCCATCACGTGAACGATAGCAAGACCAGATTTACGAATCCCTGGCCCTGGCCGTCGTTCAGGTACTAGATTCCTGAACTCTGTCCACTGTGGCTATGGTCCATTTATATGCCCTCGTAGGATACAAACGTTCTCTCAATGGGTATCCGTGCGTGACTTCACATTGGCTACTTAATCGGGGTCTTATATTTCACTTAGTTCTTTTTCGCTACTACGCTACGGTCACCCAATATACCTCAAGACGTAAAGTCCTCTATCCCAATACAAATTCCTACATGGGGTACGGAGAGTGGAAAGGAGGATAGTGCCAAGGCCACCTGGTTAGGGTGCGGTACCGTCGACGGACACAGTGCAGGCTGATAACTAACCGCATTTCTACAGCCATGCGTGCTACCTTGTTGAGCTCCCCACCCCCCCTGGCGCAGCACGTGGAGTTCGTGTCATCTTTGATCCTGTATTCTCGAACCGCTGTTCGCCATTTCAATGGCTAGGACCTGCGCGTTACACTGGTAGGGACTTTGCAGACCTCCCCGTATTGTCGTCTCACTCCACAATTTTCCAGATACGCCCTGCAAAGTTGAAGAGATCCCTGCAGTTGATGCAATTGTGCTTTCTGTACGTCGACTTTTTCGAATGACTTACGTATGGATCACCGTATCGTTGGTTCTTTTCTTAGCACAATCATTATGACCAGTACGTTCCTGTCGTTTGTCATTCCAACGAAATACTTACGACTTGTTGACCCAGCACCGATATACCGACACTTCGCGCTTTACTTGCAAATCCTTCATCTTCTGCGCAGGTTTTTGTAGCTCTGAATAATGCGAACTACCTTTCCAAGGCTCTTCGCACTCCGCTCTCTCGCATTCACGAGCTCGATTGGTGGGACGAACGTCTCTTGCGCGTTTCCCTTCCTTCAAAACACGCCAACGGTGCCGCCGTAGATGCAGAAGTGCGACTGTCCTGCACACCGTCGCAACACGTCTCGGGCCGTACGACGTCTGATCGGTGGCATGCGCTCTGGGCAGCATGGGTCGTGGACGACCTCCGCTCACACAAGAAAGTGTATTTCGCCGGTGATACCGGATACCGTACCGTGCGCGACGGGGAAGACGAAGACAAGGTCCCCGTTTGCCCTGCCTTCGCCGAGGCTGGCGAACGCTTTGGTGGCTTTGACTTGGCATTGTTGCCCATAGGGTGCACACCATATCTCGCTTTTACTATTCCGTTGACTGCGTATGTTGACGATCTGTCCTGCTTGCTGTCGTAGAGCATACCAGCCGCGCGCCGTCATGTCGAATATGCATGCCTCCCCCGCGGACGCAGTGCGGATATTCAAAGACCTGAAGGCCAAGAAGGCTCTTGCTATGCATTGGGGGTGAGTCAATGAGCCACCCTCTCCCTCAGCGCCCCGATTGAGCGCGATTCAGAACTTGGGTCTTAACTACCGAGCCCGTCCTCGAACCTCCCGCTCTTCTTAGAAAAGAATGTGAAAAGGCGGGTGTTAGTCCAGACGAGTTCCTTATTCCTGCACTCGGAGAGACATTTCTCTTCTAGGCCATAGGCGAATGCTTCTAGGATATTCGCGTGTTGTAACTTAGCTTCGATTTTACCGCTGTGCGACCGCAGCATGTCCAATTCTTTCGAGATTCAATGATGACACAAGTCTTGTTACAGGAGCCATCTAGCGTGCCCAACACGTCCGGTACATAGGTTTTTTTTATCTCATCCCGGTAATTCAGAAGAATAACGTTTAGGGAAAGGCAACGGTCGACCAGAGTAAAGCTACAAACTCTATTCCTACTATGCAGTGAACGCTCGAGCATAAATGTCACGGTAAATGTGTACAGTTAATATCGTGTTGATAGCACATGCCTAGGAGTGAGATTGAGGCACGGACATGGACAGGGGTATAGGTATAGACACGGGGGGCGTGCCCCCATGTTAAGGGGACACCTGGCGGAGACGTTCAAGTAGGGGTTCAACAAAATGGACAACGTCAACTGTCTCTGCCTTTTGTATCAATGCCCGGACTTGGTCCTCCAAACCATTTACGCGCGAGCCGATATCCACCTCCATTAGAATGGCGAGGGTATCTAGAATAGATATAATTTCCTTGTTTGTTACCCCACGTACCGAGCGCGCCCCGTCCACCCCGTCCACAAACGATTCTAGGTTCATGGAATCCACCTCTGCGAGGTTGCCTAAGGATCTGAATATCACGTTCGACGACGGCTTGTCAAAGACGGCTGTTAGCCAGGAAAGTTCACCGTCCCCTGGGGTGCGTCGAGGTCCTGGCCCTCCTATGTCACGTAAGATCCGTCTCGCCAACAGCGCACATATACAACGCGCACTGACGCGGATCGCGGTGCCCTGGTCCGACCAAAGGACGCGCATCATCCCGAGCTCCGCAAAGTTGAGTCGGATGCTATCCAGTACCGATTTGCCGGACTGATCCAGTGGAGCTACATTGAAGGCCTTGAGACCTCGATAGATAGCGTCGAGGCATGTGAGCAGGCGATACTGAGCATCGGGGGTGAGACTGGCGGTGCCAGGGAGGCACGTCCACAGTAAGTCGCGGAGACGGCGGCTAAAGGAGGAACTGAATTGCGAGTCGGGACGTTGCAGCAGTCTTGTGACCGTGTCTCCCGGGAGGGTGGAAACGAATTTCTGGAATACGATATCTTCACTGAGATCTAGAACAAGAAGAAACCATTCGAGTGCAAGCAAATCCCGATCTTCTGGGGAATCTTGCGCTCTATTCGCAACACTTTTTCTTAGCCCGTCTTTGCGTTGCTGATCGTGGTTTCTCGCATAAAATTCGAATTTCTCCCTCCAGGTGGGAACGCGCCGCGGGTGGACTCGGGCCTCGACCCAGAGAAAGAGAGCCATGGAGTAGTACACCACAGTGTGCCACACATACCACGAAAGGTTGGACAACGGGGTGCGATATGGATAGTCAAGATACACAGAGGGAAGGATAGTCGGTACGATATACGCAATGATAGAGATCCCGACGGAGACGGAAGTGATGGTGGCAATCTTGCGGGTGACGGTGAAGAGGAACACGACCAAGCCGGTGAAGAACATGAACATTGCGAGGTGAAGGAGTGTGGAGATTAATTCCACCACATTGGACATGGGGATCGGTTTGAGGCCAAGGTGGAGGAAATATTGGACTCGGGCCCGTTCGCGAGGTGTTGTACCGAGGAGTGGAAGTTGAACGTATTGTCGTGCCCATTGTTGCATCAACAATGCAAGCAATGCACATGTTAGGCTGACTATGAGGCTCAGGATCCACATAGCATTCACGCAGACAATCGATGTGCTAGGCGAGAAAGTTGGGTAGTCTTGCGGTCTGACGTACGTGCCATTGGCGAGACCAGAAAGTTGTTGTGAGATCTGCTGAAGGAAGAATACGGTTTGGTCGCCTGAGTCGGGAGACAGCTTCCGATAACTTTCGATGATAAACGCCGCAACAATCGCCGAGAATAGACCTGTCTTTTAAACTTATTCGTCAGGGAGATATCGTAGACAGACGAACAGATACGGACAAACACGAGGACCCCATTCGCGTCGTCTTTCCACCCATCAGAAATGATCTTATCATGTTTTTCCGATTCTGACAGATAGATCGACCACATTTTGTCGGAGGGGTCGCTAGAAGGCGGGACCAACAGGTTGCCGGTGGCACCCATACGTCTACGGTACCTACCCCCTTCAAGTTCTGAGAAATCCGGTGGGATGTCCACCATCTCGACGAAACCATCCATAAGTACTTGCGGATACGAGGCGGCCGTTTCGTTGTGCCCACGTGGTTTGGAGTCAGAAATGCTCTGGGGGACGGGGAGGCACGCTAGAGGTACTTCTGCTTGGTATCAGTGAGGCGTCATGAATGCGTTATTTGTATGGCGATAGGGCGCCCAAGAGACTTCGATTCGGCTCCGGGGTCTGGAACATTGTGACCTCGAGGCTTGAAAGTATTGCATGCAGGTTCCAGGCAGCCGACTGATATAGCCTTATCAGAGGCCAGATCAAGGCGGTGAGTTGTTTCACTGCCCGAGACGGCGTGCACGTTGCAACAGTACTGCGTACAGCCAGCGGGTCGCAAGGCGGGCTGTGTCCAATGTGAATATAATTAGTCGCCAAATGTACTGGGAACCCTGGCACGAACCTCGACTGCAATAGCACGGAACGACCCCAGTATGATAGCTGCGACTACCTTCACTAATACAAAGTACCCACCAGGTTGAACCCAGAGACCTAATGTTATCGTGCAACTGACCTCAAGAGGTGGCCAAATTTCCAGAAAATGTAGAGCAGGTTTGATTGTGAAGACAAAGGGCTACTCTAACGAAGCACCAAATGTCTCAGTGAAATTTCAGCGATCTCGGATTCTCGGCTAGTTCAGAGTCGACGACCCGTGCTTGGACTCGGACCCGTGTGCGGAAGGCGAACGAGCAAAGACGCTTGAGCTGTCGAGCGCCGGAGCTGCCAGTGAGCTCTTCTACACGGCAGTTGGAGTTGGAGTTTTTCTCATCCGAAGGGCTCGGAGCAGTTGACTTGGACTCGGACTCGTTGCACATTTGTTTTTTGAGGTTTTGTCACCTAAAAGAGAAGAAAACTGCGAAAATACTGGTTTTCGGGAAAACCTTCCACAATGGAACCCCAACCAAACAATTCGCCCGCATGTTGCCGTGGCTTGACCCAAGCGTAGTGTTGCCGCGAGTCGATGCGGTCCGAGTCGAGTTGGCAACTCGACGTTAACTCTAACTCGGGAGTTCAGCAACAAACATGAGCCAATGGGAAGCCTTCAATTCCGAAGGTTCCCACGCCTCTTTGCTCAGAACCCGATGAACCCGAGCAACCTGAACACTGAGCCCGAAAGCACGATACGACGAGAAATGAAGCAATGTCCTTTGGGTCTGACTTCCGAGACGAACAGGGGGAAACAGTGGTAATTGAATGCCGTCTATTAGGGAACAAGAGTGGGTTTTAAATACAGAAGGATTTACACAAATGCAAAGCGAGCCAGTAAGGTAAGAGAGTACAGAATGAGTGGCATATGGTGACGGTGGAAACAGAGCAACAGGGAGAGAGAGAAAGAGACTGTGTGTGTGTGCGGCAAGATTCAGAGCGACGGGTGGAGGAAGCAAGGAGGAAGAGCGGGGCGGGGGACAGCAACAGCGCATGGCAGGTGAGTCATGTGATGACATTCCGATGGAAACAGCCGAAAATGAGAGAAATTTCGCGGAACACGCTATAGTTTTTCGTTTGCAGGGCTCCGAGTCTCTGTTAATACAATGTATGCACTCATTATTTTGGTACAGACCACATGAGGTTGTTATTTTGGTAGTGGGGATAGAGGTGGATCAAGAATACGACGAAGGAAATATCTGCAGCGCGTTTTTGGCAACTCCCGAGTTGCAGCGGTGTGAACTCGAGGGTTCGAGTCGAGTCGAGTTGCGAAAGTTCGGTCCGAGTTAGAGTTCACACCGGTGTGGACTCTAACTCGCGGCAACCTTGGCGGCAACACTACCCAAGCGCGTTCGACGATCCATCAGCTCCCTTCTCCAAGTCCTCAAATCGCTGGCGCATCCAAGCTCCCTTTCTCCTACCCCCGTTTTCATTCGCCACCTATTTCTATACCTTCCTTTCTCCCCCGTTGTCTGTGCCACCCTCCCTTAGCGTGCAAAGGGGGGCATGAGAGCGAGGGGGGGAGTTTTTACAAACGGCGCTCGCATAACTCTCGCATGCTGCTGTACAACATCTAACCGTGACTGACCCGGGCTTGCGTACTGTATAACATGTGTCCATACACCGCACGTTGATGCGTCCCAGCTCCGGGTAGGGTCAAGATAAGCAGAGGAACTTTGACAGGTTCCATTTTTACAGATGGACCGCCAACTACTACACATCTAGTGGATGCGATGTCTCGTTCCTCACCACCGACCTCTCGTTACCGTCCCATAGTGCCTCAGATTCTTTCGTGCTCGGCTCGATGTCAGACATGACCTCTTCTGGTTTTGGTAGGTCATGTGGAAGTAGGAACGGACGCGTGACAGAGAATAGGAGGACATTGAGTAGACCAGAGGAAAGGTAGACGACATCTGCAAGCACTATGACCCCGAAGGGGACATCGCGGTGTGCGGAGATGCTATAGCGCACTGCTGACAACGGCAGAATCTATGACGTGGCGTTCCAGTTTAAAAGGGCACCAGAGCTGAGCTACGTTACGCCACTCACATTGAAGACGTAGACCAGCGGATAGCTGGTTGATAATATGTCGACAAGTCAACAATAGGCCTCTGGAGGAGTGTAGAAGACCTCACAAAAGTAAGCCATATGCCTCCTTGGAGGGTCCAAGAACGTTGACAGCCTCCGGTTTACGCGATACGCGCATCTTCCACCCGCTTGTCGTGATGTAACCCCTCAAGTAGAGGAAAACCACTGCGTAGAGCGCGATGTTGGATATGGCAGTTGCCCACCTAAAAGCATAGTCCGCTGCCACTCGCTGAACCGGATACGCGTCCCGAATCCAGCACCCTGAGTAATGTGGAATAAATCAATCCTTCTGAGACAGGGAACAGGGCTTACAATAATGTCCGCCGTAGAAGCGAGACGCCCCAACGGCGGCCATGTTGACGGCCACTATAAGGCCGACTGCGCTCCAGAGGCAGGCGACGACGATAAAACTGCGGCGCAGGCTCTTCTTGCGCGCCTTCTCCTCTTCGTCAGGCTGGAGGACGACACTCGAGAAACAGAGTGTCTTGACGGTATACAGGGAAATTGTCTTGAAGACGAGTCGACCCATAACATGCACAGGTCAGGACGAGCGAGAGCGAGAACATGGGAGTGGACAACTGACCAGAGTCCTGCGACGCAATGTGGTGCGGGTGAGATCTCTACGTTGACACCTGCGCGGATATTCGTTACTCACGAAAGCGCTGCTCCGACACCGAACAGATGCTTGATGGCACCTAGTAACGGCGATATCGATATCACTCCCATATAAGACCTCGAGATATTTTACCTTGGGCGGTGCAGAAGGGGCCAGGCTGTACAGACTACCCCATAACGGGATCAGGAGCAAGTAAACGGGGAAACTTGGATACGGACTGCGTCTGCCGCCCACTTGATATTCATCAGGCCACCTGATGCGCACAGTACTTCAATGGACTCGTCCATCCCTATTACTGTCGTGACGCACCCACAGCCTGAACAAGATCCCAGCATAGCTGGTTGAGGAAGTAAACCTCAGCGGGGCCGCCAAGTCTCCATCGTACGGAAGAACCTCGGACGACACTAACGGCACTATACTTTGGAATGTTCAGCCAACCAGCAACCTTGGCGAGGTGAGCCACACACAGCAATATATGACAGAAGGCCAACGACAGCACACGCAGACACCGCAGACGTTTCGGCTAGTAGGACCAGACCCTGGCGCTCACCGAAGGTAAATGAAGCCTGAGCGGGTGAAGACATATGGACAGCGGGGGAAAGGATAACTTAGTGGGTATGCCACGAATAATCGACTCTTTATAGTGTCTTTTATAGTATCACACAGCCCAGGAAGAGGAAAGTGCGCGCGCTAAAAGGCCATTGCTGTGTTTATCCGTTCTGTCAGAGAAGTGTCCATATATTGGACATGCGTGGACGGCGGGCGGGGGTCACGCGTTCGTATCTTGGAATAACCAGATTTCCATGATGCGATGCTGTGCTAAGGAACCATCACCAATGCCAAGCAGCGCCCCGACGAGTCCGAGCCAAAGAGGAGCGGTCCTATACCATCTCTGCCGCGATGCTGAAAACGGCTCGAGATCGTCTTTTTCACGGTGTCGAAACAATCGCGAAACTAAACGGCAACGCTAGATATTCGAGTTGACTTGCAACAGACGTTACTCCAAGTTCATACTAAATGGAGATTCGCCACAGGACAGCTTCAAATATTGTACTGCTATCGACAGGGCGAGAGCTAATTCACAAGCTGTGCCTTTTTTTTTTGATTATTGATTCTGGGGTGCGTGCCAGGCACAGGCCAGTCGTAGCGTGTACCTACTACATTTATGAAACACATTAGTCCGTAAGGTGGCCCCACGTCAAAGTAAACAACATCAGACATGAGAAGGTCAGGAACAAGGATCACCGCGCAGGGTGTCCGGCGTGTTGAAAACCGAAACTGGTTAGCATATGTGTGCGTGTGACTCGTGTACTAGTAAGGCACTGAAGTCAATTAGTTCGGATACATAGAGACCGAAGAAGAGGGAAACCAAGCCCTCGCTTCACAGAACTCAGTCGGTTCAGGGGGCACAACTGGTGGCGGTCCGGTTTCTGGCCGCGAGAGTGCGCGCGTACCTTCAATGAATCTGCAAGCTGTGCCTTCCTAGGACAAGAACTTTGACGGGTGACATGTGACAGCTTCACCGTTGACAGAGCATGCTTAAGATTCGCCGCTTTGTCCGCACCGATCTGACCAAGCCGGATTGGGGCGAGCTCACTGTTCAGTAACTGACTGTAGGTGCGGGGTAGCGCCTCACTGCTTCTGGTTGTCCATTATATTTCTAGAACGTAATATTTGTCGATGTGAGGGCTAAAGTGAGGGTGATTCCCCGGCATGTGAAATATACAGCGTCGTAACCTCAAGGACAGACAGATAACTAGGCGCTTGCAGCCCGCGCTGTAGACATCCTTTGCTTCCGTACCCTGACCACCGATGTGCCTGTTGGAAGAGATGGTACTCTCATAACTCCGAACCCCCAGTCTCTGCGCAGATACTGTACCGTACGCATTACTGTAGACATTAATTGGGAACTGAAGTGTTAGTCACAGGCCAACGATAGTGACTTGTGAAGCTGTGAAGTAACCATATATCCCACGGCCGTGGGAAGTTGAGCTTGAAGGTCTCACAATAGCGCCGTCAACAAGAGACTCAAGGCCTCAAAATCAAGCCCGAGAATATGTCACATCGCCAAGTATTCAGGAATCAAGTCGTATCATTTCCGGAGCCATGTCATTTAGGTCCTAGTTTACTTGGCGTCGCTGGTGGTACGGTGGGGTTTGAAGTCGCAACTGTAACGGTGATTGACGAGTGTCTGCAGTCATATTCATATTACATAAAGAATAGCTTCAGTCCTCTATATGGGCGTTGTTCGTTTGGAACGAACAGCCCTCAGGCTGTCTAAAGGCTCATCACCTCGATTGTGGATATCCCGTAAATCGTGAGAGCTGACTATACAATTTCCAAAATCGTGGTCGTGAGGTAGGATATTGTGGAATTGAGCGCTACGTCATGAATAGCCACATGTAGAGCAAGCATCATACAAAAATCATACCGCGCCTTCGACCCAAGCCATTTCAATGGTTCCTTTCAAACGTCATACACGGTCACCGGTCACCTTGTACTGCCGAAGAATGGTCTGTGTCCGTCTGCGTCGCGCCAGGAGATGATACAACAAATAGAAAATACAACCTTATAAACCGTCTAGTATCTGTCCATTCTTGACTCATCTACGAAATGTCGATGATGTTGGTGCTTCAGAACGGAAAATGGCTTCGGAGATCTTGCGGAGTTTGTCGGCTATCTCGCATGGATGGCCTTTATTTTTTGCCCGTCGAAGGAGCTCAGAAAACCCCTCCTCGAGGTGTCCTCTGTGGAGGGCTGTCTTGCTTCCTGCGCTCATGAGAATTGCGAGCGTGTCCACGAAAGAGGTTGCTGCCTCGTCGGGGAGGTCGCCCGTTTGATACGATAGGACGCCATGAGTAAACGAGTCGATGTTCATGTTGTCCACGGTGCGGGGATTTTCGAGTGAGTTGTAGATCGTGTTTGAAGTCTCTCCCAGGATATCCTGCAGCCAAGCTAGCTCCGATTCGCGAGGCGGAAATTTGTGCAGGAGGCGTCTCGCAAGCAAGGCGCATATGGAACGGGATGTGACGCGGATGGCAGGGTCCTCGTCGGCCCAGAGAGATCGCATAATACCGGTGTTTGCGAATTTGATCCGAACGTCTTCCAGTAAATTTTCGAGGTCCGAGTCTCCGTAAGGGGCGTCACGGAAAGCCCTGGCAATGTGATGGACAGCGTTCAGACATACAACGAGACGGCGTGTGCGCGTATGCCCGTCGAGCCCAGTCAAGCCTGGGGCGCAACTTCGCAGGAGAGTGGAGAGGTGTTGGGAGAATAGCTTCCCGGAATAAAAGGGGGCGCTGATTAGTTGGACGATTGTATCTCCCGGGATGCTGGCCACGAATTCCTGAATCTTGCTCTTGTCAGCCAATGCTGGCTCATTAAGAAGCCAGATAAGCGCCTTGGAGTCTACATCCACCGACACCTCGATGGCCCTCTGGACTATCGTATTCCGAAAACCATCCTTGAGACGCTGCCCGTGCTTCTTGACGGAATCGTCGAGAAGTTGAATGCAATCATTGAGGATTCTCTGTCTCAATGATGCGACCACGCCCGGGTTAGACGGTACTAGGATCCCATGTAGCCGCTTCAGGAGCCAGCGAGCGCAAAACGTAAAGAGACCCAAAGAAGTGTGCCAGAAATACCACCAAATGCTGGACATTGGGGTACGATACGGGCAACCGTGGTCGAGGCAAGGAAGGATGGTCAGAATGAGGTACACAAATCCAATGAGTCCGACGCAAATGGAGACGACGATGGCCACAGCTTCGAAAACCGTGAAAAGGAATATCACCAGACCAGCGAAAAATAAGAATACGGAGAGGTGAAGGAGTGCAGGAGCAGCGTCGACTACGCGTGGCATGTGGTATTCCGTCATGCCGAGGAACAAATAGGAACGGACACGTGCTCGGTCTCTTGGTATGGTTGGAATTTTAGGTAGCTGAATGTATCTGCGTGCCCACTGCTGTATTAATATCGCCACAAGAGCAGAAGCGATGCTAAACACAAGGCTCAGCAGCCACAAAGAGTTGACCAAGATGATGGAAAGGCCGGGAGAATATGTTTGTGAAGGCGTCGGTGGGATATGTGTATCGTTTGACGATAAAGCAGTGAGCTGCTTAGAAATCTGCCCAAGGAGATACACTATCTCGTCACCCGAATCGGAAGATAACTTCTTATAGCTTTCAATGATAAATGTGGCCACGGTGGCGGAAAAGAGACCAGTCTTGGAGGCTCATCATTTCTCTGAACCATGAGGACCAGGGGTGTTAGGACTTACAAAGACCAGGACACCATTCGCATCGTCTTTCCAGGCGTCACTGACACGTGTATCGTGTTTATCCGCTTCTTCCATGTATCCCGACCACATCTTATTCTCCGAATCTTTGCGGGCTGTGGCCAAAGATCTTGTAAATCAGTGCATAGTCTCGGTTCCGAGTCCTCTACGCACCCTCGTCATGTGCCGCCGGGCTTCCCAGGGATGGTTGTAGCAACTCGTGGAGGTGAATATACGCCTCAGACATTCTGGTTTTGCAAAGCAGGTCAACGCTAGGGAAGGAAGAGAGGAATGGGGCTTACTCTGACGTGTGCCGCCTGTACTATTTATACCCACCTTTGAAGGAGCATCGTGACCAACAGCCTAATCTAAGGTTTTACGATCAAATGCCGTTAACAAATGAACACCATCCGAAGTCTCTTGACTCTTGTCCAACAGACGAAAGTCGATGGTTTCCAATACCGGGACCGCCTATCCGAAGGTACTAGTACATCTGCTTGCATTTACGCCAAGGCTCTGTGTAGTGCATTCCCAGCCTGGACGGGCAAGCTTGGTAAATTAGCTACAAGTGTTTGGGGCTCCGTGTATTGGGGAGAAACGCGTGAAAAACGAGGCGAGTGACAGACTGGCATGGCGTCAGCACGCGGGGCACGTTCCGAGTCCCTGTGAGTGTTGAGAAGTAGTATCTGCCATTGAGTGATAAGGTAGGTTGCGCCGGTCGTCTTTTTGAATACCTCACGACCTCATTCCACGTAAAGCACACTGGCAAGTACTGATTGCGCTGTGCGCCCTGTTTTGCCGAGCTGTGGGGTCAAGTGTGTGACGAACGAACACTGGCAGCAGACTGCTCCATAAGCACGCCCTCACGTGACCATTAAAAACCGATAATAGCCACTTGAATAGCCGCATTGAAGATCACTCGGGATCACTGCAAGCAGTTTTCAATCAAATAAAACCGATCTCCCAAACAAAAGTGTTATCTCACTAAATCATGCCTGGAAATAGTCAAACACCTTTTTGACTACTTATTAGTACTTATTCTTTGTTGGAGGTATTTCCGAAAAATAAACTCTGGATAAGATTTGGACAAGATATTAACACTCGATCGATGGCTCCTTGGTGGAACAAGCTCGACCTTTTCCGAAGGGCTCTTGGGAAGTAAAGGTCTCTTTCTCAGTACCACGGGCCCAAGCACGGGCCCGGGTAAGCGCCAAATTGAGTTGACGAAGACTTGGGGCTGACGTCACAGAGCTTGTGCTTCTCCTCACCATACTAGAACCATACGCTATTTCCGTGCTACCCAAGTTACGACGTGCACCCCCCGAATCCACCCAGCACACTCAACGTGTCCATTATAGGGTTTTTATCTCATATAGGTAATTCAGAAAAATCGAAAAGTAGTGGTCACGGCGTTGACCGCCCGAGCAAAGCTACAAACCCTATTCTTAGTATACAGTGAACGCTCGCGCATAAACGTCATAGTTGGAGTACAGTAAAGAAACATCATGTCAATGGCACACGCCTAGGAGCGAGATTGAGACGCGCCAGGCGTGGGCATGCGTATAGGCACAGACACGTCAGTGGGGAACATCTTGTGGAGAAGTTCCAGTAAGGGCGTAACAAGTTGTTGCAGACAGCCAATATTTTCTGCCCTCTGTGTTAATGCCCGGATTTGTTCCTGCAAACTATTTCTGCGTGGGCCGTTCTCCGCGTCCATCAGAATGATGAGGGTATCTAGAATAGATGTAATTTCCTCGTTCGTTAGCCCACGTTCCAAAAGCGGCGACTGCACCCCTCGCACAAACGACTTGAGGTTCATAGAGTCCGCTCCTGCGAGGTTATCCAAGGAGTTGTATATCTCGTTCGACGATTTGTCGAAGACGGCTGCCAGCCAGGAAAGGTCTGCGTCCCTCGGGTGGCGTCGATGTCCTATATCACGTAAGATCCGTCTTGCCAATAGCGCACATATGCAGCGCGCTCTGACGCGGACCGCAGTGCCCTGGTCCGACCAAAGAACGCGCATCGTTCGGAGCTCCGCAAAGTTGATTCGAATGCTGTCCGGTATTGGCTCGCCGGACTGATCCAGTGGAGCTAAGTTGTAGGCCCTGACACCTCGATAGATAGTATCGAGGCATGTGAGCAAGCGATGCTGCTGGGCACTGGGTGTGAGACCGGTGGTACCAGGGAGGCACGTCAACAGCAACTCGTGGAGACGATGGCCAAAGGAGGAACTGGATTGTGAGTCAGGAGCCTGAGGTTGCAGCAGTCGTGGGACAGTGTCTCCCGTGAGTGTGGAAACAAAGTTCTGGAATGCGCCATCTTCACTGAGTGCTGGAACATGAAGAAACCAGTAAAGTGCTTGCAGCTCTCGGTCCTCTGGAGCACTCTGTGCTCTATTCGCGACACTCTTTCCTAACCCATCTTTGCGTCGCCGATCGTGGTCTTTCACATAGCGTTCGAATCTCTCTCTCCAGTCGACGAGATGGTTCTGGACGTGGAAAAACTCCTCGATCCAGAGAAACAGTGCCATGAAGTAGCGTACCACGGTGTGCCCAGCATACCACGATAGGTTGGACAATGAGGTGCGATATGGGCAGTTGAGGTATACACAGGGAAGGATGGTCAGCGCGATATAGGCGATGGAAAAGATCCCGACAGAGACCGAAATGATTATGGCGACCGTCGTGAAGATCGTGAAGAAGAATATGATCAAGCCAACGAAAAATAAGAATACGGCGAGATGTAGGAGAGTGGGAATCAGCTCCACCGCATAGGACATGCGGAACTGTTTGAGGCCAAAGAAAAGGAAAGACCGGACGTGAGCCCGCTCGCGAGGTGTCGTGCGGAGCTGTGGAAGTTGAACGTATTGTCGTGCCCATTGTTGCATCAACGTAGCAAGCAAAGCACATGTGATGCTGACTATGAGGCTCAGGATCCACATAGCATTCACGCACACAATCGATGTGCTCGGCGAGAACATTGGATAGTCTTGCGGTCCGACGTACGTGCCGTTGGAGAGACCAGAAAGTTGCTCTGAGATCTGCTGAAGGAAGAATACAGTTTGGCCGCCTGAGTCGGGAGACAGCTTCTTATAACTCTCGATGATAAACGCCGCGACAGTCGCCGAGAAAAGACCAGGTCTTTGGAGCTCATTCGTCAGGGAGCTATCGTAGATCGATGGAGGGACCACGAACAAACACGAGGACCCCGTTCGCGTCATCTTTCCAGCCATCAGATATGGCCTTGTCATATTTTTCAGACTCTGACAGATACATCAACCACGTCTTGTCTGAAGGATCGCCAGAAGGTGGGACTAACAGTATTGTGAAACACGGCGCAATCCATAAGTCTATAGTACACACCTTCTGCTGGAATACCCATCTCGAGAGCCTCGTCCTTAGGTACTTGTGAGTACGAGGTGGCCATTTTGTTGTGCTAGCGTAGTTTGGAAAATACTCTGCTTTTGTGAAAGCACTTCTGCTCGATATCGGTTTCCGCAGGTCCAGGTGCTGTGTGAGCGCTATTTGTACGGTTCCCGGGCACTCAGAAAACGTTGATTCGGCTTCTGAGTCTGAAACATTGTGACCTCGAGGCTTGGGAGTATGCAACCTCTAGGCCCGTAACGCAAGATCTCGGGGGTGCACGTTGCAACGGCATTGCGTACAGCATTCCTTTTAGGAATCTCAGGGGTTGGCGTCCGATGTGAATACACGAAATACGATAGCTGCGACCGTCTTCACTAGAGGTAGACACCGAGTGAGCACACATGGTACATACCTACAACGTGATCCCTGGATTGTGGTTGAAGCTTACTGCCTGTAAGAAAAAAATTCAGCCCCAGCTGTATGGCGGAGACAAACAATGGGTGTGTACAACTGACCTCGAGAGTTGGCCGAATTTTCAGAGCATGTCGAGCAAGTTCTCTTTTCAAATGTCGAGTGTTGAATAAAGTTACTCCAGCTAACTATCAAATTTCCAGGTGAAATACTAGCAGTCTGCTTAGTTTGGTGTCAACGGCCCGCGCGTGGAAGAAGCGAAGGAGAAAGGACGCTTTAATTTCCGAGCAAGTAGGAGCTGAACTCGTCTATTTGGAATTCTACTCATCAAAGGGCTTGAAGATCCTGCTGTGGACACTCTGAGTACGAATGACCCTCAGCTGCGCCAATGCTGAGTGCGTGCGCCACCCCGAAACGCAATATAGGTGAAGGAAAAGCGTCTCAAAAGATATGCCAGTGGGTGCCAGTGGTGAGGTAGCATGAGATCCGCCGACATAAGTCAGCATTCAGGCAGTACCTACTTGATTCCGGAGTAGCGATCGAGGGTGTGCGCGGGAGGCATACAGGACGCTTGCCTCCAGGTAAGCGCCTCGCTGCTTCTGAGTGTATACTACAAGAGCGCAATGCTTCGGATTCCTAGTCGATGTGAAGGCCAAAGAGAGGGCAATGCTCCGACATGTGAGCTACGGCATTGTAGCCTCGAGACGTACAGACAGCTGTGCGCTTGGAGCCCGCGTTTCAGACTTCTCTGCTTTCGCACCTCGATTGTTAATGTGCATGTTGAAGGGAGGGAGTGAATTATTTCCTAAAGAGGTAACGATAGTGACTCCGAAGAGTGTTGTAATCCGCTTCCCACGGCCGTGGGAACTTCTTCTGGGGCCCCAACTTGATGCTTGAACCTAAGCTCTAACCTCAAACGAAAAGGTGGGTCGGGGTCGCGGTTGCGCCGTCAGTAATAGTATATTACAGTGTAGTACAGAATTCTCAAGCCTGAACACTTGCCAAGTTGCCAACGTTCCCAAGGATTCGGGAACGAAGCAAGGAACGAAGTGGACCTTGAAGTAGACCTGTATCATCTCTAAGGCAATTTCTTTAGGCCAAGCTTTAGGCCCTGAGTTACTCGCCATTTCTATTGGTATTGGCACGGTGGGAGTCGTGACTGACGGTAATTGAAAGCAACGAATGTTTGCAACCTGATTAATAGCTTTGGCTCTGTATCACTGCCCAAAAGGCACCGATCTGGATTGTGATTGTAAATGTGAATGACATTGAGCGCTACAGCATGAGTACAGTAACTACATGTAGAGAACGACCTAAATCATACAAAATCATACAGCATCTTCGACCCATGCCATTTCAATGGTTCCTTCTGAGTGCCGTAAACAGCTTGCAATCACTTTGCACTAAGGTATAGTCATTGTCTGTCTGCGTCATGCGACTCGAGACGTCGACGGTTCTGATGCTGCAGAAGGGAACATGGCTTTGGATATCTCGCGGAGTTTGTCAGCTACCTCACGTAGATGGTCGTCTTTTTCTGCCCGTCGAAGGAGCCCATAAAGCCCCCCCTCGAATGAGCCTCTGCGGATGGCTGTCTTGCTTCCTACACTCATGAGAATTGCGAGCGTGTCCACGAAAGAGGTTGCCTGCGCGGCCGGAAGGTCACCCGCCGGATATGAAAGGACGCCGTAAACAAATGAGTCGATGTTCATGTTGTTGACGGTGGGGGGATCTTGGAGTGAGTTGTAGATCGTGTTTGACGACTCTCCTAGGACGTCCTGCAGCCAAGCCAACTCTGAGTCGCGTGGCGGATACTTGTGCAGGATGTGTTTCGCAAGCAAGGCGCATATGGAACGGGATGTGACGCGGATGACAGGATCCTCGTCGGCCCAAAGAGACCGCATAATTTTAATGTTGGCAAAGTTGATCCGCACGTCTTCTAGTAAAGTTTCGGGGAGCGAGACCCCGTAAGGGACACCACTATATGCCCTGGCTATGTGATGGACGGCGTGAAGACATACAATGAGACGGCGCCTGCGCGTATCCTCGTCAAGCCCAATCGAGCCTGGAATGCAGCTTCGCATAAGAGTGGAGAGGTGTTGGGAGAATATCTTTCCGGAGTGAATGGGGGCGCTGATAAGCTGGACGATCGTATCTCCGGGAATGCTGCCCACGAACTCTTGAATCTTGCTCTTGTCGGCCAATGCTGGTTCATTGAGAAGCCACGTGAGCGCCTTTGGGTCTACATCCGCTGATGCCTCAATGGCTCTCTGGACTATCGTACCCCGAAAACCATCCCTGAGACGTTTCCCATGCTTCTTGACAGAATCGTCGAGAAGTTGCCACCGTCCGGTGAGGATCCTCTGTATTGATGATGTGACCTCGCCCGGATTAGATGGTACTAAGATTCCATGTAGCCGCTTCAGGAGCCAGCGAGCGCAAAGCGCAAAGGAACCCAACGAGGTGTGCCAGCAATACCACCAAATGCTAGACATCGGGGTACGATACGGGCAACTGTGGTCGAGGCAAGGAAGGATAGTCAGAATGAGGTACACAAATCCAATGAGTCCGACGCAGATGGAGACCACGACGGCCACAGCCTTAAAGATAGTGAAAAGGAATATCACCAGACCAGCGAAAAATAAGAATACGGAGAGGTGAAGGAGTGCAGGAGCGGTCTCGACTGCACGTGACATGCGATATTTCAGGATGCCGAGGAATAAATAGGAACGGACGCGTGCTCTGTCTCTCGGCACTCTTGGAATTTGGGGTAGTTGTATGTATCTGCGTGCCCACTGCTGCATTAATGTCGCCGCCAGGGCAGAAGCAATGCTAAACACAAGGCTCAGCAGCCACAAAGAGTTGACCAAGATGATGGAAAGGCCGGGGGAGTATTTTGGGGAAGGCGTCGGTGGGATATATGTCCCGTTTGGCGAGAAAGCAGTGAGTTGCTGAGAGATCTGCCCAAGGAGATACGCCGTCTGGTCTCCCGAATCGGAAGATAACTTCTTATAGCTTTCAATGATAAATGTGGCCACGGTGGCGGAAAAGAGACCAGTCTTGGAGGCTCATCATTTCTCTGAACCATCAGGACCGGGGTGTTAGGACTTACAAAGACCAGGACACCTTCAGCGTCGTCTTTCCAGGCGTCACTGACACGCGTATCGTGTTTATCCGCTTCTTCCATGTATCCCGACCACATCTTATTCTCCGAATCTTCGCGGGCTGTGGCCGGAGCTATTGTTACTCGGTGCATAGTCTCGGTTCCTCTACGCACCTTCGTCATGCGCCGGGCTTCCCCAAGGGGCTTGTAGGAGTTCGTGGAGGTGAGTATATGTCTCAGACATTCTGGTCTTGGGAAGGAAGAGAGGGACGGGGCTAACTTTGACGTGTGCTACCGGTACTAGTATTTATACCCACCGTCGAGGAGCATCGTGACCAACGGCCTATCTAAGGTTTTATGCTAATAATGCCGTCAGCAAACGAACACAGTCCGAGGCCTTCTGACCCATGTCGAACTGATGAAGCCTAGAGCTGATAGTTTCCGGTATCGGGACTGCCTAACTGGAGGTAGTAAGTCCGCCTGGATCTGCGCTAAGGTCTGTGCGGTATAATCCCGGCTTGAACGGGAAATGTAAGCTTAGTAAGTAAGCTGCAAGTGCTTGAAGCTCCGAGTATTGCCGAGAAACGCGTGAAAAATGAGGCGAGTGAGCTGGTATGACGCCGGCACGTGCCAAACATATTGAGTAGTATCTGCCACCAAAGTGAAAAGATTGCGCCCATCGTATTCCAAAAGAACTCACGATACCGTTCCACGTAAAGTCAATTAGAGTTGCGAGGGGTGGGGCCAAGTGTGGGACGAAGAATCACAAATTTAAACGACTGACATCGCGTGACCATTAACTTGAAAGCATCTGTCCTTCGTGAAGCCGCTATGACCGGATCGCAAGGCGTACGGTCATGGTAGCAACTTAACGGTGCTTACCGAGTCTATTCTATCGAATTTTTCCATTAAAAAACGTACGCGTTGAAAAATCAATTAGTCGCCGAAAGGACAATGTCCTCACTGGGCTCGAAACGATAGACATCATGCTCCTCGATGAATGTACTAAGCACTTACTGCATATATAGTCCTAGGCTTAACTATGAAAATGAACATGCCTTCTCCCCTGCGTTGACGATATTCGTCTGCATCGGCGTTCATGTCTCCATTTTCATTTCCGTCTTTTGTTTCTCTTACTATCACCTATGCTTCCCCAAGACTATCACTCGCTACATCAGCCCGAATCCTTATGTGAACCTCATGAAAGGTCGGCTCGATCGTTTTGACTGATAGACGGTCGATCCTCTATGAAGGCCAGTTCTCAATGTGACGAGTATATATAGCCGGACAAAGGTGTCGAAGGAGTGAAGATGAGGGCCGCGGTATCGGAGTCGAAGGGTTTGTAAGTTTGAGAAAATCTCCAGTAAGAGACAGTCATAGGAAGAACCAATCATTGCAACAGCCATTTCGGGGACCGGGCTCATCTTGGGGCTCGTGGGACAGAAGAATGACCAAGTGAACCGATGCGAGAGTAGTAGACAAGATTGACTAGATCTGAAAGTCATCTCCGCTGCGCACTGTGTGAAATGTAAGCCACACGCAGGTCCAGACATTAGAGCACGAAATTGCAAGCGACTAACCTAGCCGTGAGTGACGCTCAGACTAGCTGCTGATACCATCTCCAACGAGAACAGAAGATCTGTGATCACGGTGACACAGGTCACCGTGTCAGTCATGAGACGAAACATGTTGACCATGAGGCTCGGATAAACCCAGATAGGTGGTACGCAGGAGGGTTATCATGCTATCGGCTCACGAATAGCTTTCTCTGTGGCAGATCGGAACCATTTCAATCTACCTTCCTGCCAGCAGGTCCAAGTGAACGTTGCTACCGGGGGTCTAGGTTGCCTGTGCCAACAGATAATGAATATGATGGGAGCGGCAACCGGCAGGAGAGCCAACGACCTACTGGCAGGAGATTTTTCATTGCCGATATGAAACACGACGGCGCCCGCCATCTCGTGTAAATGATAGTGTGGAGTGCCGTCCTTGTATGCGCATTAGAAATGTTCCAGGCCCGCATTTATATTATGGGGCTTCGATAGAGACGAGGTTACCGAATTTTATAGGAATGGGCAGACGATGTGCTGACGAAGTTTTATGTTAGCAGTGGCAGAAAGCTGCAGAAGAAATGGGTGCGCATCGACGTAGCGGCGTGGGACTCCCCCTGGCCCTAGATGAAGTGCCTGCTCATTCCCCAAGACCCTTCTTGGCCGCACGCTACACTTACGGTAATAGGTGCAGAGGAGCTCCGAGGAGAAGAGTAGCTGATGGTCACCGGCGTGCTGGTGCCCCGAGGCGGTGCAGTGTTGTAATTCGTTATTGTCTTCGGCCGGATCCAGCCGGAGGTGACGGCCGATTCAAGTGATCCAATTCTATTCGGGATTTCCGCACGCACCATCAGGACCCTTTTGCGCGTGCAAGTTGGCCTGAGGGTTCGAAGGCATAGTAGTTTTTCTTTCTTTCTTAGATTCTATCAGAGTGCACCTTGAGGTACATCATGATAACCCTAGTCGCACTTTCCGAATCCGTCCCCTGCCCGATTTCTCTCTCCTTTGCATAATACATACGACTGACATTAAAACACCTCCCCGCTTCAAACAGAAGCGGCTTTGTGATGCGTCAAGTAACTGTAGCGGATTTATGTGGAGAACGCGGCAATTCTTGCCTGAGAACTACTCGTCTGGGGGAACCAAGGGGAACCCTCCTCTCGGTGATTTCGCTGGTCTTTCTGTTCTCCGACTCGGAACGGAAAAATAATCAGGATCGAATAACTGGTTGACCACTCTTCCTGGTTGGAAACACCAGTGTATAGCCTGAGGGCCAACCCTTTTCCGTCTGTCTCCAGCTGCGGACCTGCGGTCACCCGCAACCAAATTCGTCAAGAAATTCGTCCAAAATAGCGCGTCTAGGGAAAAAAGATGCCTCAGTCGTACCATCTACGCGACTTATTATACTGGGATGGAGCCATAGCTGGGGCAGAACTACAATTGGTTAATAGGTCTGTTAGAGCAGTCATGAGGTGCATGCTAATTGACCCAAAAAACAACAAAGAAAATACATTGCGTGAGGCCGAATGTCACTACGCACACATTTGCCGCAATGAGGTGGAATTTCGGACGAGACTTCGGAGTGTCTGGCACCGGCAAGACCCAGAGGCGGAGAGTGCCAGTGTCGAAAGGCTTGCGAAAGGGACACCCCAACCCCCGAATGAAAAGAAAATAATGAAGAAGAAAATTAGCATATTCTAGAAGAGTGGAGTAGTAGGAGTACATAGTATGTTTAATACCCATGAACTGTGACCCAGATCTGAAGCTTGAAGGCTGAGTGACTCACCAAAGGAACCATCCCATCTTCTGAGGCCCGAAGCGCCGTGAACCTTGGTGTGAACATTAGCCTGGTCCCGAGATGTCGCATCCGGGTGAGATGACAGCATAAAACTGACTCGTTGCCTCAAGGGCAGGGCCAGAGGGATGGAGGTCACACGCAGGGGCGCAAAAGAGTTGCGGGACAGTTGCGGAGATACGCAATTTATCCTGCTGTGCCGCCTTGTGGGGTGCTCCTCCGATTGATATATGGGTCCTTTTCCTTATAGGATTATCCGTAAAGGACGAGTTCATTGGGACTCCTTCTGAGTAACTAACTTATACTCGATGGTCGCTATGCGGCAGTGTCTCAAGAAGCGCAACGTCGAAATAAGACGAAAGGAAGAGGGGCGAAATTAATCAACTACCATATGGCTTGCTACTGTGCCGCGCAAATTGATCCAGACAGTCTGTTAATGGGACTCTGCGAAGGCAGTGATAACTGACCGGAATTGATGTAATTCGCCTTTGTCAGAATCACCGAGCGTCCGTGAAAATGTCAGGCGGCAGAGCCTCGATTCAGAAGCAATTACATCATATATTCAAGTTGGGAGCAGTGTATCCACGAGTCGTGACTCATCTCCGATGCTGTGCTCATTGCTCAGTAACACGGGAACCGCCAGCCAAGAAACCGGTGTGGATTTCCGCTGCGCGTCGAAAGTGGCGTAACCGTCAAGGGAAATGCTGGCATCACAGTCATGTGTATGTGTGAGCCGTAATCTTGTCCCCAGTCAAATTCTGGAAGGTGCGGGCACGTGGTGCTGTAGAGTTGTCCCTCAATAGGAATTGGACGCGCCCCATACGTGACTGAGTGCCATTTATTTCGTTTGTTGCTGCAGGTATAGACGAGCTGGGCATTACCGCGGACAGTAAATGTGCAGGATTTTGTGTTGCGGGATAGTCATCGGGCTGGGAAGTCAAGGTACGCCGACCCAAGGTGCGGATGTACTAGTAGGTGAGAACGCGGAGGGTTTGAGGGTATCGAGTCAAAGGAGACGGAATGACTTGTAGCGGGCATGTAAATTTGGGTGTGGAAGTGATCGAGGGCCAACGCCTTTTGAGCTAGGTCGACTACAGCTAAGATTCGGTAACCGGTAGGCTCGAAATATAAAAGAAGTTCGGATGTGCTGGAAGACCGCACATCCGAGTTCCGAGTTGTAGTGGGGGGAGGTGAACATTCAATATTGTCACATGGGCGCATTCGAGTCCACCCACACGCGACGATGATAGTTCGGGACACAGAGGACATACCGTGCAAGTTCCCTGGCAGCGTCACCTGGGTGCTGTCATCCCGCGATACGATGGGGATTACAGCGACTGCGCGGTTCAGGGAACCATAAGTTAGGTGATACCCACCTAAGAGAGGTAGAACATATCCCAGGCGAGAGCAGGCGCGTGCATGGGAGGTGCGGGTGTTGGAAATTCCGGAGGTGAATTTGAAATCCGAGGTGAGACTCACTGTAACGATCGTTGTTGCCAGTGGGGGCAGGACCAATGCGAATTTGGATACTCCGCAGCAATTTGCGCGTCCACAATCGGCTTGTGGGCTGTCTCGGCGATTCAATGATTCAATTGCTAAAGTGCTAATACTGAGATCCTTCGGAATTTACAGATGTGGGTACGTTTGCAGGGGTGTGGTAAGCATAGTAGTTCGGCTGCCCATGCTTGTGACGATCGCAAGTTGTGTCGACGCACGACGCAGGAGGCGCGGCTTTCTTGACCGCGAGTCATTCCCACGGTCATGGACGCACATTGCGACGGCATTTTGCGCGCGGCACCTAAACGCCAAACGCCGTCAGCGTGCTGACAAACACTGAATCAAACACAGAGGTCTGGTTAGGCAGTCACCAACTTCAAGTTACTACCACCACCACCACTCTACTGACTTACTACGACTTACCTACCTCCCGAAAGAGCTGCATCGTGCGCTCGAGCCTGCAGCACTGACACCTCTTCTTGAAGGCTCAGCACACCGCCTGGGCGCTGGGCCGTTGTGGACATAGTATCATACCGGCGTGGATATTTGCCTGGATGGCTTTTGGAGTTTGGACGCCATAATGACTATCCTGCTCGTCTTCTATCGTGGTTCCGAGTTGATGATGATACCCCCGTAACTCCAAGTCAGAAGCACCACTTCCGATGACACACAGTGCCAGTCGTGAGCTTAACCCGCGGGTTGTCCACCGTGGCATTGGCTTCCGCGTCCGTCCCCATGCCGCCATGCGAACACGTATAAGAATTTAGCGGAGGAAGTATACATGCCACAAATCAATACCGCCCAAATTTCATGTCAACATTATGGACGAACTCACATTAGTCGACTCGTCTCAGTCGCTAACAGGTGAGGAGACGAGGGATCGTATCGATCATAGATCGTAAACTCCAAAATGTTCAACTTGAAGCAAACGTAGGGCCATTAGGGGCACACACTTCCCCGTGCTTCACGCAGTGAGTTACTCCCACGTTCGCCAGTCCTTAAACATACCTCGAGACCCGTACTGAGCGTCGGGACCATGTATGAAAAACCAAGTAAAAACGAATTAGGTGATCACGAGCCTCGACTTTCTTATACAGTAATTCTCATACTTGTCGCGCTACTCTAGACAAGTTGATCATTCAATCTTACTTTTTTTTCTTTAAATTTTTCCAACTTATGTTCTTTCTCAGCTCGTCTACGAGACGCCAACGATTCTGGCCCTGTAGCTGGGGGGATAGGGATCCTACGAAATTTGTCGGCTGCCTCGCGTAGGTGGCCTTCAATTTTTACCCGTCGAAGCGTCGAAGGAGCTCAGAAAGCCTCCCCCCCCCTCGAAAGCGCTCCTCTGGATGGCTGTCTCGCATCCTGCACTCATGCAAATTGCAACGTATCGATGAAAGAGGTTGTCTGCGCAGCTGGAAGCTCGCCCGTCGGACATAGAAGGATGACATAAACAAACGAGTGGAGCTTCATCTTGTCCACAGTGCGACGGTATTGGAATTCGTGTTGTGTTCGACGACTCTCCTAGTAGGACGCCCTGCAGTTTAAGCTACGAGACAGATAGTTGCGCAGGATGTGTCTCAAGTAAGGTACATATGGACAGGCCCACATCGACTCAGAGAGAACCCCTAAGACCCGTGTTCGCGGATTTGATCCACGTCTTCCAGCAAAGTTTCGGGAGCAAGACACCGAAAGGGACGCCCTAGCAATATGATGGACAGCGTTCAGACACACAAGACGGCACCTGCGCGTGTCCCCATCGAGTTCAATCATGGTGAGCAGCCTCGCATGACGGGGAGAAGTGTTGGACAGTCTCTCCGGTGTGAATGAGGGCGCTATGACTTTATCTCCCAAAATACTGGCCAGGATTGACGCGTTAAGAAGCCTGAGCCAGCTAGGCGACTTTGGACTCTCAGTCTACATCCACCGCCGCCTCGGTGGCTAGCTAGACGAGGTGAACGCCTTGTGACACCACCCATGCTCGTCAACGGCGTCATGGAGAGGGCGGCCCAGTAAATGGCCCACCAAACTGCCACTGCAGTGGGGATTATATATTGACCACGTGATCACCCATATATTCGGTTCTGACACCGCGCAAGACACCGCGTGTGTGCCAGCAAGCGCAAAGCGTATGGAAGGAGAGGGCCGAAGAAATTGGGGCAGAAAAACTACGAGGTGCTGGACCTTACGACATGAGTGCGTGAGTACGAACGCTATTGAGGCATGAAGGAACTCGTTAGAAGTCATGTTCTTAGGCCTTGTCTTAGGCTCATCCGGCCGCCGCGGATAAAGAAGCCCCGCAATCAGTAGCATGGAGCAGTCATGGGGCCACCTCGACAAGAACGCGCTCAATGAGCGCTAATGAGTAGCGACGTGTCACTCTCATTGTGCCCTAGTGATAGTACTAAGTGCGCGTAGAGGAGTCGATGTCCTTCCTCCGCACCAGGTCTCATCCTGTATGAGGACGAACTAGACAAACAGGGTACTGAGGGAGGGGTTAATTCGCGTTCCACAACGCATATGCTCAGACCTCTTTTCGAAAAGCACAAGGAATTTGATTCTCTTTAGCCAACCCTGATAACAACTTGAATTGCGATCCGCACACCACAGTTTAACCCTACGGGGGCCAATGAATTGACGGAGATGACCCAAGGTCATAATTCGGGTAGTTATCGCCTCTTGAATACCAGCGGCACACGGCCGGGGCTGAAAGAGAACTCAGCTCATGGCAAACACGAGGGTGGGAATATTGCGTACGTATTGGTCAAGAATTGCTCGGAGGCCGTTACGCGCGCAAAGCGTTGTTCGAATGTCTCACCAATGGAACTCGGGCTCTTCCTTAATTTCAACCCTATACTTCGACATCATCATCGTGATGACGGCGATGCTCTCAGTTTCGAAGAATCTAAAAAAAATAATATATGAGCATCTTCGCAACGTCGTCAACGACCAAGTCTGCTCGCACCGTCTCCCGAGGCACGCCCGAGCACCTACAACAAATTCGAGTTCAAGTTGTACGACCAGATGTCATGTCGGGACCAAATTTACCGGCGCTGAACGGCAAGAAGGCGTCCCTTGGATACTCCCCGAGGAACCTCTCCGGTCGAAATGTGTGGGGGTCCTTCCAATACTTCGCTGTGGGACTTCGGTAAGGACCAGTCCTTGAGATGGAAGATGGCTCGACATACGGTGATAATGTAGAGCAGGAAGGTGAAGTTGTACTTCTGTTCCCGAAGGGACAGGGAATGTTGTCTTTCCGCCGTCAGCATTGTCTACCGTCAAGCTGGTATCTTCCGCAGCATGTTTGGGGACTGACGGCGCCTGAGATTACATGGCCATTCGTTGACTTGAAACCACCGCTCATCTGATTAGACGCACCGCTGGGCTGAGCCACGCAGTCAGCTTCGTCTGTGAGACTAACTTCAATATGCACTCACAACATCCTGAGCGTTTCATATAAGACGCTTCAAGCCCTAGCGGGTCAGAAATCGCATGCTCGTATGCAAATAATGAACTTACGCCAAGGAGAGCGTGAACAGGTTCATGTCACTATAGGTCTGTGGGGATCAGCTCTTCCGTGAGCTTGAGACCTGATCCGATAAATCCTACAGGTATCCCATTTAGCTCGGTCATTATGCCCTTGATTTGCTGATACAAGCGCTCTTGCTCGTCGGGATAAAGAGCTAGTAATGCGAACGAGAAGCAAAGTGTATGGGCTGTCGTCTAAAGTAAAGGGGCGGTTCAAATCACACCACCGGCGGAATCGGGTGGCCCTACCTCATGTCCAGCGAGAAGGAAGATGAACGTATTCCCTGGGATGGCGAGTGAGATATTTTTCATGAGCGCGATACGGTATGACAATTGATACTTACCAATAAGCTCTTGCTCAGTTATCGCCACGCCACCATCTGGATCATCGCTGTGCCGCGTCCAGAAGTCCACTAAACAGATCGTGACGCTCTTCTTTTGTCTCCGCGCTTCTCCGGGCATCCACCATTTCTACCATGTATTGCTGTCCGGTACGTCAGCCGTGGAGAACGGGTACCTAGTTCTGACAGGGCACCTTCATCTCGGTGAATGCTAGGTTTATCTTCCTTGTGTGCTCCGTTAGATTCATTGCCCACTTAGGGAGACTGATTTTTAGGATCAAATTTGCAGACAAGATGTGCAGCGCATCCTTAAAAGTCATCTGATGGCCGGGGGGAATAATCAAGTCTGAAGTCCATGTGACCCGACGGCCGAACCCTAGATCTCGTTAGCAGGAGAATGTAAGGGTCGAGCAAAGTATAAACTACCTGCAACGCCGATGACAAAAAGGGCGATCTAACGGAGACGTCGAAAAAATTGCGCGGGAGAGTCTATTCACTCGACATACCGGAAGGGTGATATCTACGCAGTGGTCCAACACGATTTCGGGACTGTCTCCCCAGACATTGTCGAATAGGTCGAACATGATGCGGGAGGTTTCGTCCCACACCAGCCGAGTGTTTCTCTAGGGATCCCATTGAGAAAATGGCAACTTTCGACAGCTCGGAACATACCTCCGAGAAGGCTGGAGCGACAATAGTTCGGTACCTTTTCCATTCTTCCCCTTCTGAGGCTACGATGTTGCTTCCGAAAACCGACAGCACCGAATATAGGTGGACGGGTTTGGGAAATCTGGCACGAGAAGTCGTTACCTCCTGCAAACCACAAACCAAAGATCAGGTCCACCGATTTCGGGGTGGAGTACCATTACTTTGATAGCCGCAGCATCCGCAAGGAAAATGGTGGTTTTTGACGTGGGCAACACGTTGACCTGGCAGATCATTGTACTTAACTTGCGTCTCTGCGTAGACAGGGTATAACAAACTCACCAGAGCAATGGCGTCCTTTCCAGCAGCGGCAAAATCTACGTGAGGTCATGACTGGAGTAATGATCTCTTGCACTGGCAGCGTGCCCCTACCTTGATAGCCCTTCCTGAGCATCCATGAAGGTCCTCGACTCACATAACGAATTGGTGGCAGTGCGCGCCTGATCACCTGCCCCAGAAACCATGCCGGATTGAAGAGGAGGCGAGGACCCGGGAGGTGTCTGGCAGGGTGACTCTCGGGTCATGTCGCTTCTAGGTCGTAGGGGTACCTACCCAACGCTGTGAATGGCCCTCCGGAATTCCAACAGGGTCTGGAGTAGATATAGAACGAAAACCGAAAGGAGGGCAAGTAGAACTGAGTGCATAACGGTCTGTGAGAGCGCGCAGACTCGGAGCGGGGGTTGTGGGGAGGGTCGGAAGGGAAAATAGTAGGAGTCTGATTTGACCCACCCATACCTGCCTATATAGTCAACGAGCATCATTTCCGGCGCCCGTGGGATACAGTATTCCTGTATTCGAGGTTGGGTGGCTATATATGGGCCGCCGGGAGCACGGAGATCCCACGCCACGGCAGATAAGAAGAGCGCAAGCACTATCATAGATCCCATAAACGTTGCCATACACTCAGAGAGAGAGAGCGTGTACGAGCGAGTTGATGCGTGGTGTGCACTCATGCGTGCAACACCTCGGCTCGGCGTCGGGAGTCGGCCGCACCTCACGCGTTGAGTCGAGGAGGTGTACGGACTTGTGACTCATTTGATATTTGTTTCGGGCTAACGCTTGACTTCACGAGTAACTTAGTATTAGTTACAATCAGAGAGATCATGGAACAACCCTGTACTGCGCTATTGAGCTAATACTAAGTTATACGGTCGTTGCACGATACTCACGCGTACTCACTTTCGTTAACCAGTGTAGAGAAACCAGTCGGCACTAATCGGCTGAGTAAGACTGAGTACGATTTTCGGATAATTCCGGTAGCTTACCAAACGTGTAAAGTCTACGCCTGGTCTATCGAATAGGGGTAGAGCTCCGTACGGCGGACGCTCATCCCTTTGCTCACCCCTTCGGTCCCTAATCCAATAATATATTCCTACAACCAGTATTTATTCTCGAGTTGTACGTACAGGCTGCAATATTATGGATTATTTATATTGGCCACGTGATCATCCACTCTATGCTACCGCGTAGCTGTGCCAGCAAGCGCAAAGCGTATGGAAGGACGTTTTGGCAGAAAATCCACGGGGTGCTGGCCCTTACGACATGAACGTATGGTGGTTGAGGCACGGAAGGATCTCGTTGTGACACGTTTTTTTCCGGCCGCCGCGGAGAGAACAAGAGAAAGAAGTCCCGCAATCTTGCCCGCAATCAGTAGTAGCATCGGGCCGCCTCAACAAGCACACGCACAATGAGTAGCTCTGGCACTCTCAGGCCCTAGGTGTGCACAAGTCCCAGACGGTCGATGTCCTTCCTCCGCACGACATCTCGTTGGATATGAGGACGAACCAGACAAACGGGGTACTGAGGGAGGGGTTGATTCGCGTTCCACGACGCATACGCTCAGACCCTTTTTCGAAAAGCACACAGAATTGAATTCTCTTTAGCCAACCCTGATAACGATCGGGATCCGCACGGTTAACCCTGAGTATAAATAAAAACGGGGGCCGATGAAATGATAGGGATGACCCAAGATTATGATTCGGGTAGTTATCGCCTCTTGAATACCAGCGGCACGCGGCCGGGGCTGAAAGAGAACTCAGCTCGCAGCGAACAAGAGTGGGGATAATGCGTACGTATTGGTCAAGAGTTGCTCCGAGGCCGTTACACGCGCAAAGCGTTGTTCGAATGTCTCGCCGATGAATTCGGACTCTTCCTTAATTTCAACTCTATACTTCAACATCATCATTGTGATGACGGCTATGCTTTCAGTTTCGAAGAATCTGGAAAATGAATAAATAGATGAGTATCTCCGCTACGTCGTCAACGACCAAGTCTGCTCGCACCGTCTCCCGAGGCACCCCCGGACACCTATGACAAATTCAAATTCAAGCTTCACGGCCAGCTATCATGACAGAACCAAACTTACCTGCGCTGAATGGCAAGAAGGCGTCCCTTGGCCACTCCTCAAGGAACCTCTCAGGTCGAAATGTGTGGGGGTCCTTCCAATACCTCGCTGTGGGACTCCGGTAAGGACCAGTCCTTGATGGAAGGAGGCTCGACATACGGTTATAATGCAGGGCGATCACATGGAATTGTAAATCTGTTCCCGAAGGGACAGGGAATGTCGTCTTTCCGCCGTCGGCATTATCTACCGTCAAGCTGGTATCTTCCGCAGCATATTTGGGGATCCCCGGCACCTAAGATTACATAGAATCGTGGGGTTAGAACCACTGACTTATTAGACACACCGGTGGGCTGCGTCACGCAATCAGCTTAGCGTGTGAACCCATTCAATATATATACTCACAACATCCTGAGTGTTTCATATAAGACGCTTCAAGCCCCAGAGAGTGAGAATTCGCATGCTCGGTGCAATTAATGAACTTACGCCAAGGAGAGCGTGAACAGGTTCATGTCTTCATAAGTCTGCGGAAGATCAGCTCTTCCGTGAGCTTGAGACCTGATCCGATAAATCCTACAGGTATCCCATTTAGCTCGGTCATTATGCCCTTGATTTGCTGATACAAGCGTTCTTGCTCGTCGGGATAAAGCGCTAGTAAGGCGAACGAGAAGCAAAGTGTATGGGCTGTCGTCTAAAGTAAAGGGACGGTTCAAATCACATCACCGGCGGAATCGGGTGGCCCTACCTCATGTCCAGCGAGAAGGAAGATGAACGTATTCCCTGGGATGGCGAGTGAGATATTTTTCATGAGCGCGATACGGTATGACAATTGATACTTACCAATAAGCTCTTGCTCAGTTATCGCCACGCCACCATCTGGATCATCGTGTGCCGCGTCCAGAAGTCCACTAAACAGATCGTGACACTTTTCTTTTGTCTCCGCGCTTCTCCGATCATCCACCATTTCTACCATATATTGCTGTCCGATGCGTCAGCCGCGGAGGATACAACGGATACCCAGTTGGAATGGACACCTTCAGCTCGCTGAATGCCAGGTTTACCCTCCTTGTGTGCTCCGTTAGATTCATTGCCCAGTTCGGAAGAATGATTTTTAGGCCCAGATTAGAAGACAAGATGTGAAGCGCATCCTTAAAGGTCATCTGGTGGCCGGGGGGAACAATCAAGTCTGAGGTCCATGTGACCCGACGGCCGAACCCTAGATCCCTTTAGCAAGAATGTAAAGATCGAGCAAAGTATAAACTACCTGCAACGCCGATGACAAAAAGGGCGATCTAACGGAGACGTCGAAAAAATTGCGCGGGAGAGTCTATTCACTCGACATACCGGAAGGGTGATATCTACGCAGTGGTCCAACACGATTTCGGGACTGTCTCCCCAGACATTGTCGAACAGGTCGAACATGATGCGGGAGGTTTCGTCCCACACCAGCCGAGTGTTTCTCTAGGGATCCCATTGAGAAAATAGCAACTTTCGACAGCTCGGTACATACTTCCGAGAAGGCTGGAGCGGTGATAGTTCGGTACCTTTTCCATTCCTCTCCTTCTGAGGCTACGATGTTGCTTCCAAAAACCGACAGCGCCGAGTATAGGCGGAGGGGTTTGGGAAATCTGGCACGAGAAGTTGCTACCTCCTGCAACCACAAACCAAAGATCAGGTACACCGATTTCGGGGTGGAGTACCCATTACTTTGATAGCCGCAGCATCCGCAAGGAAAATTGTGGCTCTTGGCGTGGGAAACACGCCGGCCTGGCAGACCATCAACTTGCGTTCCTCTGCATATAGAGCATAGTAAACTCACCAGAGCAATGGCGTCCTTTCCAGCAGCGGCAAAATCTACTCGAGGTCATGACTGGCGTAATGATCTCTTGCACTGGCAACATGCCCCTACCTTGATACCCCCCCTTGATCATCCATGAAGGTTCTCGACTCATATAACGAATTGGTGGCAGTGCGCGCCTGATCACCTGTCCCAGAAACCACATCGGATTGAGGAGGAGGCGAGGACCCGGGAGGTGTCTGGCAGGGTAACTCTCGGTCATGTCGTTTCTAGGTAGTAGAGGTACCCACCCAACGCTGTGGATGGCCCTCCGGAATTCCAACAGGGTCTGGAGTAGATATAGACCGAGAAGTGAAAGGAGGACAAGTAGAACCGAGTGCATAACGGTCTGTGAGAGCGCGCAGACTCGGAGCAGGGGTTGTGGGGAGGGTCGGAAATGAAAGTTGTTGGAATCTGATTTGACCTACCCATACCTGCCTATATGGTCAATAGGCATCTATTCCGGCGCCCGAGCTTCTTGAAGTTTGTGCGGCTGTGGGGAACTCGGCGATCGCACGCCACCGCAAATACAGTACAGCCTGAGTAACTGAAGTGTGCGACTCCGAGTCGGAGCACTATAGTAGTAGATAAGTCACAGACGCCATAAACCTTGCCATAAGCTCAGAGAGTGTGTGTGCGTGTACGGGCGACATCTAATCCTGTATTCACCTAGATGGACGCAATAAAATAGGCGTAAATAAACAATAAGGGAACCAAGTCAAAAGTTCTCACAGAGCCTCGAACAGGACTCTGAGTGCTTATCAGGCGGCCACATGCCAGTTGCGGTAGGCGCACCTGACTGAGGGTCTGTTTTTTTTTGGATCCAACACCTGAGGTCATCGGCAAAGGGGAACAAGAACTACGTCGACGCGACCGTGTACCGAATTCAGTTGCCCCGTGGAGACTTCGTGAGGATTGAGGATTACAGTAAGAGTATAAGCCAGCACACACAATGAACCAATCGTAAAATTATAATAATATTATATTACAGTATATCTCCTTATATCTCATATAAATTTATAATGATATCATAAGAATTTTATGATTGGCTATTAATTCCGTTGCGAAATTTGCGGCACGCCTGAAAATCCAGCATTTGGAAGAGGTGGGACCGCCATTGGAAGCTACCCTGGCCATGGGAAAGAGAAACGAATGGTCTCAAGGTTCTGATAGTTTTGTTTTGGCAGTTTTACACTGAAAAGCCTCAGGTCGTCCATGCCATTGGCCTTGACTTTACAGTAATACATTTCAACACCGAAATCTGTCAGGTCAAATGGTTGATGTAGGTCCCAACGCGCTCCCATGGTATCTCGAGACATTTCTCGATCATCTAAGCGTTCCATCCCGCCCAGTTCAATGTGTCCGCATCTTGATTTAAAGCGTGCCAGTCCGCTCACCGCGTATTTGAATCTAGCAAGCACCTGCAGCACTGGTAGGCTGCTAGTATCCGCTGAATGGCTACGCGGTTACGAGTGAAAGTCTGAAATACACCCATGATAAACATCGATGGACGATGGATCAGATGTTCTCGTCGGTGACTGGCCGATCTTCTCAAGGTGGCCTCTTCCGCTGACCCACTCTCCGACTTCTCCAAACGCAAGTCGATATAACATACGAGTAACCCTACAGCATCGACGCATGCCTCCTCAGTTTCGAAACGATTGAGACTATCGCGGGTCTCGAAAACGCAGCGTACGCAATGACAGATGGGGTCGACGGTGGTTCCATCGGGTGGACGTAAAAAGGTAAGCCTGTCTTCAGGAAAGCTACCCAAGGACCACACTTCTTGGTCCCATTTCGTTCAAAGAGGCAGGGACCGCCAAGACGACGTACTGAAGCTTAGTCCTGTATCAACTCGCGCGTCCGAAAATAAATTACTGTAGTTGCTGCTGCTTGCTTATGAATGTCAGCGCTGTCAGCAGTGTCAGCTCGATGCTGCCAGTGCGGCCGACAGTGGCTGGTACTCGAATAGCAATTCGCCGCTGCGAATGAAGTGCTGACCAAAAGCCATATGTAACGGTCATATAGTCGTACAAAGGCCTGAGAAAGTGATACTGTAGGAATGACGAGACATTTACAACAGTGGTTTCGGAGCCTGGGCTACCCTGGCTCGTGGGATACAAGAATAACCGACGCGAGAGCACGGTGAGAGGAAACGGACTCAGAAATGTCATCTATTCTGGACACCGGCATGGTATTCCCAGGCGCGGAGATTACAGTGTGAATTGATAATGGATCGACCGACCATGAGATCGACTCAGGTAGCTCGGGTACAGTACGTGTGAAGTAGTCATGCCAGTGTGCGCGAGCCTCGAGATTGAGGAGAGGATCATATATGTCTTGCCTCTACTTATAGTATAATTATTAATTAATATTAATTACCCAATTACCCGTGCGGGCGCCACCGGTAGCTCAAGAGGAGCCCCGCAAGTGATGAGATCGATGAGAGGCCGTCTGCGGGGGTCATCTACCGCTGGCGGTGATCCGCGAAGACATTCGATGAGCCTGAGCGGAGGGCGGTTATTTAAATCTCCGCACTACGCCCAACACGACAAACAGCAGTTCAGGCGTTTGATGATCACACCACCAGCGGCAGCGGAGGGCGCAGCGCTTCGGTAATTACTTCTAGTCGTGCAGAGGAACTCGTCACCCTGGCCCTGATAATTCTCCGGTCACTGCTTCTCTCCGAACGGAGATTGAGACGTAGTGGTCGATCACTCTTGCTAGAACATAGTGCCAGCCCTCCCAATTAATTACAGCTGGCCAGTCGTCTGCGACCAGGTTCGTCATGACAATAGTGTAACGCGCCTAGTGCAGCACAGTCAAGCGCTCCACGCGACTATCTACATGGCTTATGGTTGTTGAGAGGGACCCAAACTCCCGCGATGAAAAAGAGCAGGGTAGAGATTACGCAGTTTCAGAAGGTTGGAACCGGGGCCAGGAAGCCCATGAGCGAGAAGGTAAACACCCTTTTCACCCTTCTAGGGCGTGAGCGTTTGTGCATTTATCCGTTTGGCTGAGACGAGGGCATAGACTCGGACTCGGAGCTGAGACACGGTTTGAAGGGCATGGAGCATTCCGGCGTAGCCTGTCACCGTGTCGAGGAAGACGTCGCGTAATCTAGCCTCAAAAGTGCGGCCAGCGCCTTCGCGCATCGACGTGTAGACGACACAAGCAGTACAAATGCTGCAAGCCGCACAGACCAACTTTGCATCGAATGGCCTTCAGGAAAGCCCACCGATTGTGATAGAGCGGGAAAAAAACAGCGAGTGGCCAGTGGAGAATACTGTTGGCAGTGCAGTGCAAACCTCGTCCAGTGGAATCATGTTCGAGGCGCCAGTCGTCAGAGCCACGCTGAACAGCGGCATTCGATTCCCAGGCCAATTTGCTAGTACTATCCAGTTACAGAAGCACAGCGGACCACAATCATGACATGTTTCTTCCCCATTCACTGACCTGGTGCTAGAGCTTTTCTGTTTCTTTGTTCTGATAAAGCCGCAACTCCAATGGTGGCCTGGGGCGCCATCAACTCCAATTCGGCCTATCTCAAAAAAAGAACGAAGTCAGCGGCTCTCGACCGGCAACCCAGCCCACCAATGTTGTGCAGCCAAGACCCACTCACCCTGTATTCGTCAAACGCCTTTATGTTCTCGACGGCTATGTCCGACCGGCAAACGTCGAAAACTGTGGAGAAGAGGCGAATATTTTCTGGGAGGTCTCCCAAAGTCTGACGTCGCAAGGAATATGCACGGTTGTCATTATCCGTGACGAACACGTGGCACCAATCGCGCTCTTCTCTAACGCCGGGTGGAATGAACTCCTTGATGTCAGCGAGGATCGCTCCCCTTTACACTGTCCTGGTAATAAACTGTAACCTGAATCAGTGATGATGAACTTGTCGGTCAAAATGATGGCATCGACAGCGATGGGCGTTTGGGGTGTGGGCAACAAACACAAAGGGAGGTTGTCCAGTTCTACCTCCTTCAAAGCGGTCAATGCTGCTGAAATAAGTCGTCTGCTTCTTCCCACATGCCGGAATTTGGAAGGTCAGGTGGGCCAGGTACAGCGGGGCAGCAGTCAAGAGGCACCATGTTCGGATCCAGCGGATAACCAACTAAGAACAAATCTCTTAAATATCTGGACCGCAGACGCTCGAAAATCTCGTGGCCACTTGTTCGTTATCGTGTGGAAAAACTTGTGTCGATCTTCGGCCTTGGCGGCGGCAGCAGCATATGAGATCATTGCCTTGATTCGATCTGTTGCCATGTCCGTATTTCGGATCGTTCTCCTCACCATAGTTTTGTCACTTGGTCGGATAGACAAAAGGAGGTGGGAAACCCTCATTGCGTCGAACCATACAGTTTTGGGAGCAGTCTCGACGAACTCTACCGCCGCGTGCTCGACTATTCTCTTCATGTAAAACTTTCGTCACCGGGATTCAACGATAGCCGTACGCAGGTGCGCACAGAAGGACCCCACTGTTCGTAAAGACGTCGGATATTTCCAACGTCGAGATCGAGTACTTTGCTAGAGGAGAAAGGGTCAGCGAGTAAGAAACCCTGATAAAAGCCAAGCCAGACCGACCCGAGAGTTGTTATCTCCTCAATGGAAAAGTGGTCCATTACGAAGATATCAGCATTGTGGTACTTTGACCACGTTTTCCACCTCTCCTCCAATGGAGGGCTGGTCTGAACAATCCATGCTTGTCGCAGATTAGAAGCACCCAGAAAGGTATTACAAGGTTGTTTGGTCCCGATCATTGGAGTCGGAAAGGGCCCAAGTACCTTCTGGGAACTGATAAGGATCTGCTGCGAGGGGGTATCTAAGGACGCCGTCATCTCGAAAGACAAGAATATGGTTAGACAGTTGAAGGGCCACGGGTGTCTTTTTGCTTAACTTGCAGAACAGCAGGTAATACAGAAAACAGGTTTTCCCTGGGTTTGTGTTCAATAGGCAATCGTTTGATAAGTAGCGAAGACATACCAATTCCTAGTTGACCGGTTACGACAATCCCACCGCAACGACCCTCTGCACTATTTTGATCTTCATCAAGCGATTCCAAAGCAATGTCGTACTCCGGTCGAAATAGAAGACCACGTCCTTCAGGGTAACCAAGCTCCTTCATTTCCAGGGAGTCAATATGTTTCTTGGGCACATATTTCCAAACGATTCCCTCGTCATCGGATATCTCCTACAGTATGGCTTTGAGCTCTTTCCCCCATAAAGTCTTATACAGTTTCTCGGCAGCTCGCACATCTGGTGGTGGCGCAGCTGAGTGTTACACCCAATCAGGGCAATTTCTACAGCGGCGCTCACCTGGACTTGGGTCAATATGAAGGTAGACGTGGATGTTCTCCAGGTCACACCAGCCAAAAGGAACTTCATCTTTGACCCCTGCAACTGCCCACCCGTTATCACGCACGCTGTCCTCTACCCTTTCGCCGATGGTATCCTCCGGTTTCAGGGGAACTGGATAGAACTGTGGACAGTCAGGTCTGAGCTGGAAAGCTTGAACGTCACTGACCAAAGAGTGGAGTGAAAGTTGGGAGAACTCAATCCCCTGTGTTTCAAAATCCACATACAACTCCTGCCAGATGGCTACCAGAAGGTCGCCAACCCAAGGATTATCCCTCGGTCGTTCCAAAATTCGTATTTGAAGAATTGGTACGAAGACATGGTGGGAATAGCAAGCCTCAATCGCTGTAAACGACGTCATCGCATCTAGATGACATGCATGACCAACGCTTAAAAAGGAAGAACATTATAGTGGGGACCCCAAACACCCCCTCCCCGGACGTTTTCGCTCACCTCCCATCTTTCTTCATCCAATTTGGTTATTTTTTTTTTTCCCCCTTTTCCTGTCATTAGACCGGTCTGTTTCGTTATTTGTCATCGAGCTACGCGCCCTAGTCGGTCTGAATATCACGTTCTGCGCAATACCTTGGCAAAGTAACGATACATTGACCTGCTAGGCCAGAGCAGCGAACCTCACAGGTGAGCGCGAGTGCGGTGCGCGGCGCGTCTACACAATTGGCCGTTGCGGCATGGAGCACCTGGGTGCTGCTCCATACCTCGTGTTAGTTATCTTCATTGGCCTCGTCGACTTGCTCATGATCGGTGACAAAATCGTTGTATGCCTCTCTTGCGCTTGTGCATACCACGACGACACTTCTCCCATGTTTCTTCTCAAATTCCTACCACTTCACATCGCCCTCCGGTGGGTCACGGGAGTATCACAGCTCCGACGTCCTAGAAGCCAGCGCATTCTGTCACCCTCCCTACGCTGACCGCGGGCTTCGAAACCGTGCCATTTGTAGGCGCTGATTCAGGAGAAATAACAAGAACGGATGATCGAATTCCGAGCAACGTCAGCGACTCGGCGCCAGGCCAAGAAACTGTACGTGTAAAGGGTACAACGACGACATAAGTTATGCGTACCTGTACTGTCGTCGCTTCTGACATTTTAACGCGCATTCGACGCAGCATGATTTGGCCCAGGCCCAGAATATGAACATGACGCAATCTGTAACGTGAAACGGTTTGAGGACCGTCTCGGTTACTGCGGGAAGGTATACAGTTCAGGTATTCCCACGGACAGTATTTTGTGAGCAATCAGATGGTCACCATCACCAGGTCGGAAAGCCAAGGTATCACTGCGCACGCAGCAGGGGAGAAAACACGTGGCGGACTCGGTACATGCACGCATAATCGAGAGACAAGGCGTGCGGAGGGACTCAGTTTTATATGTCTGTGAGGACTGGACTATCCAAGGGACCTGCAGCGGTTGAAGTAACTTGACACCAGCCTACCATAACTACGAAAGAAGTTTGACTGCAACAGAGGCAGAGTATCCGCGAGTGCAACACCGATGTCAATTATGGGCCTTATAGTAGATAAATTGAAGTGTGACTGACCGGGAGATGAACATTCCGAGGGCGATTAGAGTTGCTTGTGGCCCAGGGCTGCGTTGACGACTGGACCGCCACTGCCACTCCTCTCGTCTTCCCTCTTCCTCCTCCCTTTTCTCTCCTCTTCCATCTTCCCATTCTTTCCTTTCGCATTTCTTTTAAAATTTCTCTTAATCCAGGACTCACTGCGGAACGAGACCCCGGCCAACTTCGCCAACCATCTTCGATTTTTTTCTTCTTTGGTGCCCTCTGTGACCGTCCCCACCAGAGTTTGCCCATGTCTTTTGTTGCCGCTATAGGGTCAACGGCATCTTTGCCATCTCCAGCTGATCGCTCCAGTCAACTCTCCTCTTCCGCCGCCTCGTTCCACACCGCCCCTTCCACCTTTAACTCATTATCACCCAAGCCATCCTCCTCACGATCATCCTCTGCCGCCACTTTCGGACCAACTGATATCCAGTGCTCAAGCACAAACCCCATTCATATCGTTGCCACCACGAGCGAGGATGCACCGCAGGAAGTCCACATCATAAAGGTCACTGATGAGGCAGTACACATGCAGTCAACCAGTTCAACCAGTTCCATCGTTCACAAGGCAACCGAGCCCTTCCTGCGCGTAGTCGCCCGTGGCGAAATACGAGAGGGTAGCTTTGGCCCGCCGCCCCCGTCACCTCCCGCGAGCGACGGCCAGCCAGACGAGGACCAAGAACAAGGCCACGGCCGAGCTTCCTCCGCGCCCATACCTCCTTCCAAATCCGAACCCATCTCCATCGCCCCCACATACCGCTCACCGCGTCTATCCTTCTCTTCGTCCCACAATTCCTCCCTCGCTGGTCCGGGACCAAGCACCCTGTCGCGCCGCTTCCGTGCCGACGATTCACCCATACTTGCTCCGATCGTTCCCTCCCGACGACTAGCGCCCCTATCTACCGATGGCCTCCTCCAACCTCCATCACTGTCTACTATGCGTCCCCCGCGACGTAACACCACTGGCTCTGCCCCGCGCTCGCCGCGAACCACCGCTCGCGCAGCAAGTCACCTCAACCTTACTTCGGACGATGGTGAACTCTCGGAAGAGCTTGTCAGCGACATCCAACAACAAGCCGAACAGATCCGGCGCGAACGTCTGTCAAAGCGTGTTAAGCAAGTCGAGGAAATACCACGCGTGCTAGTCGGAAACTTGATTGGCGAGGGTCACGTAAACTATGTTTTGATGTACAACATGCTTACAGGCATCCGCATTGCTGTATCTCGGACCCAAGCCAAGATCAAACGGACATTAACCGACGACGATTTCACCGCCCGCCACAAATACTCCTTCGATATGTAAGTTACTTGGCCTGTATCCGGTCCCTGGTCTGACGGTCAACCCCTGCAAAGCATCGGCAACGAGTTGACACCCTCAGCGAGATATGATTTCAAATTCAAAGACTACGCCCCTTGGGTCTTTCGCGAACTTCGTGAAGACCACTTCCACCTCGACCCGGCTGACTACCTTCTTTCCCTCACTGCACAATACATCCTCTCCGAGCTCGGATCGCCGGGGAAATCCGGCTCCTTCTTCTATTTCTCCCGTGATTACCGTTTCATCATCAAGACCATCCGACATGCCGAGCACAAGTTTTTGCGCTCGATACTGAAACGATACCACGCGCACGTGGCCGCGAACCCGCATACACTGCTTTCGCGTTTCTATGGTCTCCACCGCGTCAAACTTCCGCGTGGACACAAGATACACTTTGTGATCATGAACAACCTCTTCCCGGCTCACAAGGATATCCACGAGACGTACGATCTCAAGGGCAGCACAGTTGGTCGGCTATACCCCGAGGACCGTGCTCGTGAAAACCCGCGGGCAGTGCTCAAGGACCTCAACTGGATCGACCGCCGCAAGGAACTCGCGTTCGGACCCGAGAAACGTGCCCTCCTCACGGAGCAGCTCCGCCGCGACGCCGAGTTCCTCAAGGAGCTCCAGGTAATGGATTACTCGCTCCTTGTCGGCATACACAACATGCAGCGCGGCAACCGTGACAACGTCCGACGCAACACCCTCCGCGTCTTTTCACCGGACGTCCACGTCCCCCCGCAGCCTCACGCGCATGAGCACAAGAACCCGCACCGACGACGTACGGTAACGTCCATGACGCCGGAGCCCCCGCACGTCGTGCGCCGCGCGATGCACGACGCGAGCTTGAACGCCAACGCGAGCCTGAAGAGCGTCGGCGATGGGCTCCTGCCCGAGGAGGACACGGGCGACCGACAGCACTTTCTCTTCTCCCAGGACGAGGGCGGGCTCCGCGCGACGGACGAGCAGAACGAGCCGCTCGACACGGTGTACTACCTCGGCGTGATCGACATCTTGACGCCGTATGGCTTTGTGAAGAAATTCGAGCACATATGGAAGGGCATGTCTGCGGACAGGGTACGTCCCCCCTCTTTCTCCCCTGTCGCCGCTGATTTGGTGTGCAGCATAAGATCAGTCCGGTGCCGCCTGCTGAGTATGGGGACCGTTTCTTTGCGTTTATGCGCGCGATCATGCGCGGTGGAGAGGGCGGCGCGCGGTTCAAGGCGGAGTAGTCGGGGTGCTCATCACCAAGTTTTTTCTCGCCACATCCATCCTACACCTTTCACTTCGCATCAACCCATACATCGCAAGCACAAGCAGTATTCTACTACCTTTTTTTTCTCCGCACGGACCAGAGCATCTGTATCCTGCACAAATACCCACCTCCAGCACTAAACTCTATATTGATCTACGTGTTCAGAGTGCTTCCCCTGCTTTTTTGTTCGTTACCCCGTGTCGCATGCATATCGTCCACACTCGTTACATCTTTCATTTATCTTGTAGATCTCCTCTCTTCCCGCGTACCTTCTTTATTGGTAGGGTTATTAGTCCCTTTCTTATTTTCATCGTCTGGGTGAGTTATTGTATGTAGACAGACACACGGACAGCCAGTCACGCTCTTTCTTTTCTTCCCTTTTCTTCTATTCCATCTATCTTGCACATCGCATCTGTGTACGAGTTGCTCTCTTACTCTTGCGAGGCGTTAAGAATTGGTGGTAAGTTATGGTCCGGTTGTGGAAAATACAAAGGAAAGAATGGATACAGCTGAGATGACGACGATGACAGGTGCAGATATGGAAACCAAAAACAAAAGATCAAGAATGATGTCTCGGAGTCTACTTATACTTTCAACGCGGTTGCGTGGTGCCTGCCCAGTTCGGAGATAGTGGTGGGGTGGGAGGACTCATATGGGTCTTACTCCTCGTCTTCTTCCGCACTAGGCTGCCTCTTCCGTGCCGCTGAGAATAACAGTCAGCAACATGGAAAGAAGGAAAAGGGCCAGAAAGTGAAAGACAAACGTACTTCGACGCGTCGCGCGCTTCTTGGCCGCCGCCTTCTTGCCCTCCACGCGCTTCTCGAACGCCTGGTCCTCCGCTCCTTGTCTCCGGCTCTCTTCCAGAACCTGTTATGTAGTCACAAATCAGTCCGCCGTGCACGCGTCTATGACTCGATCCGGCACGCACCGTCTCAAACTCGTTCAGCTCCGAGTCGGGCTTATTCGCCGCCTTGTTTGACCGCGCCTAATTTTATTTATTCACATGAGGGGGGGGGGGCATATATTGGAATGCGCACCTTGACGAGGATCTCCTGGAAGCGCGCATAGACGCCCTCCTCGTGCAGCTTGTCGCGGTAGAACGGCAGGCCCTCGACGAGCTTCTTCACGGAGCGCTCCGACTTGAACGGCAGCAGCGAGAGGCAGAACGCGATGTCGCGCCACTGGCGCGTGTCCTCGCTGAGCCGGAAGCGCTGGCACAGCTTCTCGACGATGCTCTCTGCCTGCTTTTCCTGATCATGCGATGTGTGAGTTGGCGCGTCGTCCGGCCGACGGGGGGCAACGCGCACGGTACCTTCTCGATAAAGGTGAAGATGTAGCGCATGGTGCGCTGGAAGCCCTCTTCGTCCATGGCGTGTTCGCCGACCGAGAGATGGCTGATGACTGTGGGAACGAGGGGGGGTGGTAAGCGATGAGTAGATGAGAGGGAGAGACGGACCGTCGGGGAGGTTGTTGTATATCGCGTTGTCCTTGGTGGAGAGGTCGGTGAAGAAGAGCTTTGCGAGGTCCGCGATGCGGGGCTCCTCGTCCTCGAGGCACTTGGCCATCTCGCCGAGCTGGCCCTTGACCTTGATCATGCCGTTCAGGATGAGGTGCGTGAGCACCATCAGCGTGTTCTTCTTCACGACGAGGTCCGTGTCCGACAGGCCCCGGTACAGCTCGTCGCTGTTCTCGTCGACGATCGTGCTGAACGACACCGCCACGTCCCCGAGCGCAATCGCGATGTTGCTCCGGATGTTCGCGTCCTTCGACGTCTCCAGGATCCGGAACAGCAGGTGGTGGTTCGCGTCGCAGAAGTTCGAGCTCACGCACAGGAACTTGCTGAACGACAGCGTCGCCACCGCTCGCAGCGTCGTGTTCTGCACAGGGGTCAGGACGGACGTGGCATACCGCGACGGACGGACGGACGGACGGACCTTGAACTGGTCTGGTCGGCCGCATATGCGGACTAACAGGGGCCCGTATAACGCAAGGAGCGAATCGGGCCCGTACAAGAGCTCGGTCTCGCGCACGGCTGCCATGCGGTCGCCGATCTCGTCCTCCGCATTTCCCGCAACCTGGTCGAGCTCCTCTCCATCTTTGCTCGCGTTGTCGTTCTCAGCGCCCCTCGCGAGCTTCTCCGCTGAAAGAAAAGAAAAGAAAAAAAACGTGAATCAGACAAACGTCGCGTAACAATTCTAGATCAGAAAACGCACCTAATTCCTTTTCTTGCTTTTGGCGCTTCCACTCGCGCTCGACGAGTTCCAGGTAGACGATGTGCTTGATTGCGACGTGGCCCACCACGAACAGCAGCTGGCTCAGCTCAAACGCATCGCCGGTATCGTTGCTCTTCTTCGCAGCGGCGGTCCCCCCTCCTCCTCCTCCTCCCTGCGTCGATCCCGGCATCGTCGAAATCAGCGGCTGGGTGCTCTGCGGTCGGTCCTCGTCCATCACATCCGGGTCCGGCGCCTCCGCCGCCGCTGGGTCTTCTTCGGTCGGCGGGCGCCTGCGGAACGCGCGCCGCGTGAGGTTGCGGATGATCGTGTTGCTGAGGACTTCTGGCCGGTCGCCGAGCGCGTAGACGGTGTTGATCGCCTGCTCGGAGAGGGCGAACCACTCGCGCGAGCGGCACGGGTGCTCGATGGCCTCTTGCAGCTTGCGGAAGACGGGGCTGTCCATGTCGAGGCGCACGCTCTGGTCCAGCAGGGAGCCCTTTACCTTTTTCACGCTGCCGTTGAGCCGCTGCAGCGCGACGCAGGTGTACTTGGCGAGGATCAGGTCGGCCTTGAATGCGCGGTGAGAGGGCGTGCACTTGAAGCAGTTGATGGGACTGACCTTGCCAATGGGACCGAGCCCAATCTTCAGGAGTACGTCTACTCTGTCCTGGACGACGCTCCGTCGTGCCAGCGCGAGCATACCGATGATTATGATCGCTCCTCGGCGCTGCTGTTTTGGTAGTGGTCGTTCAGAACCTGGTAGGAGGGGACATCAACGCTTGATCGTAGAGTCGGCTTGTTTATCGTGCTCACTGTAAACTTGCCATAGCTTGTTCACGACGTCAGAGTGGATCTGGTCGTCGTCCATCATGTACCGCATCATCTCCTCCAAACTTGTCAGCTCTGCAAGCGTCGCGTCGTATGTCAACCTGCAGCATCCTCACGATGAGTACATGGACAGCCCAAGTTACAGCTAGTGATCAACGCACTCGATCATGTTCTTTGCTATCCGGTTGACCTGCTGTTTGGGCTCCATGTCGGGCAGTGGGTCAAAGTATAAGCTGCGGTAGCACTCGAGGAGGCGCGAGCGAACGCCCTTGAGTTCTTTCCCGTCTTCTGACATTGAACTATTATCTTTCGACCAAATCAGATGCAGCATCTTCTTGATGCCAATCTGCATTGGTATGAGCGCCCGGACCTCGGATTAACGCGTCTCGCTCGTCGCTCACCTCAGCGCTGTCGAGCTGATACTCGTGCGCGACCCTGAAAAACTCCATAGACTCGAGCACCTCGGTCTTGTGCGTCGACCCGAGCAACTGGAAGATCAGCTGAGCCGCCTCCTCGACCTGCCGAATGAAGTTCAGCGCCTCCGAGTAGTACCGCTTGCGCAGCCGGAGGTGCAGCAGCTGGTTGCTCTCGAGCGCTGCGAGCGCCGCCTGCTCGTCTGTCAGCGCGGCCATGTCGAGCTCGGACTTGCGCCCGCCCTTTGGCTTTTGTTTTGATGACGACGAGGACGCGCCTTCGCCTTCGCCCTCGACGTCGCCTTCTTCGGCTCGGGATGGCTCTGCTTCTTCTTCCTCATCTTCGTCGTCCATGATGCTGTCGGCGTCGTCTTCCTCGTCGACGTCCATCGCGTCCTCCGCGTCCTTGCTTCGGCGCCTGTCAACGGCGATCGTAAAACTCACCGCCGACGACACGCAACAGAGGGAGAACCTTACCGCGACCGCTTCTTCTTATTTGACGACGACGACTCTCCGCCGCCGCCTGCCTCCTGCTGCTCGCCCTCTGCATCCGCGCCAGCGAGGGTGTCGTCCAGCGCCTTTTCCGTCTTCTGCAGCTCCTGCACCACCTCGCGGTACCGCTCCTCCCACTCCTGCATCCCAAGCAGCCCGCCATGCATGAGGCCATACGGGTGCGTCACGATGAGCTTCACGATGAGCGAGGTTGCGTTCTTGCGCACGCCCGCGACCTTGTCCTCGAGCGCCGCGACGGCCGCGCGCGTGATGGCGAGCCGCTGCTTGGGGAACTTGACGGGCAGGTCGCAGAGCCTGCTGAGGACGGTGAAGACCTTGGAGCGGACGTAGGAGGCCAGGTCGAGCGTGCGCTCCAGCAGGAGATCGTAGAGCCCGTTCAGCTGCTTCTGCGTCTGGTGCGCGTCGCTCGCCAGGTCCTCGGAGCAGGCGAGCTCGCGGATGAGATGGCCGATGATCTCCACGATGGCCATCCGCATCGGATAGGACTGCGACGGGTGAGCGAAGCCACCCGCAGGATGGACGCAAAACGTACCTCGGAGTCGAGTTGCGAGAGCAGCAAGCTGATCTGCTTGAGGACCGCCCGTGGGGCCCACTCGGCGAACTGCGTGAGGAATCGGGAGAAGTGTCGAGGCCCCTTGGTGTCCTGCGCGCTGAAGCTCTTCGCTGCGATCTCGCGCAGAATCTCGTCCCCCAGCTGAGCATGGTCGAATTCCCGAAGCAGTACGTGGAGGCACTCCGCCATGGGTTCGGAGAGATGCTCGTAATATTGGAGGGACTGCATGATGGTGGTCTGGGCGGCAGGCCCGTGGCCGTGATGCTTTACGGCGAGACAGATGACTTTGTAAATGCCGAGCTTGATAGGTTGGGACTTCATGTACTGCTCATTCTCGGTGATGTGATATGCCGGCGCGGTGAGACACCTACAACGCCCTCATGAGTGTCGTTGTAATTGGACGAGATACCACGTACCCTATAAATGTATCCCTCTCCCCGCTCACCGTCCAGATTTTGGACGTCTTCAACTTCAAGACCTTGCTGATTAGGGTGAGCATGGGTACGATCTGGTCCTTCCACGACCATTCGGGTGCCCTATTCTTGGCTGCGGCCCTCGGTTGTGCAGCCTTTCCTCCACGCCCCTTCCGAGACTTTGCGGGGGCAGCAGCAGCAGGTGCGTCCTCATCAGGCCCGTTGACCTTCTCTGCTGAGCGCGCAGACCAGTTGAGGAGGAACGCATACATCTCGATGGGGACCTTGTGCGCGGCGCATGTCTGCTGGTCCTCATGGTCGATGTCCTGGGCAGCAGCATCCACCTCTGCGGCAAAGCCAGACGTTATGACGTCGAGCAGTTTGCTCATCAGGATCCCAGGCACGGCGTCCGCGCATTTGAGGAAACTCCGCAAGACATCAAAGGTGTCCGGAGATGTGACGGCTTCGGCAGATTCGGCGATGGCACTCACGGCCTCTGATGTTGTGATGACATACGATGAACGAGAAAGGTCAGCTTTGATCGAGCCGCGACGCACGTTGGAGTAAACCGTCCATCTCGCCTGGCTCCATCGAGCGTACATCGTGTTCGCGCTCTATCGGATAATTTTCGGTGTCTTGGAGAGCTTGCAGCTCCTCTTGGAGGTCAAAGGCGTTCGCCATGCGGCTGTCGTTGTCAATTCCCCTGTCGTCGTCGTTGTCGTCGTCGTATTTGCTAACCCAATCGCGTCGCGTAGATCACATGCCCTGTCGCGTGAAGTCACGACTAGTCACGCGTCACGCGTCACGCCACATCCATACGCAACTCCATTCAGTACTAGGACAGCCGTTGGCTCGTGATAATACGATTGACACGATGCCATGGTGCAGTAATAGTCAGTTTTATGCCATACTGCGGCCCTTTTCTTTCCCCCGGTCGCCCCAAAATAACTCCTTTTTGTCTTGCCCTTCGTCTTCTGCACCTTGTGATCCGCACCGACTCAGCCTATCAGCCAGCAGCATTTCATTTATAGTGTCAAGAGCTCGACACCGCATGTAGCAAAAAAAATAAACAAAAACCGGTAGACCGATCCGACTTCGGCTTCCCAACGCTTGCCTGCGCAGCCTGACCCCCAAGATCGAGATCTGGCATTGCTTGCTCCATCATACACGGCGAGCTCTTCGCCTGCATGCAGTCAAGAGCCTGAATGACGTACCGCCGGTGAAAGGGTCCTTGCCGCTATCTACCTTGGCTCCTCCAACCCGGAAACATCACGTCAAGCACACGCAGGCAGCATGCCGAGTCAAAAGCATGCATCGGGCGTGGGGTTCACGCATGATTTCAGCGGGTGCAGAAGGAACGCCCCAAAAGATTACCGGATTACCGTTCGAGCGGACATTCTGGGATTCTGAAACTTCTTTGGCAAAGAATAGAGCCGCATGGTCCAGAACCAGGGTGTTTTTGGGACGCAGATCTGTTGGGTGCGTAACGACCTTGGTATGACTCGATGACGCGATGACGGACCGAGGCTCAAAAACCCTCGGAACGAAGTCCGATTGTGCCCGACACGTGACTATTATCTGCTCGGGCACAAACATACAACAGAGATGAGCCTCTGGCCCCACGCATACCGCTCATTCTATCATTGTCACTCACACTAGCCGTCCGCCTGTTTTATTTTAGCTCCAATCTTCCCTTCCTCGCTTCGGAAGCCCTGCCGTAACCGTGTGTGTGCGTGAAAATGCGAAAAAGCGAGATACATACAGCTTCCGTGCATGTATAGCACCCAAACATCCGGACTCCGTCCGTACACATCAGGCAAGACGGGGCTTGGCGGAAAACGCCCAGCACGGGCAAATCGTGACGCAAAGAACGTGCGAGGCGGAGAGAAGAGAAGAGAAGAGAAGATGCTGTTTCCCCCACCCCGCACGCAACGCACTGTAGACGCCAGCTTTTGGGACTTTGTGCGGGGCGAGACCGTGTGCGGAGTTATACGGGGTTCGCGGGAACGCAGGAGGGACCGGGTGGCGTGGCTGCATGGCGCTAACATTCCCAATTCATGTTGATAACCCAGTGGCGCCCGCGCCCTGGTTAGCTATTCGTGCGAAGCGAAACAGCGCGCTCGCCAAAGATGACGTCGACGTACTGTAGTGAACAGTGCACGGAGAAAGCGTTGTCCCATATGATATCTGGCCAAGGCTGCAATACCACTCATTGAAAAAATTTTCGCTGGTGAGTTGGTGCCTGCGCAAAACGTGTATTGTTGGTCCGAGGTGGGGTCCTATTGGCTGAGCGTAAACGTAATCTGGACTCGTATCTTGTTGCCAGTGTGTGTGATACACTGCGCTTGCAAACGGGTGTATATTTTCGCCTCTTCACATTTCAATGGAGGCAGGGTGAGAATTATTCCAGCCGAGTAACCGGGCCCCGCAGAGGAATTTTAGCGAGTGAACCAGCGAGGTTGCGCGGTTTCCGCTGGTCTTTGAGCGCGACGTGTATTGTATGGGCAGACTGACACAACGTGTAATGGAATGCTGCCTAGGAAACCGGGGTGTGGCGGCGAAAGGCTGTATACAGGTACTACGTCGCTACAGAAAGGAGCCGGTGAACGAGACAGCACTGTCACGGAATTGTCACGGTACCGTCTACTTTTTGTGTATTTATTTTAAGTCCGTGTATATCCCGAGACGTCCAACTAGACCGGTCCTACAAAGAGAGCGGCACCGGAGGATGGCAGAAGTAGGCTGTCTACTCTGTCAGGTTGCCGTCCGGATCTGGCTTACTGGAAATACGTAGTAAAACTTTGGGTTCGGCGGCCATATGCGAAAACAGATTACAGTCTGATGTGTGGGGACAGTTGCGGGGATTCGTTCCGAGACAGGGTCTTTCCATATATGGCAATCCCATGATGCCGGGTCACGCATGGGGCGGTGAACACCCTTGATCTTGGGTCGGTGAGTTGACAGCCCGTGGCACAGAGAACGGACGTCGGGGCGCATCATCTGATGGTTGATGAGCCACGGTAACAATCATGAGTCCAGCGCTGGTGGGGATGGCCGTCCCCTGTACGATCTGCCAGCACATGCCCAGCCGACAAAGATATTTTTTGAGCGTACAGCGTAAAGGGCGCACCCATCGTCGGCACAGTCGGGGACGATAAAATTGCACCGCCCTGTGAGGTGGTCGGGGGCAAAAAAAAAAAAGTGACTCAAGGATCTCGGAGAATCGGAGCGGAAGGTGCCCGACAACGCTGCTTTTCGGCGTGTCGATAGCGACACTCGGGCTGGACTGTGCGTTGGCGTCGTACGGCATAACCACGAGGATTTGCGGAACAGAAGACTCGAGTTTGGGGGCAGAGTTTGTCGTTTCGGGGGCAGGATAAGGCACAATGGGGTCGATGCATTATCCCACCTTGTGGACATCGAAAACCGTGCCTGCTCAGGCCTTATATGTCTGACGTAGTGGAAGAAAACTACTACAGGGGCTGTCTCATAGGATTATCTTGCGTATGGAAGGGATCTCGGTGGATCATGATCAAATGATGTGTTCTAGTCTGAAACCGTGTTGATTGACCAGCAGCCACTATGGAAATTGCAAAAGCATGTGAAGAAGCCTATTGAGTAGCGCCTAGGGAAAAAGGGAAGGCGAATTAGGGCGCAGAGACAAGTCCGATGACAGGTGGCCCTATGGAACAAAGAGAGCGGAAGTGGTCGGTGGATCAGGCCAGTGCGTACCAATCTGGGTGGAACGGGGAAGCAGTACGGTGTGAGATGAAGATAGGTGGCACGTTAAAATTGCCATTACAGTATAAGATTGTGTGTACGAGTGGCGAGCGAAAAGAAGAGTCTGAGAGGGATTTCGGGAAAGTACGGAACGGGACGGGCGAGAAGACGCTCTCGGATTCAGATGGGAGTGGGAAATATGATATGATGGGTGTATTTGGTAATATTTGTCGAGTTGATTTTAGTTGGTCTCGACGCGAATCGTAATAAAAGCCAGGATCCCCAATTCATCCAAGCCCTACTCATCCTTGACTACCTCTTCATCCCTCCCGGACTTCACCCGTCCCCTTCTCCTTCTCGCCTTTAGCGGCCCTCCTCCCCTCCCATTCGCAGGGTTTTCCCTGTAGTCGTCCCATTTCGCCCACCCCACCCCTGCGGTGAACATGTCACAACCAATTGCTGAGAAGGAAGCAGGGCCCACCGCGCAGTCCGATACACCTGTCGAGGAGGTCCCTCAAGAGAAAAAGGTTCGCGAGTACAAGGACTTCGGCCATGACGAGGTCAAAGCAACTCGTACGTTGTTACCTTTGCTGTATTTCGCGCTTCGGGGTTCGGCCCTAACCTCCGATAATTTTCTTCAGATGCCAATGTCGATATGTCAAGGGTACGACTTGCGACCTTGCGACCTTCTCATCTTCTTGTGCTGACATTTTACAGATCGAGCTCAAGGCTGACGACCTTTACGACAAGGAAAAGGTCGACCTCGAGACTATTGTTATCGAGGATGTCTTTACACTCCTCCAATGCAACGACCAGGGTCTCACCTCCCAGGAGGCTCAGCGCCGTCTAGAGATTTTTGGTCCCAACAAGCTCGAACAAGAGGAGCAAAATCCGTTCCTTCAGGTAGCTAATCGACCTCTCCGTCCCATTGAGGAGTTGACTGAGCGTCACATGTCCAGTTTTTGAGTTTCATGTGGAACCCACTTTCCTGGGTCATGGAGGCTGCTGCACTCGTCGCAATCGCCTTGTCCAACGGAGAGGGTCGTGCGCCTGACTGGCAAGATTTCGCCGGTATTACTGCCCTTCTATTCATCAACTCGGGTATTGGTTTCTACGAGGAGCGCGGTGCTGGAAATGCCGTCAAGGCACTCATGGACTCGCTCGCACCCAAGGCAAAGGTTAAGCGCGACGGCAGCTGGGTCGAGATCGAATCAGCCATCCTCGTTCCCGGAGATATGATCGCGTTCAAGATTGGTGACATTGTACCTGCTGACTGCCGTCTGACTGAGGCCATCAACGTGTCTATCGATCAGGCCGCACTCACTGGAGAATCTCTTCCTGTCTCCAAGAAAGACGCTGACCAGTGTTTCTCGTAAGTCCGGCTATACCCGATCGGTCGTTGGAATTTTCTCACGTCGGTATTCATAGTGGGTCCACTTGCAAACAGGGTGAGGCTGAGGGTGTCGTTATTTCCACCGGTGTCAATACCTTCTTCGGTCGTGCTGCATCGCTTGTCGGCCAGGAGGACGACACCACCGGTCACTTGCAGAAGATTTTGGCACAAATTGGCTCCTTCTGCCTTATCGCCATTGGTATTTTCGTCATCGCAGAAATCTTCGTCCTTTATGCTGGCTTCCGTTGGTCATACCGTTCCGGCCTCGACAACATCCTTGTGCTCTTGATCGGTGGTATTCCCATTGCCATGCCCACTGTATTATCCGTCACCCTTGCTGTCGGCGCTCAGCAGCTCGCCGGCTATAAGGCCATCGTCACCCGTATCACCGCCATTGAGGAGCTTGCCGGAGTCACTATTCTGTGCTCTGACAAGACCGGAACTCTCACCACCAACAAGCTCACCATTGATCGTTCTACCATCAGGACGTATGCCGCCTTCTCAGCTGACGATGTCATCCTTCTCGCGGCCTACGCATCTCGTACCGAGAACCAGGACGCCATCGATGCCTCCGTTGTTGGTGCCCTCGGCGATACATCCCGCGCTCGTTCCGGCATCAAACTCCTCGATTTCAAGCCTTTCAATCCTGTCGACAAGCGTACCGAGATTACCTACCGTGAGGAGGCATCCGGCAAACTGAAGCGTGTCACCAAGGGCATGACCGGTATCATCATCGAGCTCTGCTCGCGCAACAAAACCGAGGAGCTTGAGAACCGTCTTGAATCCGACGTTGAGGAATTTGCTTCCCGTGGTCTTCGCGCTCTTGCCGTTGCATATGAGGAAGTCGACGGTGACGATTTCGAGGCTGAGGGCAATGGCTTCGAACTTGTTGGTCTTCTCGCCATCTTTGATCCTCCCCGTGAGGATACCAAGCAGACCATCGATGACGCTCTCGCCTTCGGTGTCAAGGTCAAGATGGTTACCGGTGACCAGCTCGCCATTGCCAAAGAAACAGGTCGCCGTCTCGGTCTTGGTGATCACATGTATCCCGCCAAGGTACTCAAGGATGGTCCTCCCCCGGGTAGCCGCTTCAACTCTCTCGATGACATGATCATGGACGCTGATGGGTTTGCCGGTGTGTTCCCCGAGCACAAGTTCGAGATCGTCAAGCGTCTTCAGGGTCTTGGCCATCTCTGTGCCATGACTGGTGACGGTGCAAACGACGCTCCTGCCCTCTCACGCGCCAACGTCGGTATTGCTGTGGAGGGTGCCACCGATGCTGCCCGTGGTGCCGCCGACATCGTCCTGACTGAGCCTGGTCTTTCAACTATCGTCCATGCGATCCGCGGTTCGCGTGTCATCTTCCAACGTATGCGGAACTATGCGATTTATGCCTGCGCCGTTACGATCCGTATTGTCGTCTGCTTTGCCGTCTTGGTGTTCTGCTACAGATTCCAATTCCCGCCTTTCATGGTTCTTATCATTGCCCTCCTCAACGACGGTACCATCATGACCCTCTCCGTCGATCGCGTGCTTCCTTCGTCAACACCGGATAGTTGGGACCTGGCTGAGATCTTTGCTTATGCCGTTGCCTATGGTCTTTACTTGACACTCTCCACGTAAGTTGAGTTAACGGTTGTTTCTTTGTTTTGGTCTAATTGATCCGTGTAGAATCATTCTCGTTGTCGTTATCCTCGAGTCGGACTTCTTCCAGAGGAAATTCCATGTCCACCTCAATTCACCCCCGGGTCAGATCGACCACAACGACGAGAAGCTTCACACGATCGTCTACCTCCAAGTTGCCATCATCTCGCAGGCGCTCATCTTCGTTACTCGCGCCCACGGGTTCTTCTTTATGGAGCGTCCGTCGTATGCGTTGATGGCTGCCTTCTGCCTGGCCCAACTCGTGTCTTCCATCATCGCCGGCTTCGCTAACTGGGGCTTCACCAATATTCAGAAGATTTCGGGTGCTTGGATCGGTATTGTTTGGGTCTGGGTGAGTGACTATAGACTCGTTGGCTCACACATTCTGACTGACACTTTTGATAAGAACATCATCTGGTTCGTTCCCCTCGACCTGATCAAGTTCGCCATGAAGGCAACCGTGATCAAGTACCTCCGCGACAGCCACAACCAGGTCACAGCTGCGGCTACTCGTGCTGCTGCGGAGACTGGTCTCCCGATCGTGCGCACTCAGTCGCGTGCCGCATCTATTCACGAATCACTCTACTCGAACCGGACGTCGTTCATCCGCCGCGCTGTACGCAAGGTTGGCTTTGGCCAGAAAGTGCGTGTCAAGGCAGAAGAATTGCAGAGGTTCAGCAGCATCCAGGCGCACCAAACAGGCCAGACGCTTGCGCGCCACCCCTCACGCCCTGGCGCATAGACGGACGATACGAGCGTGGCCTGGAGCGTGAAGAGTATCCAAACGCATCATATTTGTGTAATTCTATGACTTGCCGCCCCTCGATTTCCGGTGTCCCCTCCTTTCCCTCACAACGATTGCTATTTGCCCTCGCGTTCATTTGACCCACATTAAATTCCAAGACACTGGATTCGGTGCGTGGGTGAGGCTGGTGGTCTCTTAGACACCCCGCGTTTCCGCTCTTGCGCTTTTTTGGCGTCTCACTCGTTTTTGACCAATTCAAATCTCATACACAACAATTGATTTCTTTTGTCCTGTTACGTTTTTTTTTCCCCTTACGGCCCTGTCATAACGACCCTCGCGCGCTTTTCTTTCTTATATAGCGTTAATTCCTGTCGCAGTGATGACAAAAATAAAGTCTATTCTTTATACCAGCATCATCCCAATCGGGTACTATGTGCGAACTTTCACTATCTCGCTCACTCGCTCTTCACTAGCTTCACTCGTGAGAGTACTGTCCCCACTCATCACTATCATGTAGTAACTGGGTTACCGTCAAGGCCACGTTCAGCGCGCAAGTTAAACAACTCAGAATAGCATCGTTGAGATGAAACGCCGTTCTCGTCACTGATAACAAGTTCGAGTTATTACTTGCTTCTCACTCAGTCTTTCGTTGCTTGTGTAGCATCACTATGGTAGCGTTCCTTGAGCCGACTTGACCGTTGTCGTGAGTTGGTCAATGCACACAAACGCCGCTGCCGCGTCGTGACATTCGTCAATCTCAGACCGCAGCGGTGTTTGTGCGTGCGAAAAGTTCGCACGGTCTCTCCTTTGTGCTATCTTTGTTCTTGCCCTTCTCGCCGAGAAGTTCCCCTGACTGCGCTAATTTGTGCACGCTCCGCACGATCGATGAGTTCTGAATGTAGACAGCGATCGTGAAGCCGTTCAATCAAATCAATCGATCGAGGGGAGTCCTTGCTTTGGCGTTAGTCAGTTGGTTCGCTTCGTCTCGTTTCTTTCGAGCGCGGTGTGTTGTCAATCTACGAGGGTCAAGCGGGGGTCTGGACCGAGCCTCCAGAGCTGCTTTCTGTGCATATCGGTTCTCGGTGGTCGTTCACGCCACTGTGTCAATTTGTTTCCCCTGAAAGATCGCTCATGTCAGAGAGCTATGCCCGTGACGTCCGAACCAAACCAACAAGAGGCCCGGCAGCCAGTATTCGTCAACACTATCGGGGCTGAGGCGATAGAGAGCCATGATGGCTACTAGAGGCCTCCGCGTCACTGGCAGGTACGCTCATCAGCCCCACGGCGGGGTAAAGGGGAACGTTGAGACTCCTCACTCGCGTTTCCACTCGGGTCTACAAAGATTATTTCGCCATGGTATTTGTACCGTGTAATAGGACAGTATATACACAAGATTGATATCGAGAACTTGAACCCAACAGAATAAATACACACACTATCGCACACGCACAGCTAGAGATCGGGAACACGTTAGACGATATCGTATCGACAATGCGAAGGATGCGGATAATGATCTCCTGTCTGCTCAGCACTTGGCTCTCGCAGTGAACGATCCCCGACGGCTACGCCCGAGTCAGTGACCGACGGCAGTGACCGGGATTGTGGTGGAAGATCAGGGGGTATTATCGAGCGGTGAGATTCTGGGCAAGACGGTGAGAGGGCGGATCGAGTCATGAGCGCATGTGAGGATAGCGACGGACCTGTAGGAAGTATGTTGTCGAGAGCTGGATTAGAAGCTGGATACGGGGACGTCGGGAAGTATGGGTTGTGCGTGATGGCAACGACAGCGGATGGGGGGGTAGAGGAAAGAGGAATGGTGGATGTCGAGGTTTCGGGAGAGGGGTAGGGCATTGTGATACCTGAGGGAGCGGCGTCTCGTATTGAACCAGCGATGGCTGGACCTGGTGAGATAACAGGAATACGGCTGTCGACGGATGTCTGATGAGCGGGGTGAAAGTCGTCCAGTGGTGGCACATCCCTGGGGCTGTCGACGATGGGGAGTGAGGCAGGTATGAACAAGGGAGGCACATCCTGACGGACCGGCACAGCGTAATCGTGCAGTACAGGGCGAGCAAAGGTTGTGGAGGTAAAGTCATCGCGAATATGATCAGTGACGTTACACGCCGGATACGAGGACGGCTCCCTCAGGATGTAATCTCCATTACCCATGGTGGGGGAGAGTAGTGTGGGAGCGGAACCGGTATCTTGATGAAGAGTGAAGTAGATGTTGCGAATCGGTCCCAAGGTAAGGAGCGCCATCCGCTGATCGTTGTCGTTGCGCACTTTCAGAACAATTTGGTTCCAGAGTGCACAGAATTCGCGCTGCAATTCAGGTAACGTGTCTCGTGCATTGAACTTGGAAGCCGCTTCCAGAATGAACGAGAACTCGGTCGACGGCCAGGGCTGCATCGAGAAACGATTGAATTGCTGGCGAGTAAGGTAAATCAAGACGGCAAGTGACAAACTGTCGCCACGGGCGGCGTAGTATCGCAGGACGGTTTCCGGGGTGCCCAGTTCGCTGGAGGCAAGAACGAACCAAGAGTCATTGCGCGTTTGGGCCTTTGCGACAATACCGGTAACTATGGCTTGTACGACCAATGCAGTGTTTTGGTCTCCGCTATTGCCCCAACCTCTCATGGCACGGGCAAACTCGGCAGTCTGCAGTCCCCTATATTGATCTTGGAATACGATTCTGAGGACATGATCATATGCGTCAGGAAATTCAGCTGGATCGAGGGCTCTCGCACAGACGATGGCTCTCCGGTTTTTGACAGGCTCGGGGAGTATATCGGATGAGAATGTGCGGTCAAGAAACCCTATCAATGCTTCAGAAATCTTCTTTTTCCCCTCTCCAGTGAGGCTGCGAAGAGGATCGTCGACAATTTTTGAGTTGCGGAAGCCAGGTAAGCCGGAAAAAAAACGCTCCAATTCGTGGTCTTCGTCCAGACCGTCAAACGTCCACAGAAAAGCGTGGGTATCAATCTCCGATGGTGCTTTCAAAGCAGTTTCCTCGGCTGTCTTCTGCATGCCCTGCGTAAGCAGTCTGCGATGTCCTTCCTCCAAGCCTCTAAAGTGGTTCAAGGATCCATCACGAGAGTGAACCAACCAGGTACACCACCGAAGAAACCTATAGGCGATGCATGATGTCCCAGTAGCAATGTGCCACGCCGGTAATGAGAGTGGGGTGTGGTATGGGCTATCATGATGAAAGACCGGCATCAACGTGAGGCATGCGTACAGACTCGAGGCGACGCTGACAAATGTCAGCGACAACTTGAAACCCGTGAGGCTAACTTGGTAGAGGAATACAACGATGCCGACACCGCAAAGAATCAGGGAAACATGTAGCAGCATGGGCAATGCTTCGACGACCCACGGAAGGAGAAGCCTCTCGGACCCTTCGAAAAAGAATGTACGGATCCGAGCTCGCTTGTGTGGACTGTAACGTGCCTGAGTGACCTTGAGGTATTTTCGTGCCCACTGCTGTAGTAATGCCGCGAACGTAGCACAGGCAATACAGTTTGCCAAGCTGAAGAACCAAAGTCCGTTAACCCAAATTGCGTAGGATGGTGGAGAAAATGGGCGTGGGGAAGAAAGGTAGGAGGTCGAAATGTTGGATCGATTTGGGTTGGTGATAGTCTGATAGATATTTTCCAGGTAAAAGTTTGAAGTGTCCTGTGGGTCCGGTCGTAGGTCCTGGATCGATATTGAAATCAACGTTGCGATGGCGGCTGAGAATAGACCACTCTATGACTGATGGGTCGTAGTGAAGACGGGATTAGAAGATGGGGACACACAAAGATGAGGGCCCCGTCGGCGTCTGCTTTCCATCTTTCGACCATCTTCCTGTCTTCTTCCTCTGCCCTTTCTAAATACATCGAGAAAATAGGTCCGGAGCCATCGACAAAGTTTCTGTGTGATGCCTGATTCGGCGCCGACTGGGGCGGGTACGGGTCGTCGCCTACGCGCGGGACGGTGGGTAAGAACGACCGAAATAGAGTAAATGGGGATCAGGCAGCTGTACCTATACCTGCGTCGCGTGCGTTGGTAGCCTCGTAAGGAACCCAGGACATTGAAGACTATGCAGTGGAGGGCGTCGAGAGGGGTCGCCGAGAGTAACGACGCCATGTTAGTACGGTTGGCGAGTTATAAAGCCCTGAGGCATTGGATATTTCCGTCCGCCTTGTGACGCATATGGATTTATGTGAACACCTTGATTTCGCGCGCGCAAGCTTGAGAGTACTCTGTACAAAAGACTAAAGGTCTTTATGTCATCGGACCGGGTCAATAACAAGAGAGAGATGAACATGAACCCCTCGAATTTTTAACTGTACGGCAACCTCACGGCCAAAACTCCTTGAGTGGCTTCTAAACAGGCCAACCGCAAACTTAGAACAATGAAACGAAGAACGTAAATCACTTGCGCTTGGACAATCACCCACGGGCTCTTTGCCATCCTGTCATCCCAAATGGGATTGCGTGGTAAGCTAGGTCGGGCTGTGATCGGATTTGTATCGGGGTACTGTCCCTTACCCGGTCTTCGGACAGCATCTGGTTGTCGGACAGTCGGCAAGCGTGACAAACAGCCAAGCAAACGGCCAATTCTCATTCTTTGCAACACAATAAGATTTTCATCTTAATTACCTGGAGCATGTTAAAAGGTGGTACTAGATGGTGCATGCCTGATTTGTGGGGATCGGACAAGAGAAATTCGAGGTGTCAGACAACTAGGTGCTGTCCGAACGCTGAGCACAGTAACTTACAGTAAGGGACAGTAGGATACACCGGGATCCCGTCCGAGAGTTCGGAGTTCAGAATAAGATCGCTGTCTGGAATATAATTGGAGTTTTTTTTGAAATAAAAAAAACAAAACAAACAAAACGATCTCGTACTGTCGGGACCAAAGACCAAATGGCAAAGCACCTCATAAACCAAGTCCGTCGTGTTTGACAAAATGCGTGGAAAGGAAAGTTCGGCCACCTCCTATTTATCAGCCGTCGCCGGAGCGCAATGCCGGAGCGTCCCCTGCAGGGTGAGAAGCCTGTCAATCAACGTTAATCAACGCATGCGCTTGCCTGTGATTTTCATTCGAGAAAGTCCCCCCCCCACACGGTGGGCAGTTCGGATCTATGCATTATGACCTGTAAATTTCAAGATTTACAGAGATTCGACCGGCATATGGTATGCTCAACGAAGGTACCGCGTTTTTTATCCAGTCTATGCCATCAGAGGAAGACGCGAGACGAATGATACGTACGTTATATCAAGTCACTGTTGTGATGACGACAGCAGAGAAATCACGTACAGTAACTTATCACCAGATCACTACAAACGACACATCGTTACCCGTAAAGGAGGTCTCAAAACTTCAATCATTTTCTAGCTACGTACACGGGAAAGCTTAATGATAATCACCTGCTGGGTGTACGTGGTAACCGGTAACCAGTAACACCTCGTTCTTGATAAAGTTAAGCTAAGAGAGCTGATCCTAAGTAATTGTACGGCTGAGTGCGAGGAATAGGGAACAAGATAAAATCAAACAAAGCGTCGCAATTTCAGATTATATACTCACTTTGTTTTGTCTATCTCCGTGTCGTGTGTGTTATAAAACGAATATACATAACATGACCCATTTTCTTCTGCTGCTGCCCCTCGTGCTGCTATGATAAATAAAATATGTGATGAAAGAAAACGAAGCGCAAAAAAAAGGGCGGGATATTTGCTACACCACTTGATCTCACAGCTTCGAGTCGCCCTCCTCCGAGTCCTTGTGCACGCCAACGAGCTTCAGTAGCTCTGCAACGACTTCGAGCGGGCTCGTCACGTGCCACTTGGCGAGTGTGCGCTTGGACGGGTGTCCAACGGCGGTCGTGAAGAGGTCTTCGGGGGTGAGCTGTAGCTCGACACGCGGGTGCTCGCGGGTCCTTTCCTCCGCGACCAGTGAGACTGACAATGGTGGGTCCATGGTGTACGGTAGAGACACCTCCGTGAACTGCAGCGAACGGAACATGTCCTCATCGGTCTATCGTGGCGCAGAGGGGTGTCAGCCGGACTACTGTAGACTGAGGTGTGAGAGACGAACTTTGTCGTCGCCAGCACAAAAGACGAATTGGGCGTCCGGGTTGAGGTATATGATACGCTTGACGATCTCGCCTTTGTTGATCGCGATTGGGCGGACTTCGAGGTTCTTCTTACCGACAAGGACTAGGAAACTGCTCAGCGGTCATATAACTTGGCTCGGTTAGATAGTAACAATACCTTCGATCGGCCGTTTGTGAGCTACGTTGTTCTCAAGCAAATCCTGGCATTGCCTGCACTGGAATTGCCTAGGGAATATCCCCAGTTAGCACGCGCAAAATGACCTTTATCCATGCCACACGTACCCCCACTCTGGGTCGCTTGATCGATAGTGCCACGTGATAGAGCTCTTTTTGATCTCGATGTGACTGCCCGTCGTGCGCTCCGTATAATACTTGAACACCTCGAGCACCTCGGCCATCCAACTCATATCCAAGCTCTCGGTGAAGTTGGTCCATTCCTTGACACCTGGTGCACGAATGAACCCGCCATGTTCAGCAGACATGCCGAGCCCGCTGATGTGTCCCAAGTGCTGCTCGAGGAACGCGCCGTCGCGGCCAGAGATGATGTACACCAGATTCCGCGGGTCCGCAGTGAGTGCCGTGAGTGCTGTAAGGGTGTCCTCTGTCGGGACCGCCATCGAAGGTGTCTTTACGATTGGCGCCAGGGTGCCCTGTAGTATATTCATTTGTTATCAGGAGGTAGAAAGTGAAAGGTGGGAAGATAAACGTACGTCGTAGTCGAGCAAGAAGAGGCGCTTTGTCGCCAGGGAGTAGCGCTCGAGCATACGATGTGTGGGTAAGGCGGGCGTTTGGCGCGCAACGCCCTGAGAGTCCACGATACCGAGGAGTAACTTAACGAGTGTCATGGCCCACGTCTGTGATGTGTGAGTTGTAATGACACTGTACAGCTTGGCGTGCCGGGTCTCCTTTTCTGCCTGAGACATTAATAATCCGCGATGCATGGCCGTTGCCACGTCCTGCAAAACAAATGACATGTTAGAAAAAGGACGGACAGAACAAACAGAGTGATACAGACACCAAGACTCCATGGGTTGATTTGGAGCGCCTCGGTCATATTGGAGGAGATACCCATGAACTCACTCAACACGAGAGGTGACTGCTTTGTCTTGCCTTGAGCGATGACGAACTCCATCGACGTCGTGTTCATGCCGTCACGCAGCGGTGTAATCACGCCGAGGTCAGCAGCACAGAGCAGGGCATAGAACTCGTCCTTCTTGATTGTCTGATGACTGCAAGCCGTTTCTTAATGCCTAATAAGCAAATTGGTGGAAAACATCTCACTAGTGATGAACGGGAATAAAGTCCAGACTTCCGAACTCTCCGTTGATGCTGCTGACGAGCTCGCTGACTTGGCGTTCGAGTTTCGGCGAGTCGGAAAGAGCGGGGGATGTAACTTGAATGAGAACAACTCGGCCTATCCACTCGGGGTAGTCGTGTAGCAACTTGGCGAACGCGCGGAGCTTCTGCACGACACCTTTCACGACGTCGAGCTTATCTCGTCCGATGATAATCTTTTTACCGGCGTAAAGCTTAAGCAGAGCCTGCAACTTCGGCTGAACTCCCGGTCGCGTGCTGATCGATTATGTCAGCGTCCAAAAACGGAAGATGAAATGACCGAAACTCACAGGTCACGCGAAACACGCTCGGCGTCGACGCCGACCGGAGTATGCATCACGGCTGTAACATGTCCTTGGACGTCGATACCACGCGCAGCAACCTCATAACCACATACTCGCACGCAGGATGACGTGAAGTGACGCGAGTACGAGTAAGTTTGGAAGCATACAAGATTGGCACCTAGCATGCCATCTAATATCTCCTTCCGCCCTAATGCATGAATGTGTTAGCATGGTATCCTGTCAGGTTTTCCTGCATACATACGCGGGAGGCACCGGAAGACCTCGCTGCTTGGCCATGGAGTGTGAACGAAAAGACCGACACAGACTTCGGGGAGCATCAAGCGCAACAACTTGGGTACGAGAAGTAGATGGTAGTCATGCACCCAAACGAGATCACCGGGACGATACACGTCCAAAATTCGGCGCGCAAATGCTGCATTAGCTTGCTCGTATGGGGCCCAATGCTCGTCTGCCGAGAAGGACGCGGAAAGCGAGTTCGGCGATACATCCTGCCAGAGCAAGTAATGGAACAAGGGCCAGAGTGCTATGGTAAAAGGATGACATCATGAACGGAGTTCGTCATAGCTGGGGCCGAAATCTCACTTTGCTTGCAGTAACCGTCGTAGTGTCCATGAGCGACCTTATCATCCAGCAAGAGCGGGACATAAGTCGTCTTGGTATTATCCTCGTCCTCGCTTTTGAATTTCGCGATCTCCTCCTCAAGCGCAGCCTTGTCCTGTTCGGAAAGTGAAGTGGACGGGACCTTGACTCTGTCCCCGGCTAATGAAATGCGCGTGATCCGGTCATTGAGGTGTCATGGGTGGAAACGGAGCGTTGGACATACCCGACGTGGCATTGGGGCTCTCGATGTCGCCTATCCATCCGATGATGACCTGCTCGTGGGTCGCCGATAGTGACCGAAAGCCGCTGATCATGGCGGCATGACCCTGGCGCGCAGAAAGCAACCACTTTGGCTGAAGTGCATTGTCTGGGGCGAGAGCAGGTGCGGAGGAAGTAGGGTCAGATGTACGCGAGGTGATGTCAGTGGGCTGCTGCGGCGGAGTCGAAGGTGGAGAGGGGATGCCAGGGCGCGACGAGGTGTGGAGCGTGGCGGTGATGGGTAGATAGTGGCATACGTGGAGGACACGACCAGAGAGGGTAATGCCCTTTGCACGATATTCAGCCTCACGAGCGAGAACTTCAGAAGTAAGATCCTCAAGCTTGATTGGCTCGGGGACGCGACGGGGTTCGTGGAAACTATCCATGTATGTATGTTATTGGGATGGTAGAGGTTTGGGAAGAAGAAATACAGAAGAGTGTAAGCGAAGAAGTAAAGAGTATGTAAAGGATTATATAGGGCTTTAGAGCGATGGTTATCGAGAGCAAGAAACAGAGGACCAAGTACACATAAGGACACCGGTCCCTCTCCCCTCTCTTCGGCGGAGAACACGTGGGTGACCTAATCTGCCTCTCCCATAGACCCAGACCCAGACCTCGACGCTCCCTGGATATCTTAATACCTAACCACCAAAATACACCGCCGCCAGCTTGCCTCCTTGATACCACCCACAGTCCACACTCTGCTCCACAAGGAGAATGTTCATGCAGTCCTCTGCACAGACAAAACACACTATGAATTCTTCTCCCCGAAGGTCCAGAAGCGCGAAGAGAGCTCCTTTCCTATCGGCCTATTCGCCCGAGAATCCATTAAATTAAGATTGCCACGGCATGTCGCCGTTCTTGGAAATCCCGCTCAACTTTCTCAACGCAATCGCCCATTCAGAAATCCATCGGACATCCCCGGCATCTTGATTACTCTACAGTAACCGCCATATCGCACCTCCCCCCGCCGGCACACCTGGCAACGGTGCGATCGTCCATCCCTTGTCGGAGGGTCCCGCCTCTCCGATCCGCTCACGTGCGCATAGTATGGAAGGACGAACGAAAGAGGGCTCTCCATATCTTGTCATCAACAGATCGTATCGTAACTTACCGTACGTGGACAAAGCACCATGTTTCCCGCGCACAAACTTCGCTGCTCGACATCAGCGACCCTCACAGTACCTGACCCTCCACACACCAGTGAGGTAACTGGACAGACAGGTCGTCCTCACACGTGGGCCTTATGTGGAAACGTTCCCGAGCATGTCAGGTCCTTCGCTCATAATGGCTAGTGTGTAAAGGGCTCTCAGTCAAGATAGTTCGCTCGATCTGACCGCGCTAGAACCACGGAAACGTCGTGGAACACGGTGCGTGCCGCGATAGGGTACCGAAATGCCACCGATTGCGCCGCAGGAAGTGAGGACGTTGAGCTGGCAAGCTTCTGTGGCTGTCGTGGCCATCGTGATAGAGATGAGGGTCATCAGAAGTGATGGTGTGCTCGCGCGAGGTCTCCAAAAGCGAGTTGATGACTCGGACGAGCTAGACTGGAATGGACCACTTAACGTGGTCTTCTAGACCACACTTCCCCCGACGGGTGCTTAGACTGTTACAAATGCCACGGATGAAACAGTCATAAATGTCATTTGTGAGGCTGTCGACGTATAGTACAGTACGGCATGGTTGCTCGATGTTGTACAGCAGCACCCAGCAAGAACGAATCTACTACATGTACAGTAGTTTCATACATCCAACAGTACGGTCGAGGATCTGGGCCAGCTGTTAGAACCTGTCAGAACTTACCTCAGCCCTCAGGAAAGAACGAACGTGGTGTACGTGTCATGACCTAATCGCGCTCTAATTTAACCCGCCGCCAACGTGTGCATCCACCTCAGCGCAGATCTAACCAGCGTAGATCCACCGATGCCATTACGCATCTTGTACGGCTTCGATCCATCAAACATTGCGACTCAGGGGCCTCGGTGCCTCAGACTCAGTCATCCCAGGGTCACTTATTCCAGTGGCTGGGACGTAAGTTAGGCGCAGACTTGGACATATAGCTAAAGTAGGGTATGCGCGGGGTCATGCAAATGCGCGAAGCGCGCGATTCGCATCGAGCGTCTTGAGCTTCTTGACGAGCCGTTCCATCATGGCTGTGCGCACGGTGTGGCCCAGGCTGGCAGTGTTGCTGAGGTATTGGTACAGTGACAGGCACCATCCAGTGCCTCGCGGGCATGTGCGATAGATCCCTAGGGCTCCAGCGGCAGGGACACGGGTTTGTGGTCTGAGATGTTCTTCACGAGTGTCTCGGCCAGGGGCGTCTCTGGCCAAAGAGGGTTTTTCGGGCTGCCCAGGGCGGCCGCCGGTAGCGAAACGAGAGTGGCAAGTTCCATCAGCCCACAGTTGTCGAGGTACAAGTCCGCAGCTGCAGCGAGCCAAATGCCTGTTGAAAGAAAAAGAGCTCATCATCGGATGCTCCCTGCGGTGGGGCATGTTCTGGTGAAGCGATGCAAGTGCAGTGGTTCATAGATACGACCGGTCTTTGTCTCTAGAATGTATCCCGGAATAAAATCAAATCAAAAATCATGAAGTGGTGCAGATCCGCAATTTTTTGGTGTACATATCTGCAAGATGTCTGTGTCCACGATATCGGAAATGAGCAAGCATCGAGATGACGGATGCAGGTGCGAGGGTATAAATTGGACGTTCCGGGAAGCCAAGTCCTCAGGAGGTCGTGGAGCCGCATGGAAACGGGACAAGTTGTCTCCGCTTGAGGTATTCACAAGATCCAGCATCGCGGCTACTGTATTGGAATGGTGTGCAAGTCGAAGAACCAGGGAACGTATGCGACAAAATCCTCAACCTGGAGATCTTCACTGAGACCAGCCAGCATACATGTCAGTGTATCATTGTTCAGGAATGAATAGAATGTAGGGAGGATGACGGAACGGAGGCTGACTTCTGGGGAGTCGGTTATGTGGCTGCGATACCTTCCGCAACCCACAGGATAACGGTGTGAAGTTTGAGAAGCAATGCGGTAGAAGCATCCATCGGCCAACTTTGGTTTATAACCCCCTTTCTAATTTACAGTACTTACCACCACATGTCAACTTCAACTCAGCGGATCTGGGTCTACGTACCATTGCTATCGAGGCTATGGCATTTCCCGTGCCATACTATATCTTGCGTTGGCGACCTTCGGAGGGTCATGGAGAGTCTGTTCTTGAGAGATCGGCGCGGGGTGCCATCAACCTTCTCCAACCTTCACTCCGCTCTTTGGTCAGTGATATCTTCAAAAAATCAGCATTCCAACTCAGACTTGATTTCCCGCAGGTTTATTCAGTTCTTCAGGAACCACAGGGTACCCTCCGAAAAAAGGGTGGTGGACAGCGCACGTGGGGAAAGGTGGACAGATATCAAGGATGATGAAGAAGTGCCTGTTAGTTGGTGTGACCCGGAGAATGTCCATGTCTACCTTTATGTCGATTTAGATGCAGGTGAGTTCAACTAGAAAAATCATCTCGTTCGAGTAACTCAACTGCCCTGCTGCCAGAGATGCGAGCTGCCGAGAGACTGTACGACAAATTGTGGGGAAAAGATCTCTCAGTCATACTGGAGGAGATATCCGACAATGGAAATACCTGGAAATATGTGCCGAAAAAACATATGGACTCCCTGGAACTGATGAAGCTCGGTTACCCTGACAAACACAGTCTCCATCTGTAATTGCAGTAGGTGTTCGGAGCTGTTCGGAGCTGTTCGAGGACACTCCGAACAGCTCTGAACAACTCTGGACACCTAGTTCATCTGACAGATGTCCTGGTTCGGCCAGAATATGACGTGGCATGGAAGAGTTTTGATTATGACGCTGCGAATGCGATTGATCAGGGTGGGGTTGTCGTCACTGGGCAACCGGGAAACGGTAAGTCTCCTCGCCGATTATCAATTGATCGCCTAAGTGCAAATCTAGGCAAAACCTGTTTTCTTTATTACCTGCTCTCTACTGTTAAGCGAAGGCACACCCGTGTCTCTTCAGCGGTCTAGTCATATCCTTGTCTTCCGAGACGATGGCGTCTATAGACACCCCCTAGACGCAGCACCTGAGCACCTCCCAGCAGGTACTTGGGCACTTTAAGACGCCAGTCGTGTAGCCGAAAAACCTTGCAAGGTTTTTCTGGATGCCGCTCAGGACACTGCTTGGATTATTCAGACCACCTCCCCATTGGAGACCAGGTGGAGACAGTGGGCAAAGCAGTATAGTGCGGTTACGTTCGTGATGAACGAATTTTCTGCTGAAGAGATAACAGCTCTCGGGTTGGTTTCGCCTGACTTTTGCAATGTTCTTGTTCGCTGAATATTTCCCTACAGCAAGGTACAAGGTCTCGACGCCAGCGCTCTCCTACGCAATTACGAAAAGTGGGGCCCATCTGCGCGCACCTGTGTGCGGTTGGTACGCGACCCTGTTGGAGAATTCTATCATGCATTCCTTGTGAACAATGCTGCGTCTGCGTTTGTCGAGTGCCCTCCCCCTCGTATAACTTTCGACGCAATAGAGGTATTCCACGTACTTTTTTCCGTCCGACCAGAGGTCAAAGAAGACAGGGGAGGGAGAACGGTCCCAGTTGCGGAGATGGCAACGGAACACATCAAAAGAATTATCTCATGTGCCACCGCTGGCGCCGTGGCCCGAAAGCGAATCGAATTCTACCGGACAATATCGAGGCAACCAGCGTTCAAGGGATTCGCGGGCGACATGTTCGAAGGATTCGTTCTTAGCTGGTTATACGCTGGTTCAAACGTAGAACCTCTTCGCTGCTTCGCCACTGGCCAGCCCGACCTCGAAATTCCGGCATGCGGGAAGGAGAAGACGACTTTTTTCGGCAGCGAGAACGGTTTGGGGAAGGTGAAGTGGGATAAACTCCCACTATGTTTGTTGCCTACAGCCAAAACTTTCCCCACCGCCGATGCCATCGTTATTACCGACGAGTTCATCATTACGATTCAGGTGACCGTCCCCTACGAGCACAAAGCGAAGACAGTTGGTTTCAAGAAGATCAAGGACCTCATTTCATCCTACGTTGAAAGAGATAAATGGCGCCACGTTTTTGTTACGGATGGTGATGACGCGGCAGCATCTTTGCTAAATCAGGATTTGCCCGAGATCCCGGAACACACTGTCGTTCACTCCGCGGTTTTCGACATTGGCCGGTCGGCCGTAACGCGCGAGAACATGAAAGCGTTCAACGAAAAAAGATTAGTAAGTAGGTCTTAGTTGCACAGGATTTTGGTACTTATTAAGATGATTGTGATAGCAATTCACCGACCAGCAACCCTGAGGTCGACAATGTGTGGTGACTTCTAATGAATTGGGGACTGAAGAGGACTAGAAAAAGGCACGGGCTTTAATCTATCTACGTTCGAGAACCACTAATTTTATTCTTTTGAGATACCGATCAGTTGAGCATGCCTCCCTGGTTGCTGTAGCGACGACGGGATTGGAGTTGGTGACCCAAGCCTCAATTGGAATCGGTTTTCTCCAGAAAAAAAGAAAGAAGAAAAGAAAAAAGTTAGCCCGAACAGGGTCGATTACTGTAAGTGAGGTAGAATGGTGAAGAGATATGTCATGCTTGTTGTCTGAAACTTTTGAATCGAATGGTTACATCCCCTGGTCGGAGATTTTTCCACTCGACGTGGTCTGCGAAACTCTGAAACACCTGCATCGCCCTGGGCCCTCGTTTCTGGTACAAGGTATAGTACTTCCCGCAGCTCCACTCGGCCTCTTTGTTCACAACTCGCGTCGCTGGCTCTGACGATGCCTCCCGGGACCACACCACGTGATCCTTCCCGTCGGCGGTCCCTGCGGCTCCCACCTCCTGCTGCCTGTCCCCTAAGGCACCCAGTTTAGGGAGGCCATCGAGACCTCTGAGTCCCTCTCTGCGATTGCTCTCACGAGAGTTTTTTGTATTCGATCGGCGGCTTACCAGAGGGACCGTGCGCGATAGGGCCACTCACCAGATGGCATTCCAGGAGTGGGCTGCGGAGTGGGAGAAGCGGCAGGAGGAGGATCGTTCCAGGCGCAAGTCGCCAGCTTCGCGGACGGACAATATCACTCACCAAGCCACATGATGACAACTGTAACGGCCACCCCCTATGGCCGGCCGCGACCGAATGTGAGAGGGACGAAACGAAAAAGGTAGGTGAGTCCGACTGCATGCAACTGGTGCTCATCGGGGGACAGCTGGCAACCTGCCCACCAGCAACCCCCCCCCCCCGGAAATAGTAGGAGGTCGACGATGTAGTTGAGTGTTCCTAAGGCATCTGGTAACTTGAGGACCGAGCAGAGAAGGTGGTGTGGGCTGGGTTGCCTGCGTTCGAGAATCGCTAACTTTGTTCCTTTGAGATAGCGGAATTGTAGCCGATGTGCCACAAGGCCCCCAAACCTCAATGATTGTGTTCCGCGGACGCTTCTTATTGTCTGTGACTGAATGGTAGCGAATTACTCTTGGAATTACTCCAGCTTGTGCATTGAATGCCACTGATAGTAGTACCGTATGCACCAAGCTTTGACAATTTTGACAAGCGGCGCCTCGACGCGACTCGAAAAACTCTCAAACACCCGCCTATTGCCAGCGTGACCCCTACACTGCACTACCGAACGTATTCTCTCTACAGGTCCGCTCACCCTTTCTTCCACGCTCGTGAACGCACGATCGAGAGCGTCTCGCGTAAACAGGTCCCAATTTCAGTAGTTCTTGTTCGTGCCTGCCTGCCCCGGGCCTGGGTTCAAAAACATGCACCTGAACTTTGGGTCGAGCTATCTTCCAGCGTGGATTCATAGCGCGTGTTGTTCGCCGGCTTGACTTGTTCGTGGTCTGGACTGGACGATGGGGAAAGGCAGGTCTTTCGGAGGTCGTAAAAGTTGCACGGAAAGGAGCAAGTCGTGTCGTGTCCACTTAGGGAGGTACCCATAAGATCCAGCATCGTGCGTCGGGGGGTGATGTGCGAGTCGAAGAATCTGGGGATGTATGCGATGAAATCCTCGATCTCGCGATCTTCGCCGAGTCCGATCGATTAATTTCAGCGCCTTTTTATCCAGCAACGGGTCGGCGTTGACCGCACTACCCCCCTTCCTAGAACCTGCGCTTACGGACGGTAATTTGACGCATTGTGCGCCACCGCCACTTGACAATCTCAATGTTCGCGGTCATCCCGCCACGAATCATCCCCAATGTAGGGAGGATGACGGAACTGAGGCTGGCTTGCAGGGCGTCGGTTATCTAGCTGCGATAACTTCCGCGACCCACTGGTGGACGGTGTGAAGGAGTAAGAATTTGAGAAGAAACATGGGAGAAGCATCGCCGCGATGTACACGAGCGCAAAGGGGACGATGTACGCGAGAAAGACGTATGCGACGGTTTTGTTGGTCCGGAGGAGGAAGTCGAGGAGGCCGATGATGAAGAATAACACTGACGCGTGGAGCAGCACCCAGATTGCCTCTACCGTATGCTCCACGTCAACATGGCCAATCCCCGAGAAAAGGTAGGCGCGCACTCGCGCGCGCCTGTGTGGTTCGCTGCTCTGACCTAGCGGGTTAGTGTATCGTTGCCACCAAAGTATTGCCCAGATAGCGCAGGTGATGTTCAATCCCAGGCTCAGGAACCAAAGGATGGTGGCTCGAACAACAGGTGAGCTGGGTCTGAACAGCATAGGATTTGGAGGTAGAGCCGCCAAAGGCGTGCCCCTTGACATTCCCATGAGTTGCTGTGACACTTGGTTAAGTAGGGCGACGGTCTGCTCGCTGGGGTCTGGTGACAAGTTGTTGTAGCTTCCGAGGACAACCAATGAAACTGTTGCCGAAAACAAACCAGTCTGTCGGGGAAGGGGCGAAAAAAAGGGGCGGAGGGTCAAATCGTGGGAAACCGCGCTCAAGACACGGGACATGCGCACAAAGAGGAGGATGCTCTCTATATGACCTTTCCCATTTTTGAGTATATCCTTTTTATATCTGGTGGGATGGAGACCCCACATCTTCCTGGGGGAGTCACGGTGGCTGTGACCTAGGAAATGGTCATCGGGATGACAAGCTTCTTCCAGGGCGACCAGCACATACCGACGACGGAGCTACTCGCTCCATCAGCTAGTTTGGCATGACCTTGCGTTGGACCGGACGCATCTGGAGAAACAATTTGGCGTGAGCGATCTGAGTGAACACATCCCGTTGGTGCTCGTACCTACTTGTGGTCCCCCATAGTGGTTTTCGTCAACCAAGTCGTAATCATCTGGTTATGGTTCCTCAACAGCGTGCTCAGACGTCGTGGCAGCAATCGTCAACGCACCAATCGTAGTTCCCTCGACGCCCTTCCCGGATAAATGACCTATCTCGAGGTCGACATCGAAAGCGGCGCTCATATCGAAGAAGAGAACTCGGAGAGGGGATCTGAACGGACGCTTTACTGCGGTGTAAGGGCTGGCTTTATATCATCTCCCGACCATCTTCACGTAGAAGACGCGCGCAATAAGGGATAGTTATGGTTAGCACAGTCTCTATCAAGGCGCAAATCAGACGTCGCAATGAATGGAAGATGCACGGAGTTCGAACGGACATTGCCCGGGGGTGTCCTCGAGGTTCCTGCATTTCAATTTATCCATGCCGAGCTTGCGAACGTCTGTGTGATGGAGTGGAAGATTTGAAATACCAGCATACCGGCTTAGAATAAGTTGATATATCCTAATCATTCAATCAATCATTTAACCATATCTGTCACCAGAAAACTGCGTGCTTGAGGTGTGTTGTTCAGGGGACAGTGATTGATCTAGTGATCCGGCAGATCCGGGTGAATTCCGGAAGGTGCAATGCAGGCCCAGTCACGTGATACCGCGCGACCCTTTCCTCGGTGCAGAACAAGGAAAACTTGAACCTTCAGCGGCCGGAAAACTTCGGCATCTTGTTCTGTACTGGATTTCTTTCTAACTTAGTATCCCGGTTGCATAATAAGTCATTGTGTGATGCGCGTAACCACGATACAATCATTCGCGCTCTGCATGGGGATACCGAGACGTCCTCAAGCTCCACTACTGTAATCAGTCGCATGGTACTACAAGGGCGTACTACCCAGGGATCAAAAGCTGCGCGAGCTTTGCCCCAAAATCGTTCAACCTCCCGATCAGCACGTCTATCCAAGCGTTCTTCACGAGGCCATCTGCGCTTACGCTCAGTTGCTTGAGCAATGACAGACACCATTCCAGCGCTTCAAGGGAGCGCCCAACTGTTGACGCAGACGATCCCCAAGGTTCCGGAGGTGGGTCTTCCGGAAGCTTGTCTAGGACGTTCTTCGCCAAAATCTCCAACGTCTCGGAAGCTTCACGTCCAAGTGTCGCAATGGAGGGCGTTTCCCGCTGAGAGAGCATAGCTAGCCCATCGAGCATTGCGAACAAAATCGCAAGCTCGCTCTGTCCAAGGCTATGTAGGGAGAGACCGGGCTGCCAGAACGAGCCCAGCGTTTTCTGTAAAAAGGCCAATTCTCCTTCCGACACCAGCGGGATCACTGATCGATGGCGAACGTCCTCCACAATTTTTGTAGCGAGCAGCGAATTGATGCAGAGCATCATAACTCGACTGTGGGCATCCTCGTCCGCTGAAAGGAGGTCCATGTCGTTCGGGTCGGCAAATAGCCTCTGGAAGTGTTCGGGTATAGTTCTTTTGTGAGGGTCAGCATTGCAATATACCCTTGCATAGGACCAGATTGCGGCGAGGCAAACATGGAGACGACGTTTTCGAACAGCGAGATCCAAGGGAGACCTCCTTGAAAGACATGCCCTGTAGAACTCGTGTAGACGAGAGGCGAATGCTGTTTCGTCGCCACTCGGAGCCATCAGATCAAGTATGATGTTAATAGATGTGTCGGAGACAGTGTAAGAGTCGAAGAGATTGGGGATGCGGGCGATAAAGGCTTCGAGTTCATCATCATCGTCGAGCCCGGCGAGTGTCGAGGTCAGTGCTTCCTTCTTCATCGATGGCGTAGCGCCGATTGTGCTGGCTATAACGCAACGCCGTGTTCTGTCTTCGTCCGTCATAAACTGCATTCCTTGATTGACGCTTTGCGGATGCGCGTGCGACTCGGGATGGGGGCCTGGGACCACGTGGCGTGCGAGCCTGCCGTTGAGATCTCCAAGAATCTTGGTCAATGAGTCGAGTGCGTCACTTCTCAGGATGTGGCCAAGGCGAGTGTCTGCACCGCACTGTGTGGACAGCGACAGACACCGCTCCAGTGTTCTGCAGGCATGATCGAGAACTGACAGGTAGAGTGACCGGTGTTTCGTTGGGGGACGGGAAGAAATGCTGTTTATGACACGCTGGGCCAAAATGTTCATCGTTTCTAGAACTTCGAGACCAAGCGTCTCGCCTCCACGCAATATTCTCGTTGACGACTTTTGCTAATTCGCTGAGCATCGAGTCTAGATTTGTAAGTTCCATGGGCCTATGATCGGCCAGGTCAAGCCGCCATAATGGGCCCAGCGCCTTCTTGATAAATACAAGTTCTCCCTCCGAAACTTGGGGAATTTCTGTTTGGCTACGCGCTTCGTCCACGAGTCTTGCGACAAGGAGCGACCTAATACAGAGCACCAGAATTTTAGTACGAAGGTCGTCGTGAGCCAGAAGAGTGTTCATTTCGTTTTCATCAGCGAACAATCTTCGGAAACACTTAGACGTAGGGATCTCTTTCTGGTCGGTCTGACAGTATGCCTTTGCATAGCACCAGATAGCATTGAGGCATATGTAGAGACGGTTCTTGTCGACACCGGGATCTACTGCGCTGGTTGGTAGGCACGACCTCAACAGGCAGTTAAGTCGCGCCGCAAGTACGGAATCGCCACCATCCATGAGACCGAGCATCGTCTTCGATGCTTCGGGGACGACACGCGAGTGGAAAAATCCTGGGATGCGCGAAATGTAATCTTCGACCTGCTCGACTTCATCGAGCTTTGTTAGTGTCCAGATCAGCGCATCTCTGTCCACCAGTGGCGAGGTCTCGATTGCGTTGGATACGACTCGTTGTTGCAATCCTTTGGTGAACCAGTGTTTATGGGCCGCAATTTGTTTCACTAATTTCTCCCTCCCAGGAAGAGACCTGATACCTATGGATGCACCTCCGTAAATTCGGCGCCATATGAGCCGAAAAAAGCTATCGAGGGTAATCGTGAATGTGTCCCTAAGAGTCAGTCCTACGACGGCTATCAGCTGCGACAGTCTCCAGAATAAACCGGTGAACGGAGTGTGATAAGGGCAGCTGAAGATGATGTTTGGGATGATCGTCATAGCCGCGTATATGGACACAAACAGTCCGATCCATCCGATGAACACCCAGGCCACGGTCTGGTTGAATAGGAGGAAGAAGTCGACAAGGCCAGCGAAGAAAAGAAATACGGATGTATGAAGCAACATCGGGATCGCCTCCACCGCTTGCCTCATCCGAAAAAGTTCCATCCCGGTGAACAGGAAGGTGCGTACTCGTGCACGCTCATGTGGCATATCATGAAGGTACGAAAGTGCCAAATATCGTCGAGTCCACTGCTGGATCAGGGTCGCGAGAAGGGCACAGGTTATGCTGATGGCCAGGCTGAGGAGCCATAGGATGTTGATGCGGACGGCTGAGGGTAGGTTTGGTGGGGAGTTACTGAGAGGAGGTGGGGTGGGCAAGATGATGCCATTCGAGATGCCAACGAGTTGTTGTGACATTTGGGTAAGCAGAACGACGGTCTGACTGCCTGAATCAACGGATAACCCCTTATAGCTCTCGATGACGAACGATGCGACGGTCGCAGAAAACAGACCGGTCTGTTGAAATGGTGAACTTCAAGGGAGAGATGAACATATCTAGAGTCACGAACAAATACAAGGACACCATCGGTGTCGCTTTTCCAGCGATCAATTATTTCTCGGTCGTACTTCTCAAATTGGGAGAGAGATAGAGTCCACATTTGTCTTGAGGGATCGCCAAAGATTGCCGCTTCAGAAAGAAATGTCAAGACCTAGCCTTCTTTCCTCGCCGATGTACTTACCCGCGCCGTAATCCGCGCCGTGAGAGCTGGTGATATCTCCTAAACGAAGCTTGAGTATCCCGGGATGTCGGGAAAACATGGCCCCACATACGCCGGGTTCTAAATGCCCCCGAACCCTGTTCCGCAGGTTCATCTGGACGGGTACTCACAAAGTCTGGTACGCCATAAGAAACGTCGGCGAGAAAGACAGATTTGCGTACCTTCTTGTTCAGTAGTCTGCACATGCGAGAAAGGTAGCGTAGAGTGAGCAGCCTCTAGACCCGTGGTGAGATATACACCGGGGAATATGATCTAAACTTGGCTACCCACCCCAACGTTCTGCCTTACTGTGCGACGTTCCTGGGCTTTCAGGGCTAGGGAGAGAAAACTTGAAGCCAATGTCTGAACAACAAGCCAAAATTAGCACACGAGTGACACTGTCAGGTCCACAACCGCACCTTGGACCATGCCCGCACGTCCGACGGATCCTTGATATTCTACACGCTGCTTCTCACCAGCCAATGGACCATCACCTAGCACACCAGGAGTATAGTAACAAGACCAACAGCACGAGGATGTTGTAGACACACCAGATGTGTCCACGCCAGGGGGTTGCTCCAACACCTGCCCCCGCTCAACGTCGACACTCGAGTCAGGAGATGACATAGCATAAATCAGTTACGGACGGAAAAATGTGGGCATGGTTTATAAGCGCGAACGTTGGCAATCGCCGTTCCAGATTTGCCTCTCACTGCGGTCACTGTGATGGAGAACGTGAAGATGATTGGTTGACCGTCGTTCAAAGTGCATATCATCTCCACGAGTGGCGCGCCTGAATCTCTGCTGTCAAACATAAAGCGAAGATACCCCATTGGCCATGGTTGGATACTAGTATTCCCGCGCCATTTATCTGGCACACGCTTAAGTGTATCATGCAAGACCATGTTAGTTTATGTATGGCCGATACTGACCTATGAGGGTGCCTCAGGAAAGGTCCGTTGAATGATGGTAAATGACAGGGTACATACCCAACAGTCAGGCTGTCAATATGAACTTGAACCTCCACCTGGCAAGGACGTGACAGGAGCAATTTAATTAATATGCCATCACCTCGCCCAGGGGTAGACCGCGGGCCGCGGCTAGCATCGCTGCACCAACTCGTAACTTAAGAATACCTTGAAAGATACATTACTGTAGATCACGGAAACAGACGCACCTGTAGAGGCAGTTATACTGCAACCCAGGTTCCACAGGAAGGGTAATTCGGTCGAGTACGTAGTCAAGCCATTCAAGGTGCAATTTAAAGTGGCTGTGACATGTGATTGAAGCTACAGAGAACGATTACTGTTCTTTCCAAAAAGATGCGGCACAACTACAACTTGAATGCGGCACTTTCGAAATCACGCGTGTCCATTAAGCGCTCGGCCCTGAGCCCCGCGCGGCCAGAGGTTGGAATGAAAGATTTGTGGTCCATAGGCGGAGCATGGGCTGCGCCCGTTTGCGGCCGCTGCAAATGGAAGATGGAAGGTGCCAGTGGCCCGGCAAGTGGGTTAATGGTTTGTGTTCCCCACCATGTTACACAAACAGGTACGGTCCATCGCCTACCCTTTGGACCAAGCTTTGGACCACGGATCCTTCGTTCCGGTCCCCGGGGCCCAGAGCGCTTAATAGACGACTTGAAGCGTGCTTTCGAAATTGCATTTTTCCACATCTTTGAAGCTGGCATTAATCCATTATACGAGCTCCAACGTGATGGGTCCCGCACACCTCATAGTATGGACATTCTGCGTTGCACTAGTGAGTTACAATTGACGCAACCCCCCACAATCCCAATCCAGGACCAAGAATCTCCGGTTACCCGACACCGACCACCTCCTAATACAGCTATCGAGTTCCTCCTGGATCGCCTAGCCTTGGTGGCGCTGCAGTAAGTAGGGCTGATAATGGAATGGAGCGTGTACCCGCGAGTATTGTTGTCCCATGAATAATTCAGGTTCGCGCATAGTAGCCGTATATTGCTCCTCAGAGGGATTGTTTTCAGACGTTGGGGTTACCAATAGGTTAATTGTCGATGGCACTTCCCCGAAGGAGTTGCTCTGAGTACGTAGACGAGTGTATGGGGGATCTGGGGCCGCAGGCGGCGCAAGCTTGGCATCGAGGTCACTCAGCCTCCCGATCAACGAGTCCACCCAAGCGCCCTTCACGAGGCCATCTTCGCCTTCGCTAATCTGTTTGAGTAACGACAGACACTGCTGTAGCGCTTCACTAGAATGCCCGATCACCGACGCAGACGATCCCCAGGGGCCCACAGGCGGGTCTTCTGGCAGACTGTCCTGGACGGCCCTCGCCAAAATGTACAGCGTCTCTGAAGCTTCATGTCCGATTGTCTCCGGAGGGGACGTTTCTTGATGAGAAAGTTTGGACAGGCCGTCAAGCATAGTGAGCAAATTCGCGAGCTCCGTCGGTCCGGGGCTGACTGGGGGATGGCCGGGCCGCCAGAACGAGCTCAGTGCCTTCTGTAAAAATGCCAATTCTCCTTCGGACACCGATGGATTCCCTGATCGATGGCGAATGTCCTCCACAATTTTTGTAGCGAGTAGCGAGCTGATACTGAGCACCATAACTCGAGTGTCGGTTTCTTCATCTGCCGAAAGGAGATCCATGTCGTTCGGGTCGGCAAATAACCTCTGGAAATGTTCGGGAATAGGTCTCTTGTGAGGGTCAGCATAATAAGCCCTGGCATAGGACCAGATCGCGGCGAGGCAAATACGGAGACGACGTTTGCGTACATCAGGATCCAGAGTTGACTTCCCTGGAAGACATGCCTTGAAGAACTTGTGCAGACGAGGGGCTAGTGTAGACTCGCTTCCGCTGGAAGGAGCCATCAGATCCAGCATGTTGTCAGTGGATGTGTCGGAGACATCAGAGTCAAAAAGAGTGGGGATGCGAGCAACAAAGGCTTCAAACTCATTGTCCTCATAGAGTTCGGCAAGTGTCGAGGACAGTGCGTCCTTGTTCATCGATGGCGCAGCGCTGATCGCACTGGACAGGAAATTATGCGGCGTACCATCTTCATGCGTTGTCAACTGTACTTCCTCATCGGGGCCGTGAACATGCGCGGATGGCTCGGGATGGGGGTGTGAACTTGCATGCTGCGCGAGCTTGGTGTCAAGGCCTTCAAGTATCTTGACCAGGGAATCTAACGCGTCACTTCTCATGAGTCCGCCAAGGTGGGTGTCTGCACCACATTGTTCGGACAGCGTCAGACACCGTTTGAGTAATCCCTGAGCGCGTTTAAGAACTGATAGGTCGGGTCCCTGGTGTTCCATTGAGGGAAGAGAAGAAATGGTGTCTACGACATCTTCAGCCAAGATATTCATCGTGTCGAGAACTTCGTGGCCAAGCGTCTCGCCTGCGGGCATGTGCTCTTTAGTGACTTTCTCTAATTCGCTCAGCATCGAGTCTAGGTTCGTAAGTTGCGTTGGCTTGTGACCAGCCAAGTCAAGTCGCCACAATGGGCCCAATGCCTTCTTGAGAAACACGAGTTCTCCTTCCGAAACTTGAGGACTTGCTGTTTGGCCACGCATCTCCTCCATAAGTCTCGCAACAAGGAGCGAACCCATACATAGCACCATAGCTTTGGTACGAAGGTCGTCGTTTGCCAAAAGAATGTTCATCTCGTTTTCATCGGCGAAAAGCCCTCGGAAGTACTTGGACATAGGGATCTCTTTCGAGTCGGGTTGCTTGTAAGCCTTCGTATAGCACCAGATAGCCGTGAGGCATATGTTGAGACGATTCTTGTCGACACCGGGGTCTACGCCAGACGTGGTTGGCAGACATGTCTTCAGAAGGCCACCAAGTCGTACCGCAAGGACGGAATCAACACCATTTGGGGGAGAATCCATGAGGCCAAGCATCGTCCACAACGCGTCGGGGACTACGCGCGAGTCGAAAAATCCTGGGATGCGCGAAATGTAATCTTCAACTTCTTTGTCTTCATCGAGTTTCGAAAGTGTCCAGATCAGCGCTTCTTTATCCACCAGTGACGAGGCCTCGATTGCGTTGGACACAACACGTTGATGTAACCCTTCGCTGAACCAGTGTTTGTGTGTCGCGATCTGTTTCATTAGTTTCTCTCTGTCCAAAAGAGGGGCGATGGTCGTGGACGCCCCCCTGTAAACTCGTCCCCATAACCCCCATGAGTGCTGAAGGAAGCCATCGAGGCTAGTCGCGAATGCACCCGTAAACACCAATGTGATAACGGCTAGCATCTGCGACAGCCTCCAGAATGAGCCGGTGAACGGAGTGCGGTAAGGACAGCTGAAGATTATGTTTGGGATGATCGTCATAGCCGCGTATATGGACACAAACAGTCCGATCCATCCGATGAACACCCAGGCCACGGTCTGGTTGAATAGGAGGAAGAAGTCGACAAGGCCAGCGAAAAAAAGAAATACGGATGTATGAAGCAACATCGGGATCGCCTCTACTGCTTGCCTCATCCGAAAATTTTCCATCCCAGTGAACAAGAAGGTGCGTACTCGTGCTCGCTCATGTGGCATGTCATGAAGGTACGAAAGCGCCATATATCGTCGAGTCCACTGCTGGATCAGGGTCGCGAGAAGGGCACAGGTTATGCTGATGGCCAAGCTGAGGAGCCATAGGATATTAACGCGGACGGCTGAGGGTAGGTTTGGTGGGGAGTTACTGAGAGGAGGTGGGGTGGGCAAGATGGTGCCATTCGAGATGCCAACGAGTTGTTGTGACATTTGGGAAAGTAGAGTAACAGTCTGATCGCCTGAATCGACCGACAATCTCTTATAACTTTCGATGACGAATGCTGCAACGGTCGCAGAGAACAGACCGGTCTATTGAAAAAGTCAAATTAAAGAGAGACGAACAGACTTGAAGAGACGGACAAAGACAAGAACGCCGTCGGTCTCGCTTTTCCAGCGGTCAGTTATCTCTCGGTCGTGCTTCTCAAATTGAGAGAGGGATAGCGTCCACATTTGTCTTGAGGGATCCCCGAAGATTTCCCCTTAAGAAAGTAGCAAGACGCGTCAAGACCCTGCCCTTCTTCCCTATAAAAGCAATTTACCTGGGCCGTAATTCACGCCTTGGGAACGAGGGATATTTCCTAGACGAAGATTGAGCACTTCGGAGACGTCACAAGAACAAGGCGCCACTGACCCGGGATCTGAGAAGAGTCCTGTCTCATGGAAGGTGCTTGTCTACGGGTGTTCGCGGGATCTAGGAGTGCCATGAGAAACGTGAGGGTTAAAAGGTAAATTCACATACCTTCTTGTTCAGTATTGTGTACCTGCAAAACGAGTGACGTAGGACGAACAGACCCTAGTATACATGTGTCAATACATAAATCCGGCGTCGTTGACATCAACTCACCTTCGCGCTCAGTCATACTGTGTGATGTCCCAACGCTCACGGGATGCGGGAGTGAAAGGCCAAGATCTGAACAACAGACCGAAGTTAGCAGGCGAATGATAATGGCACAGGTTCACGGCCGAACCTTGGTCAACGCTTGTATGTCTTATGGATCCCAGACGTTCTACGGGCTGTTGCCCACCAGAAGTTGGACCTAGGACGCCAAGAGTAAGCAATTCAACCAACGGCACTAGAATATTGTGGACATACTAGATGTGCCCGCATCTGTTGGTCGCTCTGATACCTGCCCCTGCTCAAGGTCAACATCGTGGTCAGAAAGAGACATGGCAGGGATGAGCCGTAACGGGAAATTGGGGTCATGACTTATATGGGCATTGGAGTCGGTCATTGAGATTAACCTGATGTAGGCTACAGTACCATGCGGTGGAGTGCACGAGGAGGTTTGTGAAGCGTCCATTCCTTGTGCCAACGTGTTCTGCCATTAAAGTACATATTACTTAAGAAGGCGCCCGCACCGAAGCTGTCAGATGACAAGTCACGAATAGGTCGCAATCAACCTCACTCGGAAATCTTCGAGAACCTCCTGTGACGCCGCAGAGGGCGAATTCCTCCCAGGCTCCCACATGGGTGAACTCCCATAATCTGGACCAGATGGTCGCTGGCTTCCGTCGATCCTTTCCTAGGAACCGAAAGGCAAGCATGCGAACAGAGGGAGTCCGAGAACGACAGACACAGATGACATTGGCACCGATCGATCACATGCATAAACGTGAAAATTCAAACTCAGGTGCAAGGACATTCCCGCAATCTTTCCCTTTCTAGGAAAGTGCGCATTGCTGTAATCTGCCCTCTAGTCTGAATCCCAGGCTAACTTAGTGTGTAAACTGTGCGAGCGCCAGCTCGTTGTCTGCTCGATGACTGAAGAAACCGACCTCACCTGACATATGGTATGACTGGGATACTGCAACTCAGGCCCACACCAGCACCTCACGTAAATTCACAGCATGATCTCATAGGATGACTCAACTGCGCGATCAACTCACTTAAGTTACTGTAAGTCGAGAGACAGGAGGACTTGAAATAGGTTGAACTGCGTGCATGCGTGCCGTCATGACGCTTGATTTGCGCCCTACAGTAGCCGTAATTGCACATGTGCTAACGACAAGCAGGCCTTAATTACGCTGGCCAGACCGCTCCACATAATACTTACCTGAATCGCGGGACACGTCGATCTCGAGCTGGGCCTTAGATCCGGGAAGAGCTACGTAGACCACGGCCCGGCGAGTTGACGGTGCTGGCACGACGCTTGATCACCGTGACGTTGCCAGTGAGCTATATATGCCCTTGCCAGTGGCTATACCAGACGATGATTTCTTTATCGACGACTACCACCGGGGACACCGAGCGGGTACGAGCACATGTGGAGCGTAATTGCTAGTGCAGCCCAGGCTGAAATAATATGTCCAGTCCAATACCGCGAGATGGTGTCAGCGTGACCGATGGTGCGGTCACTGACGCCAGTATGTAATAGCAATTCTTGGAGAAACCCCATTTTCCTAACCGCTTCAAAGGACACGTCTAGTACGGTGACACCTCCGGGACCGTGTCCAATCTCTGTCTCGCCAAATCCAGGAAGTATGGCGATGCAATTTTCAAACTAAAACACAAGTCATATTACAGAGGATCCTCCTCTCCGTAAGTATTACTCCAGCACCACTGATTTCCCGCGTTTCGACTATTTTTCTCCAGAAGACGGGCCTAGTTTCTGCGACTGTTTCGCTACTTGTCGTCGAAAGCTACGAGAGAATGTCGCCGGACCCTGGCGAACAGACTGTCTATCTCCTCAACAAGCTGTCACAAGACTCACAACAGCTCGCGGGTATTGCAAAGGGTGCGCTCGTAGATTCACTTCCACTTTCAGATGCCAAGTCCATCTTCTATCCGCGTCTGAGCTAGCATCCTGTGATCCCTGAGCCTGGGCCCGGACATCACGTATACCATCTGGGCATTACTTTGGTGGCGGTGGCGCATCACGGACCAAATTGCCACTCCTGAACGCTATTTCAAGGAGGTTGCGCGGGGCCGTATTGTGCTTGATACGGTGAACGCTGAGTCTTCGCTGGAAATAGAAGCGTGGTGACATGCGCTCTCGCTGGGCTCGGTGAAGATCCTAAATTCGTCGACTCACATATCCGGACACACACGCCATGATGCTAGCTAGACCTTCACGCACTTCCTTAACGGCTTCATTGTTGCTGAACGCGTGGGTGCCTCACGGTACTAATGTACGACCACTTCTACCGCACACGGCCATAGTAATTTTAACGGAAACCTATACACAAGCGGATCAGAGGAAGGAAACGCAAAATTATTACAGGGTGAGGGCGAGAGTCGAGGTCTTACTGTACATACATGCGAACAGAGAACAGACAGCGGGAGCGAAGAAGTCGTCCGTTGCGAGGTATAGATGCCGATACATATATAAAAGCAAGATGAGCGAATTGAGCATGCATGCCAGTTGATGACACGACATCGGGAGCGGCGGCAGTGACGAGAGTAAGTGACAGAGTAGAAGGCCGTGACGCGTGCGTGGTGGCACCCGTATGCACTCCGTATGCGTGAACCGTCGCGTCTAACTTTGGAACCTTCTTCACAGAGCCGGAACATTGTCCTGTTGTACATTTCAAAGTCTAAACCATAACCTCGGCTGTGGGGGTCACTTTCTGCTCTCCTACAAGAGTCAGTGACGATATAGGTGGTGGTAGCATGGCATCCTCGAAGGTTTTCTGGCGTGGGTGAAGGGCCTGCCATATCATGATGCCCACACATGCAATGACCAGTATGGCGGCTGTCGGAAGAAGCGCAGAAAGGAGTAACGTAAGAGAAAGATCCATCAGGGCGATCCAAAAACCCTGAATGAGGAACAGGAGCAATGCCCAGATGAACAATGCCTGTGGCAGACTATAAACAATCGCAATCGGCTGGAAACCATAGCTTTTTGTGTTCCGGTCGTCTAGATACACAGCCTGTCAAAATATCGAGGTTAACCGCAAATACCAGATACAAGGGCGTCGCCATGCTCACTGCGGTGGTGGCAGTCGTATCGACTAATCTCTGCTGTTCTTGCAAGAGGACAGATGTTATAACTAAGCCGAGGATACAGAGTAACAATGATGAATTGGTCAAAGCAAGGAACGAGGAAATTTGTATCATAAGAGTATTTGCTCTGCGGGTTACAAAAGATTAGCCGGGTCTTACACAAGGAGAAGGCTCTCACATTAGAAGTGCGAAGACCTTAAGGAATAGTTAACGAAGATCCCACAACGTAGCGATTGAGCTCACCCAGGACATCATCTGCTTCAAATCTTCAACCGTCCCAGAAACATGCTTACGCCAAGCGGCCGTATAAGCGAGTTGATCAACCCAAAGGCGCTCGAACTGCGCTCGATGCCGGTCAGGCAAACCAAAAAGAAGCGTCTTCGATATGATTGCCAAGACAAGGCTTTCTTTGTTATTCGGCACCTCTAAGATAGCTTGATCGGAGGACAGGCGGCAGTGATCTTCGCCAAAATGGATAAAAAAGCGATGGTTTGCTACAGCAAGCAAGAACTATCATGAAGGTCTCACGGTTCAGAGGAGAAAAAAACTTGCCTACCGTCGCCCATAACCTCGCAACGTAAGTAGTGACGTGAGGGCTGGAAGCATGGGCTTCAAAAAACGGTCAACTGAAGGCCACACAAAATGTACTAAGTGAAACACACCTTTACTACACTGAAGAAGTTCGATAAAATCTTGACACTGATTAGCCGTGTAAGGAAAAGTGGGTGTTTCCGAGGTAAGCGCATCTAATGTTGTCTGTCACTCCCAAGTACGTGGGCAAAAGATTCCCTGCCATACCTGCGCGGGCATGTAAAAAAGTCGCCTGAAGCTCGTTCAAGGCGATCTCAGAATATTGGGAAGCGGTCTCTGGGAACAGCTCTACATGAATCCAATAATTTTCCTCCAGAGAATATTCTGGATGCAAACTTTAGCTCACTCGGCAAGGTAAATTGATACAAACGCATACGGAGATGACCGTTTGAGTAGGAAGGCGGAAGTCTGACGCTAATCGTGTCGATTGTGTGCAACCAGAAGATGGTGCGGAGACCATGATCCGCGAAGTAATAGTTGCAAGTGCCTGAATCCTGGCAAATTTCTAGGAAAAGGTGGGAAGTCTCTAGAAGATGGACCTTTTCTCCGGTGATCATGTCGTAGATAATGGCTAGCCAGGCGTCCAGCTGTTCCAAAACCCCAGGCTCGAAGATGTGGGCCTCCGTGATAATTGTGATTCCCGCCTGTGCCTTGCTATGGCCATAGCGCTTACCCTCTGGGTGTGAGGATATGGTCCATCCTTGGGACTGGTAGGATGGCCTTTGGGGTAATAAGTCACGAAAGTCCTAATGCGACAAACAGAGAAAACCGACGCACGCAGATACAAAATTGGCTCCGGATGGAATAACTGTTGGTGAAACGCGCACGCTGAAAATAAATAAATTGTGAGGCGGTCAGGGAGCGCGCGAGGGATCTCCAGCTTACCGCACGATACTTCGATACCTTGAGTCCCTAACGGTGGATGGGAGAATCGGGAATAAGTTGAACTTGCTGACATTCATGGTACCAGAAACGTCGTCAACGGCAGACATTGTTGAATGAGGGTTTGAGAGACGCCTCTGAATGGTGAGGAGGTGAAGAATCGGGCACTGCTGAGACCGATGCTGACGTTGAGGATTTATACACACCAATCGCTGTCCATTATTCACACTACAGCACTACAGCCGTGCGGAGATACAGCGCCCGGGCCATGAATGAAGTATTTTAAAAGGCCTACTGTAGCCGCCAAGGCGGTGCAAAGCTATGTATCACCATTAATGTATCTGTGGCTCTCTTCGCACCTATGGCTCCGGTTTGGTTCTCGATGCCATTGGCACGATAGATGAGGATAAATTTCTGAGAAGGAGGGCACGGGCACGGACTGCAAAGAGGTGGAGGACGGTGACTCGGACCCATCGGCGTTACTGTACAATCACTCAGCCATTACTTCATACACAGAGACGACCCCGATCATAACTCCGATCGATCGCCCTTAGCCTTATACTCTGTAGTAACTGTCACCGCTCTCATACCTGTGCCTCCTTTAATCTATCCAATTCAATTACTGGTGGCCCGCAGCACTTTAAGCCCACCTTGGTGTCGCCGCACACTTGGGGTTCTGCGCTTTACCTTTCTTTGGTTTCACAGACTCCGAGGCATACACCGCCCAAGGACCCACTGACGCTGGCACACATCGCCTCCGAGTACTTCGCACACCGGCCTAAACGCCTGCCCAGTGCCCCCAATTGCACCCGAAATGTCAACCGGTGCCAGTGCAGGTACAAACAGGGTGCCTAAATACAATCCACATGTCCTGTGCGGGCAAATACTTACAAGGGCCGAATAGCCCGAATGGGATGCGCTGTCCTTACAGTGACAGGGCCTATGAACCCGGTATTCGCGTCGAAACTGTACTGCCCCAGTGGATTGGAACAACAGTACCTTCTTCCGAGTCTGCGAACGTCTCTCTTTGATTTGATTGAACTGCCCCATACGAATCCATGAAAACTTTCATCCAATCTCCAGGCGACGTCGCGTCAACTTCTGATCATCGCCTTTGTAAAATCTACACATAGCATTTTCATGTACGACAACCAGCATAAATCGCTTTCCGGGCCCCAGGTCTCGCTACAACCTTCCACTGTACAAAAAGACCAAGGACCAATTCATAGCCCCACAATGTCGCCCACTACTACAGTTGCGCCCATAGCTATAGAGCATGAACTGTAAGCGTCCGATATCAAATTACCATGTACCAGCTCAAAGCTAATCTCGACAGGAATGGTGATGCCATCTTAGAAGACCGTGTCGTCGGTGACCATTGTTCTAAGTAGGTCAATTACCACGGGCTTGTTCTACGCCTGCCCCTTCATACTTTCGTCTAAATGTGCCATCCTTGTTTGCCAGTGCCAGTGCCGATGCCAACTTCAATACATCAAACACACACGACGACGACGATTACATCACCCAGTCTGATGTCGATGATGGGTCTGGTGGCTCGAGTGATGGGACCGGCCCAGAGACCGAAGCGTGCGCATCCTTTTCTTTCTCGTTTGCCACGACTTTGTATTGACAGTCAGCTTTTTAATTCAATCAAGTCTGGAAAAGGAGATGGAACGTTACGTGCCACGAACGAAGCCATCCCCACCCGCGGTTGGGGCGAAAGGTTCCAGCAAACCCTATACCCAGGGCAAGGGAACCAGCACAAAAAGTGGACGTCCTCTTGCTGTGACCGCTACTGTGAAGACTACGGCGCCACGCCCGAAGTGAAGTGGTGGTGGCTTGCGTCGTTGTGGTGTCGCGCCTCATGATGTGCTTGAATAGAAGTGGGGACACATGCTAGGGGGTACATGTCATATAAATACATAAATAAACGAATCAGCAACCCCACTCCATCGTAATCGGCTGTCGAGCGTACGTCACCGGCGCGATCTTATGCGGGTGAAGATTGATGAGCCCGACGTGGGATAAGGCGGGTGATTTGGACGTAGATATCGTGAGGGACGCTGAGCATACGCCTGATAAGTGATGGCAAGCTGCTGAACCACCGCTTCCCACTATCACCGGATCTCCAAGACCATAGGATACACCACCAAATAGGGACGGCCATGATAGCCGAGGTCGTCACAGCAAAAATCTGCATTGACAAGTCCGAGCTGCGGAAGAATACGAGCAGTAACGCGATGAAAAACATCACCATCCTGTCGTACAGGAGTTGGAGGGAGGATCATAAAAATGAGCTCAATGAAAGGTCCCAGGAGACGACAGACTTACGCCCACATCAGCAATGCCCAAGGGAGACTGTAGAGAATGGCCATCGGTTCCAGTCCGAATCTCTTGTGAGTGTACTGGGTGAGGTAGGTCGCCTGCCGAAGTGCGATGAGATAAACACACAAACCAGGCGCTGCTGTTCACTAGTTCACTCACCGCGCCTGCCGGGTCTTCCTTCTGTCTAGAACGGTTGTGGCGAACCAAAAGAAGGCCAATCACAATGCTTCCCACGCTCGCCTCCATCGACATGTAGCTAGCGATCTGCGCGGGAGTTGTGATATTTACGACCACGCCGGGGATGGCGAGGAATCCAACATTTGCTGAAAGCATCACTGTCGACTGGAATATCATTCACGTGAGCTTAAAAATTCTGCTTTGGATGGGCGCGACGAAATACCAAGAGCATCAGTTCCTGCCATTCTTCTAATAGCTTTGGAATGAAACTTTTCCAGGCCGTATCAATGATGATTTCGTCTGTCCACAATTTCTCGATTTCTTGTAGATGAACTTCCGGCGCCAAGAAAAGCACCGGGGAGAGTAACATGATAAAGATGGTTCTTTCTCGTTTTAGGTCACCGTAGACCGTCTGGTATTTGCCCAAACGGGCGTTCTTCTGACCGTGGAAGCATAGGAACCTCCAGTGTGCTAAACATATAAGTCAGTAAGTGACGACGTAATTGTTTTGAGACTTGCCAAAAAAAGAAAGTAATCGAGCTTGACAGAGTAAAGAACATAAGAAGTTATAAAGAACAAGCCAAACGTCTGTGTTACTCACTGACTGCAGCAGTGTGGTAGATCGAATTGGAATTGGGATTGGACTCTGGGTTATAACATTAGCGACACTTGTCGCTTCTGTAATGCTCCATCGTACCTTTAACGTTTCGTACAAGATCGAGCATTTTCTTCATTGTGTCATCGTCATATGGTAGAGTCGAAGACTTCGACGTCATCGCATCTGTCGTATCAATGCTCGAACTTTATTATGATAGAAGAACCAGGGACACGAATGTACCCATGCAGCCATGCGACAATATTCCCACGAGTTCATCATAGATCTCAGGTTCAAGATAGCGATCCTCAAAAAAGGCTGGATAGAGAGACCAGTGGGACCTAAAGAGACAGATATCAAATCATAAAATGAGGTCGATTTTAACATAGCAGAAGCACCAATAAAGAGCCTCTAATTGATGCTCTGAGAAAAGTATCAGTAGGGACAAAGAGAAAATATATAAAATAGGAGACGCACTGACATGGGCAGGCGACTCTACCCCATATACTTCATATAACATGTCCTTTGCGTCGTAAGTCTCGAGCCAGAACAAGCACCGTGTTTCGGGGTAGGCGTAGTAATAAAACCACTGCGTCTGCCCGCCTTCTTTGTGCTTGTCAAGCACCAAGTCATAGTTTTTCGGTGGGGATCCCTTGGCAAGTAACATATTTTGTAGGTAGTCATAGGAGGCTGCTATTTCATCCCTTAATACGGGGTTGTGCATGTCTGTGTCAGTGAACAGCCTCTTTAGTCGTGTCAGTCATGTGTCGGTCACGGTCGGGTATGCATAAGGCGCTAACGCACGCACCTTAGCTGGATCGTAGAAATAGAGAGCACCATCTGGGTGAGTAGCCGAGACCCAAGGAGCACAGTCATCTTCTTGACCTTGCTCGGGACGAAACGTTGTTGTCAACGCCGGGATTTTGAATTCATTCCTTTTGCGGGGTCTGACCACAAACATAAGTATGGGTTTGGTAGGAGTGACAATATTCTACTTGCACCGTATTCGTCCTTGTGTATCGCGGAACTTGATCGGGGTTCATAGGCTTCACAGAGCAACGACCAGGCAGGTTGGAGCTCGGTAGAGTGAAAGCGGTCCCAGTTGAGAGTTGCGGTGACTGTAGATGGGGGGCACCTGAGGTGAGGGACAAATGTGCAGTCGAAGAGCCTGTGGAAGATGGACCCTCCGGCGGTGGGTCGGTCAAAGGGCTGAGAGTGAGCGATCCTGTTGACGGGCTCACGATGGCCACGGCGCCGGCTACATTCGAAGACTGCCTCCTGCGATATTTGGGATTACTTGGCGGGATTGACGGGAGAAGCTGTTCTCTCGGGGAAGGTGACCTTGACGGGTAGCCCGCATAGCCCGGGTGAGGCGCTGCAGTGAGATGCTCGGGAGTAGGTAGCGCCGGCGCTGGGTGAGTAGCATTTGACACGTGACGTGGCCTCGATCTGCGTACCGGAATGCAACTTGCAGCCGTCGCCCATTTCCTCGAGTCGAACTGGGTCCCAGTGCCACCAAGCGAACAGTCAGCCCGCTCACTTTTCCGAGGTGTCACGGTGTCCTCTTTTCCGTTGTTACACGGGTGCCAAACGCCGAACTTGCGACAGAGGAAGGCTAAAAGCAATGCCCAACGCCTGGAGAAGTAGTGGATGAATCCTCTTGTAAAGCGTAACTTGCACAGAAATTTGAGAAACACTTTGAGTATGCGGTCCATGAAGTGCTAGCAGGACTCATGCGGTCAAGGGGAGAGGGCTATAGTGACGTTTTTACCTGAACACCTGAAAGCCTCATGTCCCTCGGGCTCTGCTGCATAAAGTCACCTGGGTCTCTCCGTTCAGGCCGGTGGAGCATGGACCAAGGTAGGCGTGGTTATATTCACCGAAACTGGTCCAGCTTCCATGATTCTGATGCGTCCTGGTTCTGAGCATCCTCTAGAAGACTCTACTTCGCCCTTACAATTACAGCTGTCCATCAGACGGATCCCTTCTGCCGGGTCTGTGGACAGCCTCTCTTAACGTGGTCCTGTATAAAAAATTGGTCCGCCATTAGGTTTGCATCACATCGACCACCGGTTAGCAGGAGGTGAGCCCCTCTGAGTAGGTGCTTCACGGCGCTGCCCCGTTATGTTATCCTAACTCTAGAACTTCCGTGCTCGGGCTGTGATCGCCTTAACCTGTCACATGACTCTAGGAGAGAAAGCTATGATCAATACACTGACTTTCTACACCAGTCTGTGCCGGGGGTAGGTAAGTAAAGACGTTAATTCGATTGGTGTAGGCTGTGGTACTTCTACTTCACCAGGGTTCAGGGCAATTATGCGCCCCCTTTCTTTGCTTGAGCCTATCCTTTGTGTTATTCTTTGTCGATGGCCATGGCTCTGTGTTTATGGCGAGCTTACAGTTAATTGTACATGGATCCGAGAAGTCGGGTACTGCCATAGTTTTACGATGCGCTCGATCTGTACCCAGTAACCTGATGATTCGAACTACAAGGTTCAGGAGCGCGGTCTCGATTAACTACATAACGCCAACGACAGGCCGGTTCAGAGTACTACTAAAGTAATGGCTGCGCGTACGCCCTAATATGAGCAGACCCAGGGAAACGGGATGTATGCATGCCTTGAATGAGGGCACAATATAGCGGAAGGCACAATATATATAGCGAAGTGTCGACACTTGATGCATTTGCCATCATCTAGACAACTATCCTATGGCCGTGAGACGCAAGCCCATCCCTGTATTTCGCGGCGAACATCTGACAACATCGAGTCAAAACATCGGGAAAGGACGCTCTGTAGGTCTGCGAAGAAAGGAGGCCGACAACAGGAAAGGAACAAATGATGTAGCATACATTTTATAGTATTATGAGGGCGCTATACAACAACCCCCACTCCCTCACGACTAGGCATGGAGTGTACGCATCAAGTCTGGAAATGAGATAGGACGCTACGTGCCACGAACGAGGCCATCCCCACCCGCGGTTGGGGTTAAAGTTTCCAGCACACCCTATACCCAGGCAAGGGAACCAACCTGAGCACAAAAAGTGGACGTCTTCTTGCTGTGAGCGCTACCGTGAAGACTACGGCACCACGCCCAAAGTGAGGTGGTAGTGGCTTGCGTCGTGGTGTCGCGTCTCATATGCTCGAATAGAATAGGGACAAATGCCAAGGGATACATGTTATATAAATACATAAATAAACGAATCAGCAACCCCATTCCATCGTAGTCGGCTGTCGAACGTACACCACTGGCGTGATCTTATGCGGGTGAAGATTGACGAGCCCGACGTGGGATAAGGCGGGGAATTCGGACATAGATAGCGTGAGGGGCGCTGAGCACATACCTGATGGGTGATGGTAGGCTGCTGAACCACTGCTTCCCACTATCACCAGATCTCCAAGACCATAGGACACACCACCAAATGGGGACGGCCACCATGGCCGAGGTTGCCGCAGCAAAAATCTGCATTGACGAGTTCGAGCTGCGGAAGAATACGAGCAACAGCGCAATGAAGAACATCACCATCCTGTCGTACGGGAATTGGAGGAGAGGGGAATCATAAAAATGAGCTCAATGAAAGGTCCCAGGAGACGACAGACTTACGCCCACATTAGCAGTGCCCAAGGGAGACTGTAGAGAATGGCCATCGGTTCCAGTCCGAATCTCTGGTGAGTATACTGGATGAGGTAGGTCGTCCTACCGAAGCGTGATGAGATAACACAGCAGACCAGGTGCTGCTGTTCACCACTGTAGTTCACTCACCGCGCCTGACGGGTCTTCCTTCTGTTTAGAACGGTTGTGGCGAACCAAGAGAAGGCCAATCACAATACTTCCCACGCTCGCCTCCATCGACATGTAGCTAGCGATCTGCGCGGGAGTTGTGATATTAACGACCACGCCAGGGATGGCAAGGAATCCAACATTTGCTGAAAGCATCACGGTCGACTGGGATATCAATCACGTGAAGCTTAAGAATTCTGGTTTGGACGCGGTGCGAAGACATACTAAGAGAATCAGCTCTTGCCACTCTTCTAATAGCTTTGGAACAAAGCTTTTCCAGGCTGTATCAATGATGACGTCGTCTGTCCACAATTTCTCGATTTCTTGTAGATGAACTTCCGGCGCCAAGAAAAGCACCGGGGACAACAACATGATAAAAATGGTTCTTTCTCGTTTTGCCTGACAGTAGACCGTCTGGTGTTTGTCCAAACGGGCGTTCTTCTGACCATGGAAGTAGAGGAACCTCCAATGTGCTAAATACACAAGTCAGCAAGTGACGTCGTAATCGTTTGGGACTTACCAAAAAAGGACAGTAATCGGGCTTGACGGACACACCTCGTAAATAAATAACATGAGAACAGGTCAAAGGTCTGAGTTACTCACTAACTGCAGCAGTGTGGTACATCGAATTGGGATTGGGATTGGGATTGCAATTGGAATCGGATTCTGGGCCACTAAGTCAGCGATACTTGTCACCTATGTAGGTGTCCAGCGCACCTTTGGCACTTCGTACAAGTTCGAGCATCTTCTTCATTGTGTCGTCGTCATATGGTAGAGTCGATGACTTCGATGTCATCACATCTGTCGTATCAATGCTCAAACTTCATCGTAAATGAAGGACCAGAGACGCAGATTTACCCACGCAGCCATGCGACAATATTCCCACAAGTTCATCATAGATTTGACATTCGAGACGGCGACCCTCGAAAAAGGCTGGATAGAGAGACCAGTGGGACCTAGGGTGAAAATATCAGATCATACAATTACGATCGAGTTCAGCATAGCAGAAGCACCAATAAAGAGCCTCTAATCGATGCTCTGAGAAACGTATCAGTAGGAATAGACAGAATAAATCGAATAGGACACGCACTGACATGGGCAGGCGACCCTACCCAGTATACTTCGGATAACATGTCCTTTGCGTCGTAAGTCTCGAGCCAGAACAAGCACCGTGTATCATGGTGAGCGTAGTAATAAAACCACTGCATCTGCCCGCCTTCGTCGTGCTTGTCGAGCACCAAGTCATAGTTTTTCGGGTGGGATTCCTCGGCAAGCAATCTATCCTGCAGGCAGAGAAAACGAGCTTCAATTTCACGCCTTAATACAGGATCGTGCATGTCTGTGTCAGTGAACAGCATCTTCAGGCGTGTCAGCAATGTGCCAATTACGATCAAATATCCATAATGGTGCTGACGCACGCACCCTGACTGAATCATAGAAATAAAGGGCACCATCTGGGTGAGTAGCCGAGACCCAAGGAGCACAATCATCCTCTTGACCTTGCTCGAAACGAAACGTCGTTGTCAACGCCGGGATTTCGTAATCCGTCCCTTTGCGGGGTCTGACAACAAACGTAAATATGGGTTCGGTAAGAGTAATGACATCTACTTGCACCGTATTCCTTCTTGTGTATCGCGGAACCTGGTCGGGGTTCATAGGCTTCGGTTGAGTAGAAGCGGTCCCAGTTGAGAGTTGAGGGAATTGTAGATGAGGGGCATCTGAGGTGATGGACGAATGGGCAGTTGAAGAACCTATGGAATATGGATCCTCTGTCGGTGTATTGGTCGGAGGGCCGAGAGTGAACGATCCTCTTGACGGGCTCTCGATGGCCACGGCCACATTCGAAGACTGCCTCCTGCTATGTCCGGGGTTACCTGGCGGAATTGACGGAAGAAGCTGTTCTCTTGGGGAAGGTGACCTTGACGGGGAGGCATAGCCCGGGTGAGGTGCTGCAGTGAGATGTCCGGGACTCGGAGTCACGGTGGTGAGCGGCGCCGGGTGAGTAGCATTCGACACGTGACGCGTCCTCGGTCTGCGTGCCGACGCCGGAATGCAACTTGCAGCCGCCGCCTGTTCCCTCGAGTCGAACTGGGTCCTGGTGCCACCAAATGAACCGTCAGCCTGCTCAGTTTTCCGAGACGTCACCGTACCCCCTTTTCCGTCGTCACCCGGGTGCCAGACGCCGAGCTTGCGACCGAGGAAGGCTAAAAGCAAGGCCCAACGCTTGAAGAAATGGTGAACGAACCCCCTTGTAGAGCGTAACTCGCGCAGAAATTTGAGAAATACTTCGAGTACGCGGTCCATGAAGAACAAGCAGAACTCATGCGGTCAAGGGGAAAGGGCTATGGCGACGTTTTTACCTGGACACGGGGAAGCCTCATGCCCCGGGCGTCCATCGGGTCTGCCGCATAAAGTCACATGGGTTCTCCTATCTGGATAGCACACTCCGCCGATCATGGACCGACATGGGCGTGGTCATATTCAGTAGAGACCTTGCTTCTACCTTGATGCGTTCTGGTGTTAAGCATCCTCAAGAAGACTATCTATTGGGCCCTTAGAGTTACAGTTGTCCATCGGACATATCTGTTCTGCCGGACCTATGAACAGCCTCTCTTGATGCGGTCCATTAATTTTTTGGTCAGCCATTGGGTTCGCATGATATCGACCAGTGATGGGCCCTGCTGAAAAGGTGCTTCACAGCGCTGCCCCGTTATGTTAGCTTAACTCTAGAACTCCCGTGCTCGGGCTGTGGCCATCTTAACCTGTTACACAGCTCTAGGAGAGAATAGGCTATGGTCAAAACACTGACTTTCTACGCTAGGCCGTACGAGGGGTAGGTAAGTCAAGACGTTAACTCGACTGGTGTAGGCTGTGGGACGTGAAACTTTTGCTTCGCCAGGGCTCAGGGCGATTCCGGGCCCGTTTTCTTTGCCTGAGCCTAGTACTATTCTTTGCCAACGGCCGTAGCTCTGTGTCTGTGAGATAGCCTACATCCAAACCGCTTTCCTTCGTCCGACCACTCCCAGGATTATAGAAAAATAGGTTGATTCTGATAGTTAGTTGTACATGGTTTCGAGAGGTCGTGGCGCTGCCATAGAAGCCTGAAAAACATCACATTACTTGACAGTTTTCCGATGTGTTCGATCTGTACTAAGTATTCTGATAAATTTAAACTACAAAGATTCAGGAGCGCGGTCTCGCTTAATACAATGCAAATAGCACAGGGCGGTTCAGAGTACTGCTAAATATTGGTGCAAAAGGCTGTGCACACGCCCTAATATGACTGCAAAAGGTGTCCCAAATGAAACGAGATATGTGCACCCCTTGAATGAAGGTACGATGCAGCAAAGTGTCGACGGTGACTGGGTCAAAACATCAGGAAGTGCACTCTGTAGGTCTAGGAAGGCGGGAGTAGGGAAGGAACAGATGACGTAGTATACATTTCATGGTATTATGGAGCGCTAGACGACCCTGCCTTCCTCACGATCAGGCATCGAGTGTACACGGCCAGCATGACCTAGTGAGGAGGGAGACTGCTGACACATTATGAAGCTGATTAAAGCCAAAATCTGGCGAAATGTAATGCGGGTGTTGTCTGACGTACACGCGATGAACTGTCGCAGTTCACGGAGAAACACCACCACATCGTCATTAGATTCCCAAGCGCTTTGTATGCACCACAAAATGGTGGCAATCACCACAAGGGAGGTCACTGCAACGGATATTCGTGTAGAGATGTTCGAGTTGCGGAAGCAAGAGAGCAGCAACGCGACGGAAAATGTCACCATCCTGTTGCCCAGAGCCGCGGGGAGGGTCACAAGTGAGTATAGGAGAGCCTCGGGAGAGGGGAGACGACCTACGACCACATCAACAAGGCCCAGGGAAGACCGAAGACAATGGCCATTGGCTCCAAACCAAAGGTTCGGTGAGTATTCTGGTGGATGTAGGTCGACTGCCGCAGCACGCTTAGCTCCGCACAGAGACCCAGCTGCTCCTCTTATCCACTCACCGCGCCTGCCGGGTCCTCATTCTGTTTGGTACTGTTGCGGTGAACTAGGAGCAAGCCGATCACAATGCTTCCAGCGCTGGCCACTATCGACATACAGCTGGCGACCTGCGCGGGAGATGTAAAAATAACAACTTGGCTTGGGCTCGTTACGTTGTTGAGATTGGAAATGACTACACCAGGGACGGCAAGGAAACGAACATTTACCGAAAGCATAACAGTCGACTGTGGTACCATTCGCGTGATGTTGAAGGTCTTCTAGTTTGGACGTGGCGCAATAACATACCAAGAGAATCAATTGTTTCCATTCTTTCAATATCCCAGAAATGAGGTTCGTCCAATTCTCCTGAATGATGACCTCATCTACCCACACGTCCTTTAGTTCTCGTAGATGGCCCTCTGGTGCCAAGAAAAGTACTGGGGATAGTAACGTGATGAGAAAAATTCTTTTTTCATATGAACCGTAGACTGTCTTGTTCCTTTCCAAACGGGCGCTATTTTGTCCGTGGAAGTGTACGAATCTCCAGTGTGCTGAACATATAAGCCAAGGACGGCTACCTGTGAACTTGTTGGATTTACCAAAAATGCCAAGCAATCGAGCTTGGGAAACAGATCTCATTAAAAAAAACAAATCGAACATCGTTGTTGGGACTCACTAATCGATGCAGTGTGGTACACCAAACCAGTATCGGACCCTGGGCCTGAAGTCAGTAAAACCCTAGCCACTATCACAATATGCCTGAGCGACCCTTGGCATTACGGACAAGTCTGATCATTTGCTGCATTGTCCCAGCACCGTATGGCAGAGTTGAAGACTTTGAGATCATCACATCTGTGGTAGCAGCGGTTGAGTCTTATGGCGAGAGTACTGCGGTAACTCAAATTCACCCATGCGGCCATACGACAAGATCCCCACGAGTTCATCGTAGACGGTAGGTGTGAGACGGCGACCCTCGAAAACGGCTGGAAAGAGAGACCAATGGGTCCTAGGAGAACATCAATACTAACGTAAAAGCCTAGCCTAGTCAATATCCGACGCACCAATAAAGATATTCTAATCGATGCTCTGCGCGCCAGGTTATTAGAAACAGAGAGGTTATTAAGGATTAAAATCTGTGACGCACTGACATGAGCGGGCGACCTGACAGCGAATAGTTCAGATATCATGTGGCCAGTCTCGTACATGTCGGGTTTCGTGGCAAGCGTAGTAATAAGACCACTGTATCCACCCGTCTTGTGAGGGCATAATGTCGAGCGTCAAGTCATAGTTCTGATGGAATGGCTAATCCCTCGAAATCCAAAATCCTCTGTAGATAGTGATAAAAACATTCCATTTCCTCCCTAAGCTTGGGGCCATGCATGTCTGTGTCTGTGAACAACCTCTTCAAATGCCGGTTGGTCGCAATCTATTATTTGTAAGGGCCTTGACGTACGTACCCTGTCTTCATCGAAGAAGTAGAGGGCGCCATCTGGATGTGTGGCTGGCACCCAGGGTGCACAGTCCTCCCTGAGTGAGCCTTGCTCAAGACCTATCTCTGGGGAACTGGGGAGAGGTCTCCGTTAGGCATCGATAATCATGCAGGTCTCATACTACATACTAAAGAAATGTCGTTGTCAAAGGCGGAATTTCAAAATAAGTTCTTTCGCGGGGCCTACCAAGAGATTTAATGATTTGAGAGTCGGGAGAATATAATGTTACTTGCACTGTGACATTCTTTGTGTATCTTGGGATGTGTTCGGAGTTTATCAATTGCAAATAGCGACCAGGGGGCAGTTCGAAGTTCGACGTAGCAGAAGAGGGAGAAGTCGTAGGGTTGTGTTGGGGTAATCCTTCACGTAGATCGAGGGTGTCGACGACGGACAAATGCCCTATGGTGTATGGCTCCTCTGTCAGTGGTGGTTCGCCTGTGAAAAACCTGTGAAGGAGCGAATCTGTTGACGGATTCACTACTTCCACAACCACACTCGTCGAGAACCGCCTGCTGCGAGATCCGGAGATACTTGGTGGGCTTAGTTGCGCATCTGCGTGGGGAGTCGCCGAGGGAGGATCTATGGGACTGTTTCTGTTGTCAACCTGCGTTTGAGGACGTAGGTTTGTGACATCGACTTCAAGAGGAGGCTGAGGAATGTGATCTGTCAAGGAAGGTGGACTCGATGAGCGCTCTCTCGACGGAGACGCAGAAGGTCCACGTCCGGATTGGTGGAAAGGGTCTCTAGGAAATTGTGTTGGTCGACTGATTGACGTATGAACAGACTCGTGCGAATGTGTTTGGATGATAGAGAGCCTATCACTGGAGCAGCTCCGAATGCTCGAGTCGGTGGACCTACAGTGGGAATGAATCTTCACTAAGGCAGACGAAGGATTGGCATGATCGCGTCGGCAAGGGCTGCAGGAGTGGCGCTTGGTAGGGCTCGACGTGTTATGTAAACTCGGGTGGCTTGCCGCCGACGCTGGAATGTAACATGTAACTTGTGGCTACCCCGCATTCCCTTAAGTGGGTCGTATTACCGAGAGACGAAGATTCAGCTTTCTCAGCTCTCTGGAACACACCACGTCCTCTGTCGCTCCACGGGTGCCAAACGCCCAACCTGCGGCCGAGGAAGGCCAAAAACAAGACCCACCGCCTGACACGGCAGGCAGGAGCAGATAAGTGGAGGGCGAATAAGGGATCGACTAATGTCCAATATATGGACCACTAAGTTGACTTGATTGTCATTGCGAATTATATTAAGATAATGGAATAATTTATAAACCTCTCTTTATGTGTCAGAAAATTATAACTAAAAATACTCAAACAATTAGATATTAGTCTATTGCTTAAGAGGGCTCTAATTATTTCCGAGCATATTTACACTTAATTGTTTATGTTGGCTGGTGCCTGACAACTAAGTTTAAATACATTTGTAAATAATCAGAGCTCTCTTGAGCAAGTGGCAAATATCTAATTGTTCGAGTATTTTTATTTATAATTGTCTGACACATAGAGAGGTCTACAAATTATTCCATTGTCTTGATACAGTTCACGATAACAGTCAAGTCAACTAAGTGGTCAATATATTGGACATTAATTGACCCCTTAGTTGACTATAAGCGGATTCCGCTTACCTGCTCCTGCCCACTGTGTGAAGAAACCATGAACTAGACCTCTCTTGTAGAGCAAAACTTGCAGAGAACATCACGAAGAGGTTTGAGTAGCAAGGCCATTTGAAGTGAGCAGAACTGGGGCCAGGAAGCGGAGGACAACGGCCGTGTTTTTGCCGAATATCTGGGCTTCTCATGTCACGAAGGGTCTGCCAGTATCTTTCTCTTTTTGGACCTACACTAACTTAATATACTAATTAATATCCCGTAGCATATATCTAAGATAACCAACACTACGTATTCTCTGGACACACGGCTCAATGACCGACGCCAGCGCGTCCCTAGCAACATTGAGCCAGTGAGCAGAAGACGATGGCATTGTTTGTAAGTTACACCCATGCCCCATCCCGACTATTTTCACTAGCTGTTGATCGTTGGCCCCTTTGTTCTGAGGCTCTACAACAAATAGTGGGACCAACCGCCCATCCTGGATGCCAGCGCACGCACAACGAAGTTGTGTAGACGAAGTGGGACTTCTGTACCTGATGGCTTCCGACGCCGCGCACCAAGGCGATTCGGTAGATACGGCTCGAAAGCAGTTGGCATGCAATTCACGAGTTTGCGATGCCTGGAAAAAGCAAAGACAACGAGAATGGTACCCTCGACTTTGCTGGGAGTGCTAACGCTCTAACCCCGGGTGTTCAGAGGAACGAGGATCGGTCTCTCTTCCACACCACTTCCACACCATCGTCCTCGAAATCCTACAAAGTGTTATCTTCCGATCCGGGTGGCCAAACGACGTTCCTTCTTGGACATATCTCTCAGCAGCTTGCTATTTTCGCACTGAACCACACATCCATCCCACCGAAGCAATACGCAGCGTACCCTAGTCTCTCCATCATCCGCGTCAGGTTAGTGTGGCCACGGCGCCTTGCGCTTAGCACCCTACGCTGGACACGACATTAGGGCAACAGCAGGCACGCGAATACAGTTGGCCGCTGCTTCTAATTCCCAACGCTCCGAAAGGGTACGCGGACATTCGTTGCTCAATATCCTGTGCAACGTGCAACTACGGCTGCTCACGCGTATTTACTTTGTTTTCGTTGTAATTAAGGGGAAGTGTCGGAAGGGCTTTGGGATACATCGTCTGGGGAGCCACGGCGTTCATACAGTTGCGCACCGACTAGGGCCCCACAGTGGTGGGTGTATGGCTTTAGCATACTCTGCTGTTGTTCCCAGTCATTGCAGTTGTCCGGTTCTTGTTTTAACGAACTCTCGTACGACCTGACTAGGAACATCTAGTTACATACACCAAAGTGCAAGCTCCGTCAACGACTCCATGAAAGGCTCCGAGAGTTATGAGTGCGAAAAAGAAAATCCACACTTCTCCCGTAGGATATCCCGCTGCGAGAGAAGTATTTTTAAATTATAAATAGTCGATCTTTGCAGAAAAATGAATCCAGATATGACAAAAGAAGACAAGAGGGACCTCAAAACATGGGCTCGGCAGGGCCGTTAGCCTCCGCGCCTACGAGTAGTCTGCGGTGTCCACGCTTCAGGCTGCCAGTCTCTATCTTTTCCAACAGGAGGAGGCAGCTCTGGATCGGGAGAGGGGCGCGGGGCTTGTCTTGGCCTATCTATAGGGTACGAGAGATGCGGTGGTGGCTCCGGAGCTCCAACCGACTGCGAGATCTCGTCCCTTTTCACCATGGAGATGTTTTCTGGAGCTGGGAAAGGAGGATCTTCGGTCACCAATGGCGCCGAGTCAGCGGAGATGCGCGCGCGTTCGTCCTGGTCCCTGGCCTGAAGAACAGCCGCGTTGTGGAGTACGCGCCGTTGACGCTCCAGGTCAGCCTGGAGCTCCTGAGGAAAGTATAAAAGTGGTATAGGTGATACAGCCTCGCCCAGAGACATGACCACAAACCTCAAGAGTGGGTGGATCTGGTCGGGTATGCGAGAGCCAAGAGACCCATTGAACTGCATTCGGAATGCTCAGACAATGGACGGGGTCAGGTCATCGCCTAGGGAAAGTAACACGAACCTGGGAGACGTCGTTTACCACCTATGTAGTGCCACATGTCTTCGTACACTCTATACTGAACTCTCCGACGCGTCCGGAGTGGGTCTACGTTCAAATAAATCTGACAACTCACGGCCTACGAAACCTAGAACACACCATCCGAAAGACTAGGGTACTCATAGAACCTATTGCCTTGGGGGAACATTACGGTGTTGGCAAAAAGAACAGCTGAGAAATTGTCCACACCTTCTAGATCCTTTCCAATAAGGTAGCGCTGTGAAAGAGAGTGAGATAGAGTGTCTTCTGGAGAGAAAAAGGGTGTTGAAGACGCACAGGGCGAGAGATGGATTGCCAGAACTTTCGCAGGAAGGACATGGCGTTGGCAAGTCAAACTTGAATTTTCGCAATGGTACACCCGGCCCGGTATTACGTACGTACGGCCCGTTCGGCATTTGCCTACTAAGTAGACTCGCTCATTGTTACCTTGATTACAGTAGGGCATGAGTGCTTAAGTGCTTAAGTACCTGTTCGATTATGGACACGATTGATCGCTGTTCAAGAAAAGAGCCTCGTTTTGAAGGAGATATGCGATGCAGTACGCGCACCCAACCCAGACCTGTCAAAGCCAGATCGCGAGTTTGCCACATAATCACATTTGTGAACCGCCCCCTACTAACGTCACTCAGGCTGTAGCTCACTGCCAGGCGGCGAGAATGGGCTGAGAGTACAAAACCCCCGCATGCGGCTCATGAGAAAGCACGCCTTCTCCCCGATCTAGGCCTGATCAGTACACAGGATCTTCCAAGGGATCTTCGGTTTGTTGAGCTCGATTTGATTGTACACTGGCATAATTCCGAGAGGTCGCACCGCTAACGAAGAGACCTATAAAACAAGCCACAAAAGCAACTTTATTATCTGATAGCAACTGCTGGGAAATTTGTATTTCCTTCAGTACTTCACCATTGATTAATGTCGATTCCTGATTGTCCGGCACGCGCTCGATCAGTTCCCACTACCCTGAATATTGGATTACAAAGGCGTCCTGAGGGCGGTCTCAATTAACTACGAAGGAGTCGGAATGACACTACAGATAGCGGATGATGAATTAGAAAGGTGTCGAGATCAAGAGACCACCGTCGCTGCAGCAGCCAGCGATACGGAAATTCAGAATACAATCGAGTAATAAATGAAACAACGGCCAAGCATCTGACAACATCGGGTCAAAATACAGGAAGCTACGCGCTGTAGGTCTAGCGGTGTAAAATAATGAGGGTAGGCACCGGGTAGGAACAAATGACTCAACGTACATAGGCAATGGAATCCACTCCCTCACTATACAGCCTCGCGCGTACACTACCAACGCGATCTGGTGTAGCTGGAGAGCGAGGTCCCTGACGTAGGCTGTGGTCGATTGAAGTTAAAATTTGGTGGCCCGCAGTGCGGGCGTTATTCAGCGCACGTGTGGTGGATGGCAGCAGGCCACCGTACCACGCCTCCATAGCGCCACTAGATCCCCAAGTGCATCGTATGCACCACCCGACGAGGGCTGCCACAATAGCAAAAGTCACCGCAACGAATTTTCTTGTAGGGGCATTTGAGGTCCTGAAGCAAAAGAGTGACAATGCGACGAAAAATGTCACCATCCTGTTCCCAAGAGCCGGAGGAGAGGGTCATAAATGAGTTCAAGGACAAACTGCTGGAGATGGGAGACGACCTACGACCACATAAGCAATGCCCATGGGAGACTGAAGACAATAGCCATCGGTTCCAGGCCAAAGACTCGGTGTGTAATCTGGAAGAGGTAGTTCGACTGCCGCAGCGCTCTCAGTTAGCAAGCACGGAGACCCAGGTGTTCCTCTTGTGCACTCACCGCGCCTGCCGGATCCTCATTCTGTTTCGCACTGTTGCGGCGAACTAGGAGCAAGCCAATCACAACGCTTCCGGCGCTGGTCACTATTGACATGCAGCTGGCGATCTGCGCGGGAGACGTGAAAATAACAAGCTCGCTTGTGCTAGTAATATTATTGCTGTTGATGTTGGAAACAATCACGCCGGGTATGGCGAGGAAACCAACATTTACTGAAAGCACCACGGTAGACTGTGATGTCGTTCGCGTGAACAAGGATTCTAGTTCGGATGTAGCGCGAGAACATACCGAGAGAATTAGTTGTTCCCATTCTTTCAAAAGCCCAGAAATGAACTTTCTCCAATCCCTCTCAAAGACGACATCATCTATCCACACTTTCTCTAGTTCTCGCAGATAGCCCTCCGGTGCCAAGAAAAGTGTAGGGGAGAGTGACGTAATGAGTAAAGTTCTTTCTCGGTCTGGATGGGTGTAGACTGTCTTGTGCCTTTCTAAACGGGCGCTATCCTGTCCATGGAAGTATAGAAACCTCCAGTGTGCTGAACGTACACACCCATTAGTGGGTGACGATGAAACTGCGACCATTTCTGGCTCACCAAAATAGGAAAGTAATCGAGCTCAGGAAACGTCTCAGTAAGGAACAAGTCAACTATCTTTACTGCGACTCACTGACTCCAGTGGTGTGATACACCAAACCGGCATCGGATTCTGAGCCACGAGATCAGCAAAATATGTCACATTCGTAGCGCTCTGGCATACCCTTGGCGTTTCGTACAAGTTCAAGCATCTTCTGCATTGTATCAGCATCGTATGGCAGAGTCGAAAGCTGTGAAGTCATCACATCTGTGATGTCCATGCTTGAGATTTATGGCAAATGCAGGGCAAGAGACATAAATGTACCCATGCATCCATGCGACAAGACTCCCACGAGTTCATCAACAACCGCAAGGTCAAGACGGCGATCCTTGAAAATGACCGGAAAGAGAGACCAGTGGTTCCTGGAAAATATCAATACTTACAATCGAATCTAGCCCCTAGACACCATACGTACCAATAAAGTGACTCTAATCGATGCTCTGCGCACCAAATTGGAACTTTAGATTGGGGATGAAATCTGCGACGTACTGATATGGGCAGGCGACCTGACACCGAGTAGCTCAGATATCATTTGGGTTGCATCATACGAATCGAGCCAGAACAAGCACCGGGTTTCATGACAAGCGTAGTAATAAGACCACGATACCCGACCGTCTTCCGTGAGTAAAATGTCGAGCACCAAATCGTAATTCTTTGACGGGATGACTAGCCCCACGTAATGCAGAATCGTCTGTAGATAGTGATAGAAGTCCTCCATCTCCTTCCTTAACACGGGATTATGCATGTCTGTGTCAGTGAATAACCTCTTCAATTGCGTTGGTCACGATCTATTATCTCTAAGGGCCTGACGCACGCACCCTGTTTTGATCGAAGAAGTAGAGGGCGCCATCCGGATGCGTGGCTGGCACCCAGGGTGTGCACTCCTCCTTGAGAGTGCCTTGCTCGAGGCCCATCTGCTCTGAGACACTGGGGAGTGGTCTCCGTTAGGTATCGATGACCATGCAAGTCTCATACATACTAAAGAAATGTCGTTGTCAGACGCGGAATTTTGAAGTACGTTTCTTCGCGGGGCCTGCCGAAAAAGACTTAATGGTTTGATAGTCGTGATGATATACTTTACTTGCACCGTGACATCCTTTGTGTATCTTGGAACTTGTTCGGAGTGTATCAATCGCAAGAAGCGACCATAAGGCAGGTCGAAATTCGACGCCGGGAGGGAATCTGTTGACGGATCCATTACTTTCACGACCACACTCGTCGTCGAAGACCGCCTGTTGCGAAATCGGGGGACACTTGGTTGCGCATCTGCGTGGGGAGCAACCGAAGGGGGGTTTATGGGACTGCTTCCACAGTCAGCCCGCGTTGGAGGATGCAAGTTTGTGACATCGATTTCGGGATAAAGCTGACGACCGCGATCTGTCGGGGAAGGTGGTCTCGATGACTCCCTTGACGACGATGCAGACGATCCACGTCCAAATTGATTACCAGGGGCTCTTGAAACTCGTGTCGGGCCGGCTGGTGCATTCATCGATTCACGTGAGCGTGTTCGGATGATACGTAGACTGGAGCGGCTCTGAGCGCTCGAGCCTGAGTCGGTGGATCGACGGCGGATCCTCGAGTCACAGACGGACTCGGACGAAGGCTTGGCATGATCCTGGTCACTCGGAGGAGTGGTGCCTGAAGCTGCTCGTTGTGGGTGTTGGATCGCACCCGACACGTCACGTAAACTCGCGTGGCTTGCCTCCGCTGGGACGGAACTTGCAGCGACTATTACGTGTCTCCTCGGGTCTAAGCTGGTTCCCGTACTGGGAGACGAACGTTTAGCCTGCTCAGCTTTCGGGAACGTACCCGGCCGTTTTCTGTCGTCCCACAGGCGCAAAATACCCAACCTGCGACCGAGGAAGGCTAAAAGCAAGGCACAACGCCTAATGAAAAGGCGAACAAAACCTCTCGTAAGGCGTAACTTGTAGATAACTTGAATATCACGAAAAAGGTTGAGTATGGAGGCCATGCGAGGTGAGCAAAACTCTTGGCTAGGGTGCGAGGGGTTATGATAGTATTTTGCTTGTACTCTGGGCGCCCGGCGCCTCATGTCATGAAGCAAGCGCTAGCGCTATGCTGTATCTGGCCATACTGTCGCAGGCATGATCCCAGAAACCCATAGGACCAGTGAGCGAAGGACATTGGCAATGTTTTTGTACATTCGTCCCCCATTCCGCATAACTTCCCCAGCTGTTAATTGTATCTCTTGCTACAAGTTGGCCCCTTAGTCATGAGGCTCCACTCACGCTCCATAAGAAACGGTGGGAGTAATAGTACCAGGTACTATCCAGGGGGGGCAAGGCGCACAACGAAAGGGTGTAACTTAGACGAGGAAGAACTTTACGGCAGCAGTGTACCAAGCTTCGGTAGATCATAGAACACGGATGTGACCGGCATGGCACCACGTTCCGCGTGTTTGCCAAGACGACGACAATGATATCATTGTTGCTAAAAGTGCTAACACACCAATCCCGAGCATTCAGAGGAACGACGATCAGTCGTTCTTCCGCAACCGTAGCACCATTTGTCCTCAAAATGTGCTATCTTCCGATCCAGGTGATATCTGGCAGACAACGTTCCTCCTTACGCATATCTCTCAGCAGCTCACTGAATGGCACATCCATCCCACCGAAGCAATACTCTTCTAGTCCATTATCCACGTCAAGTTTGGGGCAGGCTGGGACTTATGCTCAGCATTCTGCGCTGGCGGCGAGTTTGACGCAACAATGACCACGCAGTCACAGTCAGCTGCTTCCAATTCCAAGCGTCTCTAATTGACTGCGCGCATGTTTGTTCCTCGGTATCTTGAAATATTCCTTTTCACGGTCTTCCAGACGATAGTCGTACTTGTCTGTGCATTCACGTACTTTCATGCTGGCCGTCTTTTTTGCCTCGATCACCGCCACATGTAGTATGGGAGGTGTCGGAAGTGTGAGATTTGGGGTGGCATCGTCCGAGAGGCCATCGAAACGTCGGTGGAAATAGACCCACTCACATGGCTGCTTCACAACCAGGATCACACGGTAGAATGCACGTGTGTTGGATGACTGATCAACGATGCGAGGGAGGGACCTTAGTTTAACCTGGTGTGTGGCTTCCAACAATGGCGGCGGAAAGCTTCGAGACTCTCGAGTGCGTACAAGAAAAATACACACTATCCGAAGCAGAAGTTCCAGCTTCAAGAAAGACTCGGAGTAGAGAGATGAAATTGAGAATAGTCAACCTTTGCTGATAGTGAAATCATGTGTGCGGGTTCAATGAGGCTCAAATAACTCGATCTAAGAGAGTTAAGGACCGTAGAATAAGCCTTGCGACAATAAAACTCAGGCCAGCGTAGTCGGAAGGTAACCTCTGCGCCTATGAGTTGTCTGCGGCGTCCACACTTCAGGCTGCTCTTTTCCAATAAGAGGCAGCCCCGAATCGGGGGAGGGACGCGAGGCTTGTTGTGACGGCTCCGGAGGAGGCGCCAACCGATTGCGAGTCCCCAGCCCTCTGTCCCATCGGGGTGTTTTTCGTAGTCGGCAAAGGAGGATTCACTGAGGGCACCGGGAAGCGGATATGCGTGCGCGCTCTCCTTGGTCCCTGGTCCGAAGAACAGCCGCGGTGTGGAGGACGCGTCGTCGACGCTCCAAGCCAGCCTGAGCTCCTAAAGAGTGTATATATGTGGTAGTAACGGTGGTACATCCTCGCTCCGGGAATGTGAGGGCTAACAGACCCACCGAACTGCACTCAGAGCACTCAGACCATGGACGGACGGCCGAGGGAAACCAACAGGAACATGGGAAACTACCTACATAGCGCCACACGTCTTCGTGGACTCTGTACTGAACTCCCCGACGCATCCGGAGTGACGATGAACTCGAAAAACCCACGGCATACGAAGCTTGAAAGAAGGACTAGGGTACTCGTAGTCTAGACCCCATTGTTTTCTTGATTGCTTTGGGGAAAATATTTCAGTGTTGGCAGTAACAACCGAAAATTTCCACACCTTGTAGATCCCTTCTAATAAGATAGCGCTTTCAAGAGAGTGGCTAGGGACCTTCTGGAGAGAAGAAGAAAGGCAGGACGATCGATGGATTGCCGAAATGCAATGAGGTGGAACCCGGCCCGACACTCCGATTCAGACACGAGACTCGGTCCGTTCGGCGCTTTCCTGGCACTCGTTCTCAAGTTCGTTATGTCGCAAAATTCGGGAAGGGCGCTAGATTACTCTTCCTTCCGGATTTTGCGACATTCATAGGATGATCAAACGTTTTGGGTCCTTGGTAGATACTACAGTAGTTCAGAATACAAAAGTAATAAATGAGAACACGATGGAGAAATGCGCCGATACCGAATGCGTTTTCTACCTAGATAACTGTCGTACAGCTGCGAGGCGCAACCCCACACTCACATATCATAGCAAACATCTGACAACCAAGCTGAAAACACCCGAACACCGGGCCAAAAAAAGAAACTGAGAAAGGAATGCGCTGAAGGTCTGACAGTGCGAAGAAATGAGAGTGGACCGGGCAGGATCAAATGGCTCAGCGTGCGAATCGTAGCATAGGGCGCTAGACAACAACGCCGACTCCCTCACGATAGGACGTCGCGTGCACACTGCCAGCACGATCTAGTGTAGCTGAAGAGGGAGATCCCGAGTGCGGTCTGGAGTAGATTGAAGCCAAAATTCGGTGGCACGTAGCGCGGGCGTTGTCTAGCGTACGCATGATAGACGGTAACAGGCCACTGAACCACGCTTCCATAGCGTCACTAGATCCCTGAGTATTTTGTATGCACCACACAACGAGGACGGCCACCACAACAGAGGTCACCGCAACAAATATTCTTGTCGAGGCATTTGAGATGCAGAAGCAAAAGAGTAATAGCGCGACAAAAAATGACAACATCCTGTTCCCGGAGCCAGAGGAGAGGGTCATAGATGAGTTCGAAGAGCCGTTGGAGACGGGAGACGACCCATGACCACATAAGCAAGCCCAGGGGAGACTGAAGATAATGGCCAGCCGTTCCAAACCGAAGATATGGTGAGTATTCTTGTAGAGGTAGTCCGACTGCCGCGGCACGCTTAGCTAGGCACAGAGACGCGAATGCAACTGCTCACTCACCGCGCCTGCTGGATCTTCATTCTGTTTGGGACCACTGTGGCGAATCAGGAGCAAACCGATCACAATGCTCCCAGCGCTGGCCACTAGCGACATGCAGCTGGCGATCTGCGCAGGAAAAGTGAAAATTACAACCTGATTCGTGTTTGTAATGTCGCCGTTTAGATTGGAAATGACCACGCCTGGGATGGCGAGGAAACCAACATTTACTGAAAGCACCACGGTTGACTATGACACCGTTAGCGCGAAGCATAAAGATTCTAGTTTGGATGTAGCGCAATCAGGACATACCGAGAGAATCAGTTGTTCCCATTCTTTCAAGAGCCCAGAAATAAAGTTTCTCCAGGTCACCTCAATGATGACCCCATCTACCCACACTTTCTCCAGTTCTAGCAGATAACCCTCCGGTGCCAAGAAAAGCGTAGGGGAGAGTGACGTAATAAGCAGTGATCGCTTTTGTTTTGTATTGGCGTACACTGCCAAATGTCCCGGACCCCTGTTTGAGGGTTCAGTCGGCCAGGGTCCATGCAGCCCCAGTTTAGGCTCATTCGAGTGCTGGTCGAGCGGAGTGACACTTAAGCGGTGGCAAAAAAAAAAAAAAACCCCTGGAATAAGGCTGAACTGGGGCCTTACGGACCCTCAAACAGGGGTCCGGGAAGTTTGGCAGTGTAGGCTGTCTTGTGCCTTTCTAACCGAGTGTTATTCTGTCCATGGAAGCATAAGAACCTCCAGTGTGCTGAACACATGCACCGATCACACATTAGTGGGTGTAACAGTGCTCACTGAAATAGGAAAGCAGTTGAGCTAGGAAATACGATTATAACGCAATAAGTAAATAACTACTGTGACTCACTAACTCCAGCGGTGTGGTACACCAAACCGGCATTGAATTCTGAGCCACAAGGTCCAAGTTAGTGACACGTGTCACATTCGTAGTACTCTGGCCTACTCTTGGCATCTTGAACAAGTGCAAGCATGTTCTGCATCGTATCATTATCAAATGGCAGTGTCGAGGACTTTGAAGTCATCACATCTGTGATATGCATGCTGAGCTTTGTGGCAAAGGAGGGAGAGAGACAATATTTACCCAGGCAGCCATATGACAAGATTCCCACAACTTCGTCAACAACTGCACGGTCAAGATGGTGGCCTTCAAAAATGGCCAGAAAGAGAGACCAGTGGGTCCTAAAAAGAAAATATCAACACTAATAAATCTAGCCTAATATAGCAGACATAACTTACCAGTAAAGTGCCTCTAACTGATGCCCTGCACATCAAATTAGAGTGATCAGATTGAAGACTGAAGATGAAATTTATGATGCACTGATATGGGCAGGTGATCTGACACTGAATGTCATGGACGCGTACATTATTTTCCCTATTTTTCTATATTTATATGGAATCACCCAAGGAAAATATAAAGGGCCAAAGTACAAGACTTTGTTAGTCATGTGTTGCCACCACGTGCACCTTCAAGCACATGACCCTGGGATAGTTGCACCCTTAAAAGGGACAACCCAATCCGGTCACATCCTATATATGTATGGACTCTCATGATTGGTAGATAAGGAAGGAACATTCTAGATAGTTCTAGATTACAATTAGTAGAATACGCTTACGCGCTGTATTAGGACTTACTCAGCAAAGACAAGGCATCACGTCAGTGCTATGACTCATGCATCAGTCAGCACAATAGATAGCGCTATTAATAGACACAACGCGTCAGCTCCTGAGTCATGGAGTCTTACTGTACACTTAGTAATAGTGTTTAGACTCAGTTTGAGCTCAGCCTCAGTAGCGTATATAAACCTCTCTGTAGCATCCTGAGTGGAACCAACTTGTCTTCTTGGTTCTCCACTCAGGTACGCATTCCCTTGTACTCCTTACTCTTCTCAATCTAACTTGTCCTCTTGGTTCTCCACTCAGTGTACCACAGCGTGATCACTGATAACCTGAGTTCTGTAGCGGTATGACACCTCGCTACGCTAAGCTCAAGTGAAAGAAGTAGTTGAAGTGAACTGTCTGGCCTTCAGGACTCAAGCCTAGCGTGGAGATAAATCACGCGCCGAACTTACAGTCAGCGTGGAGCGTGCGAGGTCAAAGGCGGTCCTTATACGGGAGCACAACTTGCGATGTCACATGATGGTAAGCTGAGTAGAAACCAAGAGGACAAGTTTAGGATTGGAGAGTAAGGGATACAGTGGGATACGTACCTGAGTAGAAACCAAGAGGACAAGTTGGTTCTACTCAGGATGCTACAGGAGAGTTTATATATGCTACTGGAGCTGAGCTTTAACTGAGTCTAAACACCATTACTAAGTGTACAGTAAGACTCCATGACTCAGGAGCTGACGCGTCGTGTCTAATAATAGCGCTATCTATTGTGCTGACTGATGCACTTGTCATAGTGCTGACACGATGCCTTATCTTGCTGAGTAAAACCTAATACAGCGAGTAAGTGTAAACTACTAAGTGAGTTCTAGAACTATCTAGAATGTTCCTTCCTTATCTACCAATCACAAGAGTCCGTATGTAAATGGAATGTGACCGGATTAGGTTGTCCGTAAAGGATGCAACTATCCCAGGGTCACGTGCTTATGGGTGCACATGGTGGCAGCATGTGACTGACGATATCTCGTACTTTGGCCCTTTATATCTTCCTTAAATAATTCTGTAGAAATACAGAAAAATAGGGAAAATAATATACGCGTCCGTGACATCACCCCCCTTCTTAAGGGTCGACGTCCGCGTTGGCCTCTGTGTACATATGAGATGCTTGCCAAGGCAAGGACGCGTAGATGAGAGCAGCTATTTTTCTAGGTGCACCCGGGTTGGAGGAGTGGAACTCCGTAACTTTATCTGGGGCGTGCACTAGATTTTTGGCTGGTTCCCAGGTGTCCTTGCCTTCACCGTAGCCCTTCCAGCGAACCAGGTATTTGAGAGTACGACTGAAGAGTTTGGAGTCTCTTATGTGGTCAACTTCGTACTCTTCTTCTCCTTCGACTGTGATGGGTTCAGGTGGAGGTGGCATAAGCCCGTTAACTTCGTTCCCTTTATAAGGAGAGAGGCGGTCTACATGAAATACATCATGGATCCATAATGCAGGGGGGAGTGCAAGCTTGTAGTCGACGTCACTTTTGACTTCAGTGACTTCAAATGGGCCTAGTTGTTTAGGGCCCAGTTTGGACGACTGTTGGTGTATCTTTATCTGTTTAGCTTGCAACCAGACTTTATCCCCGACGTTGAAGGTGTATGGCTTGTGTCTTTGTTCAACGTCCGTCTGCATTCGCCTTTTACTTAGGCGTAGAGCTGCCTCTGCATCCTTTCTTGTGGAAACTAAGTGTTGGAGACGCTTATCGAGCGTTGGGATACCGATGGGCCTTCCAGCAGGAATTGTGAAGTCCGGCGTATAGCCGTATAGTAGCTCAAAGGGGGTGTGTCCCGTGGCTGAGTTGAGCCTACTATTGATTACGAATTCTGCTGTAGGGAGCAGGTCTGCCCAATCATCCTGCCTCTTACTAATGAACAAGCGCAAGTAGACTTCTACTTCTTGATTTTTGCGCTCTACCTGTCCATTAGCTTGAGGGTGATAGGCAGTGGTAAGACCTGTGTCTATCCCTAGTCGCTTGTATAGTGCCCGCATGCTTCTTGCAGCAAACTGGGGTCCCCTATCGCTGATGATTTTCTTGGGGATCCCGTGCAAGGGGAAGACTTGCTCAAAGTAGATGGATGCTACCCCATCAGCCGTGATTTGAGAGGTCACTGGAAATAGATGGATCTGTTTTGTGTAATGATCCACTATGTTAAGGATCATATCCTTTCCACGTGACATGGGCAGGGGGCCAATTAGATCGACTCCGACTATCTGCCATGGTCCCTCAGGTACTTCTTGTGGCTGGATTATAGCTTTGGGGTGCAGGTCTTTGCGATAACGTTGGCATCGATCGCATCCTTCTACGTATGAGCTTATGAAGCCTGCCATGCATGGCCACCAGTAGTAGCGACTGACTAGCTCAATGGTGCCATTCTTACCAGGGTGACCGGTGGTGGTAGAGTCGTGGCATGACTTAACCACATCTCGTCGTAGTGTCCGGTCGTTGGGAATGTACAGTTTCCCCCGATGGTAAACTAGGCCGTCATCTTCCTCCCACATCGTGACTCCGTCCATGAGAGCTTTTGGAGCGGTCTTTTGTAAGCTTTTGAGACCCTCTATGACTTCTGCTTCTCGAATGGAGGCGAGTCTTATGCGATTTCCTAGGGAGTCCACTTCTGGGCGGAAGTGTGCTTGGGTGGCATTGAGGAAATGCTTAGGTTGTAACACCTGAACCTGGCGGTTGTCCTCATTGTCTCTGATGTGGTCTTTTGAGAATCTACTTAATGCATCGGCTTGCATGGAGTCTCCTTTCTTATAAGTGATTTTGAAGGCGAAGCGACTTAAGTATAGGGCCCAGCGAGCCTGTCGTCTGTTTAAGTCTTTCATGCTTGCCCACCATTTCATGTTCTTATGGTCGGTGATCACTTCAAAGGAGATGCCTTCGAGGAAATGTCTCCAGTCCTCTAGGGCACGAATTAAGCCAAGCATTTCTCTGTCGTAGATTTCATAGTTGCGTTCTTCTTTGCTCATAGACTGCGAGCGATACGCAACGGGGTGCCAAAGACCATCAGGATACTTTTGAGTGAGTATTCCACCAGTAGCAAATCCTGAAGCATCGGTTTCGACTCTTGTTGGAAGCTGTGGGTCGTATACTTTGAGAATGGGTTCTCGTACGAAGCTTTCCTTCAAGTGGTCGAAAGCCTTCTGCTGTTCAGAATGCCATTGCCATGGAGTGTCCTTCTTCGTGAGGTCATGCAAGGGTCGGGCGATAGCCGCGAAGTCCTTGATGAATTGATGATAGAAGTTGGCGAACCCGATAAACGCTCTGACTTCTCTGAGCGTTGTGGGTGTAGGCCACTCCTTTACTGCAGCGACCTTGCCAGGGTCCATCTGCACTTCTCCGGGATGGATTATCATCCCAAGGTACTCCATTTCCTGCCTTTCAAAGTTGCATTTCTCAGGTTTGAGATAGAGGTTGTGCTCTTGCAGTCTCCGGAGCACTTCGCGTACAATCTTGCAATGGTGCTCCAGGGAGTTACTGTAGATGAGGATGTCATCCATGTATACTGCAACCTCTCCTGCCGCGATTAGATCGGCGAAGACGGCGTTCATGAGGGCTTGGAAGGTGGCTGGACTGTTGGTCATGCCGAAGTACATGACCTTTGGTTCGTACAGTCCGCGATTGGTGATTATTGCACCCTTCCATTCGTCTCCGGGTTTGATCCGGATATTGTGATACCCCCATCTTACGTCGAACTTAGTGAATACCTTTGCTCCTTTCAACCGGTTTATAATGTCGGCGGCGAGTGGTAGTGGATATCAGTTCTTAATAGTGATTTTATTAAGGCGACGGTAATCCTGCACTAGACGGAGCTTGCCATCTTTCTTTTTAATGAAGAATACTGGTGAGGCCATCGGTGACTTAGATGGGACCAGATATCCTTTTGAGATGTGCTCTTGCAGGAATTTGTCGAGTTCCACTTGCTCGCTAGGTGACATAGGATATGTTTTGACCCTCCAGTGTTTAACTGCATCTGGTTTGAGGTCTATTGCATGATCCCACGGTTGGTGCTCAGGGAGCCTCTGGGATTCCTCCTCAGAGAAAACTTTCGCGAAGTCTCTGTAGTGCTTCAGTACCATTTCTTCAAAGGTTTTCTTGGGTTTGGAGGCGGTGGCTTTCTCGGCAATCTGCTGAGAGTATGTGAAGCCTGCCAAACAGAAAACTTCGTCTTGGACTGTGTCGAGCACTTTCTCCGCAAGGAGACAGCGGCGTTCCATTCGGTTTGCCATGATGCGCGTCACCTCTACCACTAACTCTGGTGGCGCTATTTCAGCGGTCGAGTTGAGGCGCATAGTGCCTTCCTGCCAATCTATTTGTGGGTTCCTCTGTCTTAACCATGGTAGACCCAAAATGACATTCTCTGGGCCCAGCGAAGTGACTAGGAAGTCGTGACTTTCTTCACTGGGGCCGACTTTCAGAGTAAGTCTGACTTTGTGGGTGATACTACCGGCTTTGTTGAGAGTCCCATCTATGTTGTATAGGGTGATGGGGCTTGCAAGAGGAACCTGCAACATCTTGTGGCAGTCAGCGTACCTTTTGTCCAGGAACAACGAAGTTGCCCCAGAGTCTACCATTGCTGCTACTTTTACAGTACGATGACATCCTTTTAAATACACAGAAATATGAAAATGTGATTTTTTGTCTTTTGTTTCAGGAATAATAGTGGAAGACAGTGCTGCATCAGAAATCATCATGTGCAGCATTGCTTCTGAAGGAAGTGGAGCAAAAGAAACACTACTATGGTTCATCTCCGAGGCAGATGTAGATGTAATAGAATCAGGAAAACAAGAAGCTGAACTAACACTACTATCTAACTTACAGGCATGAGTCGTATGAATTACAGGAGGTGAGTCCGAAACGAGGCGAGAGCGTAGGCATATATTACAACTACATGAAGCTGAGTCATCTACTGTAGAGGGGCCGGTCGCAGCTATACACGACCCCTGATCTAAAAAGCCACCTTGAACGCATCCAGCTGTTCCTGCTGCTTTTCCAACATTCCCAACAACTTCGCCACGTCTGCCTGGGACGTCTGGGCGGGGGAAGTACTTGTGGTGGCTGCTGCCGCAGTATTGGACGAGGATGGTGGACTAGGGGATTCTGTTGTTGCTGCAGCTTTCGCCTTGGCTGGTTTCCCCATTCTTTTGTTTTGACAGACGTTTGCTTGGTGCCCTGCTCTTTGGCACCAGTTGCAGACGTCGCGTTCGTGATTTCCATCCTTCTTTGTGTGTTCCTTTGAACCACACCCGTAGCATCTCCCTCTCATCCATACTTGAAACTCGCCCCGAGTTTTGAAGATTTCCTCCTTTGGTTTGTTGCCTTGTTGACGCGTGGCATCGACTTGCATGGCATCAGGGTTGGAGGTAGTGTGTTGTGATGACGATGAAGATTTCCCTTTCTTCTCGTTCTGGCGTTGGCGCAGTCGTTGATCGATAACTTGCGCGCTCTGCTTGAGCTCGTCATATGTGTTATGGGGCTTGTCTGTGATGGCTAGGAGGTCCTTGATCTCGTCTGTGAGACCATTGTAGAAGTGGGTGCGGAGGTCGATGATGGACCACCCAGTTTGTCCAGAATACTGTTCGAATATGGATGCATATTCGGCAACCAGCTTTTTACCCTGTCTTGTTTTCTTTAGCTCTTCTCGAGCTATGTCTTGGACGTCTAGGGGGCTAAACCTGCGGTTGAACTCCTTGACGAAGTCTGACCAGTTTCCTCCAAAGGGAATGGTCCGTTGGTTGGCGGACTCCAGGTATGGGAGTGCCCAGGTTTTAGCATCCCCTTCCATCAGGTTGAGGGCGGCAGCGATCCACCTATGTTCGTCTGTGTACCACTTGCTATCCACTGCATGCCATGTGTTCATGGCGTCCCCTAGTGATCCTGCCCAGTTGTGGAATGCGGCAAGGAAATGACGGGCGTCCGAGGAGGAGCCTTTCCCATCCCAAGCTTTGGGGCGGGCCACTATTTCCTTGTTCTTTCCGTTCCCTGGGCAAGTGGCGGTTGCCGAGGCCACCTGTGCAGTCAGAGTGGTGACTTGTTGTGCGAGGTTGCCGACAGCTATGCCGAGGTGATTTATGAGGTCCAGGCAGTCCTGGACTGTGGGAGGGGCGAGTGGTGTGAGTGGTACTGCGGGAGGGAGGGTGCTTCCGCTTGGTAGTGACATCTCGTCTAGTTTCTTCTGCCTCTCTTTTCGTTCTGCTTCCTCTTGTGCCCGACAGAATTCTTCCAACAGGAGGAGTTGTTCGTCTGGTGAGATCTTGTCCCAATCTTGGATACGAGATATGAACTCCTTTTCTTTCTTAGTTGGAGGAGGGAGGGCGAATTTCGAGCGAGCTCCACTGGGATACTGAGCTTGTGCTAGGCGAGCTGTCTGTTTCCCTTTCTTGGGAGCCACATTCTTCGTCTTCCCTTATGTGGGAGATGAGGGGGTGAGGAGGTGATTCGAGACGAGGAATGAGGTTTGCAGCGATGGCTATCAGCTGCGGGACTGTGAAGTTTGTTCCGAGGACGGGGATTTCTAGGCCGTAGAGGTCTAGTAGTCCGTATCGGATTTCTTGGTCGTGGTAAATTGCCTGTACGTATTGCTTGGCGAGGTTACGAGGGGGTAGTTCTAATTGGAACCCTTGATAATGGATGTTGACACTGTCTTCGTCAATGAAACTTTCGCCTGACTGGGCGAGTGTGGCTTGGGAGGAGGAGTGGGCGGAGTGGAATGATTCTACTGATATGGTGGGTGATACAAGGGACTGATGGTCGTCAACCACCTAGAAGATAGTGAAGATGCTGGTGTTACGGCCTGGGGAACGGACACTTACTATACGGATATGACCACGTTAGTAAGTCGCAATGTGTCATGGACTAGGGGATCAGTCAGCATGTAGTAGAATCACATGCCGATGTGGCATGACTCATAACTAGGATAGTGGTAGTAGGGTTCGAGCTACTTCAGCTATTCGTCGTACGGATTGGAGAGGAGCTTTAAAGCTGCCTCGTATATGTATAAATAGTGGCCCAGGAAGACCAAGATTCGCCATCTTGGTCTTCTTCAATTCACCACTTCTATTCGTCTCTTCACGCGTGCTTCGCTTGTCTCCCTCCGAGCAAGTCGTCTTTATCGATTGTCGGATTACCTAGTGGCACGACTTGCCCTAGTGTACGTTCAGATCACGTGCCCGTAAGCGCTGTGTATCTCGTGATCAGGTCACGTGACCTCGAAGAGATATTCTGCTAAGTCGTGAACGCCCTTTCGTGTCCAAGTCGGACTAACACCAGTGGTGGCGTTACAGCTGGTGAGCGAAGAGGGCTCAGGAGTATGAAAGGAACTTGTCCTAATGTAGCGGTATGACACCTCGCTACGCTAAGCTCAAGTGAAAGAAGTAGTTGAAGTGAACTGTCTGGCCTTCAGGACTCAAGCCTAGCACGGAGATAAATCATGTGCTGAACTTACAGTCAGCGTGGAGCGTGCGAGGTCAAAGGCGGTCCTTATACAGGAGCGCAACTCGCGATGTCACACGATGGTAAGCTGAGTAGAAACCAAGAGGACAAGTTTAGGATTGGAGAGTAAGGGATACAGTGGGATACGTACCTGAGTAGAAACCAAGAGGACAAGTTGGTTCTACTCAGGACGCTACAGGAGAGTTTATATACGCTACTGGAGCTGAGCTTTAACTGAGTCTAAACACCATTACTAAGTGTACAGTAAGACTCCATGACTCAGGAGCTGACGCGTCGTGTCTAATAATAGCGCTATCTATTGTGCTGACTGATGCACTTGTCATAGCGCTGACGCGATGCCTTATCTTGCTGAGTAAAACCTAATACAGCGAGTAAGTGTAAACTACTAAGCGAGTTCTAGAACTATCTAGAATGTTCCTTCCTTATCTACCAATCACAAGAGTCCGTATGTAAATGGAATGTGACCGGATTAGGTTGTCCATAAAGGATGCAACTATCCCAGGGTCACGTGCTTATGGGTGCACATGGTGGCAGCATGTGACTGATGATATCTCGTACTTTGGCCCTTTATATCTTCCTTAAATAATTCTGTAGAAATACAGAAAAATAGGGAAAATAATATACACGTCTGTGACAAGTTCTTGTATAAAGACTCTAAGTTGTTGTCCCCTCTGCTGTGACTGTACGTCTAGCGCGTGTTTTATCTCTGCGCTCAGCTTGGGTGTGCTCACCTGACGGTTCACTTTAGTTCGCACTTGAGCTTAGTGTAGTGAGGTGTCATACCGCTACATTAGGACAAGTTCCTTTTACACTCCTGAGCACCCCGTGCTCACCAGCTTCTTCATTATCCCTCTAGGTGGTTGATGACCATCAGTCCCTTGTGTTATCTACCTCACTCTTTGCCTGGGGAAGTTTATAAGCAGAATCTGTGCATTTGTGGTACAACTGTAATGTCTGTAAAACCGGCATACATTGTGCTTGTTAGAGGCGCGGGAAAGTGCGACTCAGTCTTCGGGAGAAAAGACTATGATATTAGTGTAGCTACCTGTTAGAGGCGCGGGAAAGTGCGACTAAGATACAATGAGTAAAGGTAACGAACGGGAAGTGAAGTAAAGTACTGACCTCAGTCTTCAGGAGAAAAGACTGAGGTGTCGCTACTGTGACTACGGGGTATATAAGTTCAACAAACGAAAAATTTATACGCTAAGTCTATAGAGGTATAGGCAGCTGTGCTCGACTTGGTCGTTTCTGACCCCAGCTAGCTCGGAGTTGCCCGACGCTTACTCAGTGTGTGCGGCTGAACTCCAACATGCCCCCTCAGTCCACACGTTGTAGGCCCATCGCCTCCGAAAATCGAACATGCTTTTCACGCACCAAGCCTTTCGTCAAGACATCAGCAACCTGGTCTCCAGTGGGGATATATGCAAGATCAAGATCCTTTTCTTCAAGTTTCTGTCTGAGAAAGTGGTGCCGGACTTCAATATGTTTGGACCTGTCATGGAACTCCGGATTTCGTGCGATCGCGATGGCGGATTGGTTGTCGACGAAGAGGGTGGTAGGTGAGTTGATCTTTTGTTTCATTTCGAGTAATAAACGCCTTAACCAGATGACTTCTTTCGCAGCGTGCGCTGCAGCGATGTACTCGGCTTCGGTACTCGAGAGCGCAACTGAGCTCTGTTTCTTGGAGCTCCAGCTGATGGCTCCACCAGCAAGTGTGAAGATGAATCCCGAGGTCGATTTGCGATCATTCACATCGCTAGCCCAATCGGCGTCTACAAAACCTTGCAGGTCAGTTCCATTTGGAGCTCCTCGCTGGAATACAAGCTTCCAATCGCTCGTGGCTCGGAGGTAACGAAAAACGCGATCGAGGGCATGCTGATGCGCATTTCCAGGGCAAGCAGAGTGTCGCCCGAGCGCGGCCACAGTATAGGCCAAATCTGGGCGTGTCCCGAGCATCGGGTACATGAGCGCGCCGATGGCACGCTGGTACGACCGGACGTCAATCTCGGGTGAGTCCACTTTGAGCAGGTGTTCGTTTGCGAGCATCGGTGTGCTGATGGGACGGATATCTGACTTTCCGAAACGTTCCAGGACCTCGCAAATGTATTTTTCTTGCGATAGGGCGATCCAGCCCGCTTCTCGATCGCGCGTGACGTGCATGCCCAGGATCCAAGTGATCTCTCCAAGGTCAGTCATTTGGTAGTGTTTCTTGAGCGTTTCTTTGTCTTGGCTGATGACTTCCATACTTTTGCATGCCATGGTGATGTCGTCAACATACAGTGCGATGATGGATAGGATGTCGTCTTGGACGCGGACAAAAACTGCGTGATCAGCATCGGTACGTTCGTATCCCATCGAGCGCAGCGTGTCTCTGATACTTTCATACCAGACACGGCCACCTTGCTTCGTTCCGTAGACCGCCTTCACGAGTTTCAAGACCATGCCCTCGGGAACGTCGAATCCAGGAGGAGGCTTCATGTAAATCTCTTCCTTTAGTTCTCCGTTAAGGTAAGCTGATTTGACATCCATTTGCTGGACTTCTAGGTCGAACTCGGTGGCAAGGGCAAGGATCGCGCGGAGCGATGCAAACTTGGCGATGGGTGCGAATGTCTCGTCGTAGTCGATTCCCTCGACTTGGGAGAAGCCTTGCGCGACGACACGGGCTTTGTACTTTTGTATTTTGCCATCGGGTCCGCGTTTGATTTGGAAGACCCACTTGGACCCCACAACATTTTTCCCGCGCGGCCACGGCACGATCTCGTAAACACCCATGCGCTCGAACGCGCGCATTTCATCTTGGCATGCAAGATCCCACTCTGCAACATCTGGGCGTGCCATGGCCTCAGCATAGGTGCGTGGGTCTGCGTCTTCAAGATGAGCGGCTTTGGCGTGCTCTGTGCGCTTGCGTCTGCCATATGATGTAACAGAGTAACGGGGATCGTCGTCACGGATCGGTGTGCGCGTGGTGCGTTTAGGATGTGTTGTCGTGGATGCAGGATCAGGAGGTGGTGGTGTAAGTAACCCTTCTATCTCCTGTTCGCTTTCACTTTCTGACGGTTTTTCGAGTGCTGCGGATGTGGATTCTTTAGGTACGGTGTCGACATGTGAAGGATCGCCAACGGGTTTATCGGCGGCGGTGGATTCGAGGATTATGCGCTCATAGCGCTTCTCGGTCCCCCCTTCATCGAATACAACGTCGCGCGACTCAAGAAAACGTTTGGTCAGGCGGTGCACAAGATGGTAAGCGTGCCGATTTTGCGCATAACCAAGGAATGTGCACGTTAATGATTTTGCTGCCAGTTTACTGCGGTGCTCGTCCGGGATGTGGACGAAGGCCTGGGAACCGAAGACACGGATGCGCGAAACATCGGGCTTGTTCCCGCTCCAAGATTCCTCAGGCATAACTCCATCGAGGGTGCGCGTTGGCGTGACATTATGGAGAAGGGCTGCATATTCGAGTGCGTCGTACCAGTAGGATTCAGGGAGGGAAGCGTCATGCAGCATGCTCCGGACTTTGTCCAGGAGTGTGCGGTTCATGCGTTCAGCGACACCATTGTGTTGCGGCGTGTCGGGTGTGGTCATTTCATGCTGAATTCCTTTGTCTTTCAGGTATGCTTGCACCGTGTGTGCGATGTACTCGCCCCCTCCATCAGTGCGGAGGATCTTCAAGTACTTGCCCATTTCAAGTTCAGCGCGTGCGACAAATGCCTTCAAGTGTATGAACACCTCGGACTTCTCTCGCAGGCCAGTAACGAAGACCTTGCGTGATGCGTCGTCGATCCAAGTGACAAAGTACTCGAAACCGCGGTGTGAGCGTGTAGGGAGCTTCCCACAGACATCGGAGAAGACTCGGCCAAGGATCTCAGCAGCACGCGTCTCGGTATACTTCTGGATTTCGGCACGTGTTTGCTTGCCCTTGAGGCAGGCATCGCAGTGGTTTGGGGTGAGTGATGAGCTCCCGGTGATCTCCATTCCCTTGACCATTCCCTTGCGCACCATGTTTAGGACGGCATCAACATGGAGGTGGCCGAGCCGGCGGTGCCAGGTGTGCATGTCAGCTTTGGACGTTGCACTGCGTGCTACCAATGCGGCTTCAACTTCGGTGTTTGGGGTCAAGTCATCCCCATCAGCAGGGAATGTGTCGACTTGGGCAACTGCCACATGGGCGCTTTCGACTGATATGACGCGGATTGGCATGATATACAGGTTTCCTTGAAGGAAGCCTTCGCAGGTGAGTATGCCACGTTGGTCGAGGATTTGACACCCCCCCTCAGCGAAGCGGACATCGGCGCCGTGGCGGGTCAACTGGGAGACTGACAGGAGGTTCCCGTGGAGTTCCGGGACATAGAGGACATCTTGCAACACAGCGCGGTACCATCGTCCCTTCGCCTTCATTTCAACGGCAACGCGGCCGACACCTGTGCCATAGATGGCACTATTGTCACCCAGGACAATCTTCACCGGCGTTGAGAGAGGTGAGAAATGGGAAAACCACTCGCGATTTGGACACATGGTGCGTGATGCACCGGAGTCGATAATCCACTGACGCTGCAGGTCGATTTGCGCAGGCAGGCCTTGGGACACTTTGAAGAGTCGGACTGTGTCGGAATCGGAGACTGGTTCCTCAGCGACGGCAATTTTTGCTGATGCGTTTGTGGGCTTTGGCTTGGGTGTAGGGTCGTTGCTTGCCTTTGCCTTTGCCTCCTCCTGCTCCCTTTTGAGCTTTCGGCACTCGCTCGCATCGTGTCCACGGATTTTGCAGTGCGTACATTTCTTCCTCTTCTGTCCTTCTGGCTTATTGCTAAACCTTTTTTCTTTCTTGGCAACCTTCACGAAGTATGCAGTGGCACCAACCCCTGACTCACGCACACGGCGCTGCTCATCGAGGATGACTTGGGACTTGACATATTCGCTTGACAGGTCGGAGGTTTTGGTAGTAGAAAGGATGGTTTTGAGAGTGGAGAAGGAGGCTGGAAGGGAGGAGATGATGGCGAACGCGAGGAGCTTGTCTTCAAGCGTGAGGCCGAGATTGGAGATGGTGTTGGCAGCGCGAATGAGGGCATTTATCTGGGGCTTGAGGGGTTCAGACTCGGAGAGCGTGCTCTGGAAGACTTCGTCGATAAGGTAAACTATCTTTTGTTCACCTTTGCCCTCGTAGCGTTCTGACAGTTTGTCCCAGCATTCCTTTGCAGTCGTCGCGAATAGGACTGAGTTTAGTGGCTCATCTTTGAGGGTGAGAGTGATTTGTGCGCGTGCTTCCCGGTCTTTGTAGGCCCACTCGGCATAGATGGTGGCGTCTGTCTTGGGGTCAGGTTTGGTATCAGAGCCATCTATGAGTCCCCATAGCTCTCGGAGCTCTAAGACCATGCGCACGCGGAATTTCCAGAATGCGAAGTTGCCGCCATCGTCATCTAGGAACGGGATGTCGTACATGCGCGGGTGTCCCTTTGGTGTGGGAGCACTTCCGGATGATCCTCCAGAGCCTCCACTTCCTGAGGGAGATCCAGTTGGAGACATGTTTGTTGTATGGATGGTTTATGGGGCACGTATATTCTGGGAGTCTTAGAGAAGCTCAGGTCTCATAATCTGTTAGAGGCGCGGGAAAGTGCGACTCAGTCTTCGGGAGAAAAGACTATGATATTAGTGTAGCTACCTGTTAGAGGCGCGGGAAAGTGCGACTAAGATACAATGAGTAAAGGTAACGAACGGGAAGTGAAGTAAAGTACTGACCTCAGTCTTCGGGAGAAAAGACTGAGGTGTCGCTACTGTGACTACGGGGTATATAAGTTCAACAAACGAAAAATTTATACGCTAAGTCTATAGAGGTATAGGCAGCTGTGCTCGACTTGGTCGTTTCCGACCCCAGCTAGCTCGGAGTTGCCCGACGCTTACTCAGCGTGTGCGGCTGAACTCCAACAGTGCTTGCCTTTATTGGGTCTATCTGGTCATCAGTAGACGCCTCTGGGTACTGGCTGCAGAACTGGTCACCACACCAGATAAGCTGCAGTTAGACGTCGAGCCAGCCAGGCCTAGCCTGTGACAGCTGTATGCGTACCAACCAGAAAAGTTTGAGAGCGCTTCGGCGTGAGAGGCAGCCAACAGGTCGAGAAGACTGAGGCAGACAGCCTTGTAGCTCTACACATATCCCTACACTGCTCCTGAGTGTCCCTTTATTGCCACAGCCTCGCGCAGTGTGAAACATCACTGTGTATCAGTCTTGCTTGATAGGGCATTCCATTCATCTTTGAGTTAGCGTTGCGCGCTCATTGTATCCTGTCGTCAAAAACCCACTATCACACTTTCCAAACTGCCTTGCATATTTGTGAACGTCCACACCTGCCTTTGTCGTCTCTTTAGGAGGAGACAAGCATCTATCACACCACCCCCTACTCAAGCCTCTGCTTTGGCATCGCTTCACGTACACCAGGACAACCAGTCTGAACAAGACCGGATCCCATCACCGGTGTACGCATCACCATCTCCCACTATCTCCATGGAGTCCTTTCACTCTGCCCACTCCTCCTCCAAAGCGACACTCGCCCAATCAGGCAAAAGCTTTATTGACGAAGATGGTGTCAACATCCGTTACCAGGGATTCCAACTAGATCAACCCCCTCATAACATCGCTAAGCAATACGTGCAGGCAATCTACCACGACTCCGAGTACCATTATGGCCTGTTGGAACTCTATGGCCTAGAGATCCCCGTTCTCGGTACCGAATTCACAGTCCTGCAGCTAATCGCTATCGCTGCAAACCTCATTCCACATCTCGAATCTCCTCCTCACCCACTCCTCTCCCACATAAGGGAAGACAAAGAACATGGCTCCCAAGAAGGGGAAACAAACAGCTCGTCTAGCACAAGCTCAGTATCCCAAAGGAGCTTGCTCGAAATTTGCCCTCCCTCCTCCCACTAAGGCCGAGAAAGAGTTTATATCTCGCGTCCAAGACTGGGATGAGATCTCGCCCGACAAACAATTACTTCTTCTAAGGGACTTTCGTCAGGCCCAAGAGAAAAGCAAACAAGAGGAGAGACAGAGAGAATTAGATAAGATGTCACAACCAAGTGGAAGCACCCTCCCACCTGCCATGCCACCCATGCCGGTGCCCCCTCCCACAGTCCAGGACTGCCTGGACCTCATTAATCACCTCGGCATTGCCGTAGGCAACCTCACGCAACAAGTCACAGCATTGACAGTGCAGGTAGCTTCAGCAACTGCCACCTGTCCCGGAAATGGGAAGAACAAGGAATAACTGGCCTGCCCCAAAGCTTGGGATGGGAAAGGCTCCTCATTGGACGCCCGTCATTTCCTTGCCACTTTCCATAACTGGGCAGGATCACTAGGGGACGCCATGAATACTTGGCACGCGACAGACAACAAATGGTATGCAGATGAACATAGATGGATCGCTGCTGCCCTCAATCTGATGGAAGGGGACGCCAAAACCTGGGCCCTCCCATACCTAGAGTCGGCCAACAAAGGGACCATCCCCTTTAGCAGAAATTGGTCTGACTTCATTAAGGAGTTCAACTGCAGGTTTAGCCTCCTGGATGTCCAAGACATGGCTTGAGAGGAGCTAAAGAAAACAAGACAGGGTAAAAAGACGGTTGCCGAATACACCTCAGTATTTGAGCAGTACTCTGGACAAACTGGGTGGTCTCTCATTGACCTCCACACCTGCTTCTATGATGGTCTCACAGACGAGATCAAAGACCTCCTTGCCATCACAGACAAGCCCCACAACACCTATGACGAGCTCAAGCAGAGCGCGCAATGATGAACAGCGCACATGAAGGGACCATACTCACAGTGAACTGGTGACTGTGGTGAGATATGAGGGTGAGCTTGAAGCAGCAACAGAGAGATCTTGCAAGTGAAGCAGAGTTGTAGTCTGGCACACAACAGATGAGAACTGATGTTACATTGGTGAGGAGAAGACATACCTGGCACACAACAGATGAGAACTGATGTGGACCAGGAGCGTACAAGCTGCACTACTTATACAAAATACAGAGTGACGGTGGTAACACAGAGTCACAGTAAATACAAGAGGCATTGTTCTTCATACAGATAAAGGAATGGACGTTCTGAGAACAAGGGGCAGAGAAAACAAGAAGAGTCCAGACAAGTGACATCATACTGACATCATAATAAAGATAGAACAAAGGGAAACTACAAGGGCATTGAGTACAACGCAAAGTCCAGAACCTGTGACATCATAGTGTACAGTGATGTCATAGATAAGTAAGTACAATAAGTCCGAGATTGTGCGATCATAGTAATCTAATCTACATAAGTCCTGTATATCTTATCTACAGCAGTCCATATCTGATTGTCCTTTGAGCCGCTAAGTGCACAAGGGTCACTTATCAACATCTCCCTGTGATTAGCAATCTGGGACTAGCACAAGCCCATGTCTGTGTTGTGTTGCTGCAGCAGGACATGCGCAAGCGACTTGGTGAAGCCGTCCGCAACCATTTCTGCAGTAGGGGTTCTGATAAGGGTGATGGTCCCCTTTTCAATGTACTCCCTAATGACATGATGCCGTATGGCAATGTGCTTTGATCGCCTCCCAGTGACAGGGTTCAAGGCCAAATCAATGGCACCCTTATTGTCACCATGCAGTGGGATGGGGTCGTTGACCTCGTACCCGAGTTCCGCAAGGAAGCTCTGATACCAAGTGGCTTGGTTGGCCGCATCGGTCATGGCCATGTATTCTGCCTCTGTAGTGTTTTGGGCTACAGTCTTTTGCTTTTGAGAAGACCAGCTTATTGCACCATTGGCTAATAAGAACACATAACTGGAAGTGGAGTGTCTGTCATCAACCTGGTCACCCAGGGAAGAATCAGAGTAGCTGTGAAGGCCATCTCCACTGGCGCCATCATAAACTATATGCATGTCCACAGTTCCTACTAAGTAAGACAGAACATATTGCACAAGCTGCAGATGTTGAGGGGAAGGATTTGCTGCATACTGCGCCAAACGTGATACAGCAAAGGAAATGTCTGGTCTAGTGCCAATCTGAACGTACAGCAGACTACCAATGAGTGACTGATAGTGTGTAATGTCAGAGGCAGTGGCCTGACCCATATATTTATGAAGGTGCTTGTCAGCACCAGCAGGTAAGGGTGTGGAGTGTGGAGTGGCATTGGACATGCCAAAGTGTTCAAGGACATCCTTGACATAGCCAGACTGATCTATTTCAATGCGTCTGAGGGAGTGGTCATGCACAATGCGCATACCAAGATATGATTCTATCTCCCCGAGATCTGTCATCTCATAGCGTTCAGAGAGATCTGACTTTATATGCTTAATCCTCTCCAGAGAGGCACCCAGGATTGTGATGTCGTCAATGTAAATGATAACGAAGAGTGGTCCATCCCCCTCTCATTGAGGCAACACATATACGCCTGCATCGGCGAATGTCCGCTTGAAGCCGAGTGCAAGGAGCACTCCATGGAATTGTAAGTTCCATGCACAGGAAGCTTGTTTGAGACCATATATCGCCTTGACTAGGCGACACACCTTCGTCTCTGCACCAGCAACGGTGAAACCTTGTGGCTGCTCCATGTAGATCTCTTCGTCAAGCACGCCATTGAGAAATGCGGACTTAACATCCATCTGATGGATGTGCCAGTCCTCCAGCGTGGCCAATGCCAGAAGCAATCTCAGCGACTCAAATCGTGCGACAGGGGAGAAGGTTTCATCGAAATCTATGCCAGGGATCTGTGTAAATCCCTTAGCCACCAAGCGAGCTCTGTAGCGGCCATCCGCTTTGAGCTTGAAGACCCATTTGGATTTTACTGCCTTACAGTTAGGCGGGAGATCCACTAACTCCCATGTGCCATTGTGGGCGAGTGCGTCCATCTCATACTGACACACCTTAGTCCATTCATCTGCATCTGCAGACCGCATGGCCTCTGCATAGGATGCAGGGTCTCTGCCGACATATGCCGCAGCTAGCAGCTCTGCATACCCCAGTCGCCTGCTGTGCAGTGCCACATTGTCCCCACTGTAATAGCGAGGATTGGGCACAGGCACACGGCTAGAGCGCCTTGGTGCATTGTCCATTTCACACAACAGCTGACTTCGCTGTGCACGAGCCTCGAAACCTCCCGGCATATCCGGTGAGGGAGGTGGAACATGGTGCATAATGTGCGTTGCACTTTGGCGCGGTGGTGGTGAGGTGGGAGTGACTTGCTCACACTTTGGAGTCGTGGGCAGAGTTGGCAGTGCAGGTGGTGGTGGTGGCGTGTGTGGATGCTCATGTTTTGGGTCTAGGAGTGTAGCGGTATGACTCCTCGCTACGTTGAGTCCAAGTGTGAGATAAAGTTGAACCGTCAGGTGAGCACACTCAACCCGAACGCGGAGATAAATCACGCGCTAAGCGTGCAGTCACTGCGGAGTGGACTAGAACTCGGATCCTTTATACAAGGATGAAATAGTCAGGGATCACGCAGTGGCACGCTGAGTGGAGAACCAAGAGGACAAGTTGGTTCCACTCAGGACGCTACAGGAGGGTTTATATACGCTACTGTGGCTGAGTTTGAACTGAGTCTAAACACTATTACTAAGTGTACAGTAAGACTCCATGACTCAGGAGCTGACGCGTCGTGTCTATTAATAGCGCTATCTATTGTGCTGACTGATGCACTAGTCATGGCGCTGACGCGATGCCTTATCTTTGCTGAGTAAAACCTAATACAGCGAGTAAGCGTAAACTACTAAGCGAAGTCTAGAACTATCTAGAAGGTTCCTTCCTTATCTACCAATCGTGTGAGTCCGTACGTAAATGGAATGTGACCGGATTAGGTTGTCCCGTTAAGGGTGCAACTATCCCAGGGTCACGTGCTTAAAGGTGCACATGATGGCAGCATGTGACTAACAATATCTCGTACTTCGGCCCTTTATATCTTCCTCCGATAATTCCGTAAAAATACAGAAAAATGGGGAAAATAATGTACGCGTCCATGACAAGGAGTTCTTCAACATCCTCCTCCTCACTACTGCTGGAGTGTGCAGGGGAGGGAACTCGCTGTGGTGGTAACGCCGACGTGCTAGGTACAGCAATTACTGGTGGAGGTAGTGGTTGTGACACCACTTGAGAAGGTTGTGGGTGTGGCTCAATACCCTGGAGGGACGGGAAGCTGCTCTTGTTGAATGTCACATCCCTGGACAATCTGACAGAGCGGGTTTGGCGGTCCCAGAGCTTATAGCCCTTAGATTCAGGCTCAAACCCAATAAGCGTGACCTCAATGGCCTTCGCATCCAATTTGCGATGCTTATCAGCAGATACGTGCATGTACCCCTTGCATCCAAAGATGCGTAGATGTGAGACATCTGGTACTTTGCCAGAGTACCAGAGCTCAAAAGGTGTGTGCCACTTAAGCGTACGGGTGGGAGAGCGGTTATAGATGTGTACCGCTGTGCTCATAGCATGCTCCCAGAAGCCTTTAGACATGCCAGCTGTGTGTAGCATGGCCATTGCCTTATCCGTAATGGTGCGGTTAAACCACTCGGCTTTCCCGTTCGACTGTGGTGAACCTGGCATCATAAGGTGATGCTCTATCCCCCTCTGCTTTAGGGTGTCCTGCACTTGGCTAGCCATGTATTCGCCTCCGCGGTCAGAGTGGAGCGTGCACAGTTTATGGGACGTCTGGTGTTACGATTTCTATCCTACTATACGATGTGTTCTGTTTCCCATCTCGCCTCGCCTCGTGTTCGCATGTACCTTTACCCATGATCTGTTCTGATTCGTTCCCTAACCCTTATCTCACACCTATCCCATGACCGTAGGGAAGCCAGACCAAGGACTTCTAGGACTCGCTGACGTCATTTGAGCCCCGCGTACCCCCGTGGAATCTCCTTGTACTTCTTATGGACTTCCCCTTCACGCTTCCTTATTAGCTCACTGAGGCCAGCACCTCAGGATCGCGCCATGTGTTTGTACTTTACAAACACCCTGTACTAGTATATAAGTCACGCCCTACCTAGCTTGTACGGTAGACTTGACTTCTTGTGTAATACCACAATTGTCTTTGCCTCACGAACGACTTCGACTTGCCATTGCGCTTGAGTCCTCCTTTTTGCTCGCCTCTCTGCTTGAGCCTTGACTTTTCGCTATTATCCTTGTGTCCCTGGGAGACCAAGTGATACTTGTTCATCACCGAACTGAACCCTAACCGGTTCACGCCTTACCGCTCCCGTTGACTTGCTGAAGTACACGTCGTACTTAACGCCCCTGTGGTGGCGTTACATTAAGTCAAGTCTCTCACAGTGGCGACATCCAGTCACAGTAGAACCAAGTTTAGGCCCGAGTACATTGACCGCCTTAGCTCCGACGAATTATCAGACAGAGTTAAAGGAACCGCGGTCTGGGCAGAACACAACGGAGTCGAAGGATACTTTGTCTTTGACCCCTCGACACGATCATACCGACAGATCCACTACCTCGAAGACAGACGCCTCTGGGCCTTTATCGAATACTCCCCGAACAAAGGAGCGTGGTACACGACAGGACCAGTACCCCTCACCCTAAACACCGGACCCCTAGGATCCTCTAGTCCTTCAGGCATCAATATCGACCCCTCTGACACACCATCCCCAAGCGAACCCGTACCAACAACCAACCTACCTACCTCAGTATTTCCGTCCTACACAATGGCTCAGCAGGGACAAGCATCTGCGAGTACCACCCTCACTAGTGGAGGGGGAGTACCCAGTGGAAGTGGAGCTCCCACCGGAGGAATCCCCGCCGGCGGAGGCGGTGGCGGAGGCGGTGGCAGGGGTGGTGGCGGTGGCGGTGGCCCAGCTCCAGCTGGAGGAGCTGCACCGCCCGTACCAGCCCCTGGCGGCAATGGTCGCCTAGGAGGGAACCCCCCGCCAGAGTTCGATGGAAACCGAGAAAAAAGCAAGGCCTTCCTACGTGCCTTCAAATTGTATTGCGGAATGAACCCAGCAGTAGACCTGCTCGCAATACCTGGACAACGGGCCATGGCCTTCCTCTCCTACATCCGAGGACCACTCGTCGACGATTGGGTCAACGAACAAATGAGATGGCTCGACGATCAGGTAGCAGCGGGAGTCCTGCGAACCCAAAATAACCTCTGGAATGAGGTAGAAACCCGATTTCTGCAGGCATACACCGACACTGCAGAACAAATGAAGGCTCGCAAAGCCTTGCAAACCCTGGCAATGAAGGGAGAAGATATCGACTCCTACATCGCCCAGTTTGACAACCTGACGACGAAAGCCGGATATGGCCCAGACGAAGCCACAACGTTGGAGTTATTCCAAGACGGACTTCCAAACCAGTTAGTGATTAATGCCATTCGCTTCCAACACCCCGTCACGTGGGAGGATTGGAAGCGAGCTGCTCGATTACAGCAGGCTGAATACCTAGTACTGAAGGACCGACTCAGCAAGAACCGAACCCCGCGCCAAAAGAAGGGAGGGCATAACCGAGACCAGTGGGTACAGGCCCTCAACAAGAACCGTGACCCGAATGCCATGGATGTTGGATGCGCCAGAGCCTCCATGGCTCTTACCGACGCAGACCGAATCCAACTACAAAAGGAGGGCCGCTGTTTTAGATGCCGTGCTGCAGGGCACATCTCGCGTAACTGCCCACAAAAGGGCACTCGAATTGCTACTTCCTCGACAACCACTCAACCAGCTTCCATCCCCGCTCCCCCGCCCATATCAACTCCCGCTGTCACTACTGTCGCCATACAATCTAACCGCATACTTTCGACGGAAGAACAGGCTGAAGCACAGATCGCTGCGATGAAAGCGCAGCCCCAAGAAGTGCGAGACCTTATGGTGGAGAAGCTGTTTGCGAAGGAGGATTTTCTCGACGCTTGAACCCGACGGCCTGGGCTAGAGCACTCAATGTAAACGTGTACCATAGCAGATATCGATCCATGCGAATCCCAGTACTCTTTAAATCTGCACACGCAACGGCCGAACGACAAGTGCTCCTGGACTCAGGAGCAACGGACAATTTTATCTGCGCCTCACTTTTGAAACGGCTGCAGATCGGAACACGTGATGTCACACAACCAATACGCATTTGGAATGTGGACGGAACTCACAACCAAGATGGGGCGATTACCCAATACACCAATCTGAACGTCCGCACAGGAAACAACACCAAAACACTTCGCTTCCTAGTAACGAACTTGGGAAGGGACGAAGTCATACTGGGCTACCCATGGTTTTCAGCGTTTGAACCACTTGTGAAGTGGGGCGAAGCGACGCTGACTGAGGAATTCCAACCGGTAGTCATATCCAGCCTCCAGTCATCGGACGAAGCCACACCCGTAGAAGCATCTATATGGGCGTTGGAGACATATCAACTCGATGAGGAGGTGTGGGAACAGATCGTGGACGACGAGCAGGAGCCATGTGTGGCACTACTGCGGAAAACCACGACGGCATCAGAACTAGCACAACAGGAGGCGGCCAAACGAGGAGCACGCACTTTTGAAGAAATGGTTCTGCCAGAGTATCGGTGATATTGCAAAGTGTTCAATGAGGAGGCCTCACATCGCTTCCCGCCAAAATGACCATGGGACCACGCCATTGACCTAACACCTAACGCGCCCGCATCAATGGACTGTAAAGTGTATCCATTGACACAAGAGGAGGACAAAGCCCTAGACGTGTTTCTTGCCGAACAATTGGAAAGAGGGTACATCCGACCATCGAAATCCCCATACGTATCACCATTCTTCTTCATAAAGAAGAAAGACGGGAAGCTCAGACCCGTACAAGACTACAGACGACTGAATGAAGTCACCATCCGTAACCATTACCCCCTGCCTCTCATCCCAGAGCTCATCGACAAAATCCGGGACGCGCGACTCTTCACGAAACTAGACATCCGTTGGGGGTATAACAACATCCGTGTAGACGAAGGAGAAGAGTGGAAGGCGGCCTTCAAAACGAACAAAGGGGCCTTCGAACCACTTGTGATGTACTTTGGTCTCACAAATTCCCCCGCAACGTTTCAAGCAATGATGGACTTCACATTCCGAGGGCCAGTACTGACGAATGAAGTAATCGTATACATGGATGACATCCTCATCGCCACCATCGACGATCTCCAACGTCACCGAGAAAGAGTCCACCAAGTCCTAACTATCTGCGAAGAAAACGACCTATACATCAAACCGGAAAAGTGCGAATTCGAAGTACGCAAGACGGAGTATCTCGGACTTATCGTGGGGCACGGGAAGCTGCGAATGGACCCTGTAAAAGTACGAGGGATTCGCGAGTGGCAACCCCCGAAGAGCCTCAAAGAAGTACGCGCTTTTATCGGCTTTTGCAACTTCTACCGCCGATTTATCAAGGGATTTTCAACACTCGCACGCCCCCTCCACAACCTCACAAAGAAGGACACCCCATGGCACTGGGGAGCGGAACAGCAGCATGCGTTTGAACGCATCAAAGACCAGATATGCCAGGAGCCCGTCCTCCTCTCCCCTGATCTGACAAAACCGTTCAAAATGGAAGTAGACGCGTCCAACGTTGCCATTGGCACAGTCCTCAACCAACTGGGGAGCGATCAGAAACTCCACCTGGTAGCGTTCCATTCAGAATCACTATCCCAAGCTGAACGGAACTACGACATCAACGACCGAGAGCTACTTGCAGTGGTCAAAGCCTTGCATACTTGGCGCACGTACCTTATTGGTTCCCCCCATAAAATCATTATACACACCGATCACGCCAACCTTCAATACTGGAAGGAACCGCGGAAAATCAGTCGACGAGTGGCGCGTGAATTCCTAGAATTATCAGAATACGACTTCGTATTAAAGCACGTATCGGGAATCAGGAATGGCCGTGCGGACGCCCTGTCTCGACGAGCCGACTATGCACCAGGCGATGGAGATAACAACAATATCATCGTCCTCCCGGCGGACCGCTTCATCCGAACCACAGAAATGTCAATGCACGACATGGACATTTGGACCCAGATAGCACAAAACCTCGACGAATCACAAGTACTGCGCTGGGTTGAGCTGCACAACCTGAAGAAACATGGAGGGCTATGGTGGAAAGGTGAAGCCCTTGTTGTTATCGGGGATAACGATCTTAAGCGGGGGGTAATCACCTTTTTCCACGACACACCCGCAATGGGACATCCCGGAATCTCAAACACTTACGAACTTTTACGACGAGACTACTGGTGGCCCAACATGCGCAAAGATGTCGAGGAATACATCAAGGGTTGCGCTACATGCTAAGCCAACAAAATCAACCCCCACCGACAAAAACCACACCTCTTCCCCATCACGACCGACCCAGATGCAGAACCTTTTGAGGTCGTAGCTATGGACTTTATTACGAAGCTACCACCATCACAAGGATACGACTCGATACTCACTATTACCGACCACGACTGCTCCAAAGCAGCCATCTTCATCCCGTGTAACGAAACAATCACAGCGGAAGGTGTAGCCCAGCTATACCTTCGCCACGTCTACCCCCATTACGGCATACCCCGAAAGCTGATCACCGATCGAGACCCTAGATTCACATCCGCATTTATGACGCAGCTCTGCCAAGTCCTCAGAATTAGGCAAAACATCTCATCGGCGTATCATCCCTAAACAGATGGACAGTCGGAACGTACCAACCAATGGCTGGAACAATACTTACGCCATTGGAGTAATGTGCAACAGGATAACTGGGCAGAGGCCCTCCCCGTAGCACAGTTTGCACACAACGCATGGCCCAATGCAACGACAAAACATTCCCCCTTCTCACTTATCATGGGATGGGAACCACGCACCAATTGGGTTTCGAAACCCACAACCTCCCCATCAGTTGACCAGCGATTGGAAGACATGGGCAACTTCCGACAACACGCACAAGATTGTATCAAACACGCCCAAGAACTTATGGCAAAGCGAGGGCGCACTCGCTTCATCCCCTATCAGGAAGGGGTGCAAGTGTGGTTAGAGGGTACGAACCTTAAAACATTCTACCCCACGTCCAAATTAGCCCCCAAGCGCCACGGGCCGTTCCGTGTCAAGAAGGCCCTCTCTGCGGTGTCTTACGAGTTAGAACTCCCGAAGTCATGGAAGATCCACCCTGTATTCCACGCCAACCTCCTTACTCCATATAAGGAGACGGAAATACATGGGACAAACTTTACGTGACCCCCACCTGACCTTATCGATGGAGAAGAAGAATTTGAAGTGGAGCAAATCCTCGGGTCGAGACTCCAGGGCCGAGGGCATAAACTTCAATTCCTAGTCCAGTGGAAGGGATTTCCCATGAGCGACAGCTCGTGGGAACCTCTCGAGAATGTTTGACATGCACCTGACCTCATTGCCGACTTCTACCGGCATAATCCGATCGCCGAAGGGGCTGGACGAAAGATATAAAAACATGCCCCACGAATCCAAAATAACGCATCCCCCTCCTTCCTCTCCTCTCACTCTCCACATCATGACTTCCACTCCCATCGTCTCCACCGTGCCCGTACACCCTCCATCAAAACTTATACTCGACCAACTGACCGTACCATCACAGGACCAGGGTGTCCCCTCACAACCAGAGGGTTGCACGCCATACTCTGTGATTCTCAGCCCAGAACCTCCCGTCTTGTCTCTGATCGCTCCTACCCTTGACCGCCTCGCGCAGGAAGAGGCGGCTACCTCGCTACTCACCCTCACTGCTCCGCCAGTCGATACTCCCGTCACAGTGCACATCCCCACCATTCCTACCCCTCCTGAACCACAACAACATACCCCACCACCACCACTCAAGCACGTACCACTTCCCCCATTCCCGCCTGGCATTGGCCAGGTAACCACACCTACTATACCACCCCAACTCGTTGAACCTGATCCCACCTACGCATTCCTCAACGATGAGGAAACAGGGGAGGATGTCACAGACCCGGGACTCCCCTTCCTTCGTAACGACCCCGATCTCTCTTATCTCTACTTCCCGCTGAAGATCGGGGAGGCGGGGTACCCGAAACAAATCGCGCGCTTCATCTACTATCGGAAAGACTACCAGGAAATTGTGGGAACCATGGGAAAGGGGCACCCATGCTATGTGCAGTCGGTTTACTTGCGAGGGATGTATGAGGGGCAGCTACCCCAGCATGTCACGGACCAACAGCTCGCAATGTTCCATCCGCACGACCCACGAGCCATATGCGTCAATGAGGTCCTGACGGAGTTACGCGATGTCCGCCTTCATGCAGACGTGGCGCGTCTTCGGGATTGCTTGCTGCGGAAGGACGCAATCACCACGCGCGAGTCTGAGCTTCGACGGATGGAGACAGACCTCACGTGCGATCGCTTCCATATGGACATGGATCTCGCGAGCATGTGGAAGCAGTTGCAGTATGCCCGTGCGATACCGCTGATATCCGAGAAGTACGACGGGCTCCAGGCCAAATTTATACGCCCACGCCCCACTCCAGATTCCATTCCCATTCCCCCACGCACCGGAGGACCTTGCGAGATGCCATGCCTTCAGGGTGAGAGCAGTCAGCGCCCATGCAAGTGCTTCCAGTGTAAATCGATGGACCATTTGATCGCACAATGCCCTCAACGGAGGGCCAAGCAGCTGTGTCAATGGTGTGGCAGTCGCACTCATCAGTACGATGTGTGCCTCATCCGTCGGATCTCCCCCATGTCGCCCGCCTATATCGACCCAGACAACCATCCTCGGTGGTGTGGAAAGTGTCTGCGGTATGACGCGACGCACGAAGAGATACATTGCCCTCAGTACAAGCAGTGTCGGGAGTGTGGGGAGCGAGGTCGTCACCTCTTCTTGCGTCGCCACACCTGTCCGCGCCCCCCTTCACCGATCCCCGACACAGTACCCGTCGAGGATGACTGGTACTACACCAGTGACTAGTCGAAGTCGTGGCGACTTCGAATCTGATGGGGGGGTAATGTTACGATTTCTATCCTACTATACGACGTGTTCTGTTTCCCGTCTCGCCTCGCCTCGTGTTCGCATGTACCTTTACCCATGATCCGTTCCGATTCATTCCCTGACCCTTATCTCACACCTATCCCATGACCGTAGGGAAGCCAGACCAAGGACTTCTAGGACTCGCTGACGTCATCTGAGCCCCGCGTACCCCCGCGGAATCTCCTTGTACTTCTTATAGACTTCCCCTTCACGCTTCCTTATTAGCTCGCTGAGGCCAGCACCTCAGGATCGCGCCATGTGTTTGTACTTTACAAACACCCTGTACTAGTATATAAGTCACGCCCTACCTAGCTTGTACGGTAGACTTGACTTCTTGTGTAATACCACAATTGTCTTTGCCTCACGAACGACTTCGACTCGCCATTGCGCTTGAGTCCTCCTTTTTGCTCGCCTCTCCGCTTGAGCCTTGACTTTTCGCTATTATCCTTGTGTCCCTGGGAGACCAAGTGATACTTGTTCATCACCGAACTGAACCCTAACCAGTTCACGCCTTACCGCTCCCGTTGACTTGCTGAAGTACATGTCGTACTTAACGCCCCTGTGGTGGCATTACATCTGGGTTTCACCCCAGGCCAAATACATCTGCAGTGCTTTCACAAACTGATCCTTCGACTTAATGAAGTATACCACTGTGAACTTAGAGTGGTTGTCTATGAAGGTGGCGGTGTAGGTGGAGCCTTGCAGGGACTGAGTTTGCATAGGGCCAGCTAGGTCACTGTGCACAATCTCAAAGATGCGGGTTGTCCTTTTGGTGGAGGACGCAGAGAAGGGTTGGCGAGTGGATTTGCCTAACTCGCACCCACGACACACACCAGTGTGCGTGGTAGAGCTGTCAATGTCCATGCCAGTTGTTACGATTTTCACCTTACTGTACGATATGTTCTGTCTGCTCATTGGCCATGACCTCGTGTTCGTGTGTACTTTTACCCATGATCCACTTCGATTTGTTCTCCGACCCTTATTTCGCACCAACCCCATGACCGTAGGGAAGCCGGACTCGTTACTTCTGGAGCCCGCTGACGTCATCTGAGCCCCGCATGCCCCCGCGGGATTCTCTTGTACTCTTTATGGACTTCCCCTTCACACTACCTTGTTAGCTCGCTAGGGCCAGTACCCTAGGATCGCATCATGTGTTTGTACTCTACAAACACCCTGTACTAGTATATAAGTCACGCCCTACCTAGCTTGTACGGTAGACTTGACTTCTTGTGTAATACCACAGTCGTCTTTGCCTCATGAACGACTTTGACTTGCCATTGCGTTTGAGTCCTCTTTCTGCTCGCCTTTCCGCTTGAGCCTTGACCTTTCGCTATTATCCTTGTGTCCCTGGGAGACCAAGTGATACTTGTTCATCACCAAACTGAACCCTAACCAGTTCACGCCTTGCCGATCCCGTTGACTTGCTGAAGTACACGTCGTACTTAACGCCCCCATGGTGGTGTTACACCAGTGGTGGCAGAGGGACCGTACGACTTAAGAGCAGCAGAGGAGATGTGTCCCATGCACTGATGCCAGATATCTAGAGTGGTGGCAGCACTTTTGATGTGAGCATTTAGGCCAATGCTTGAAGCATCCAACCAGTACAGGTTGTCCTCCAAGTAGCCAACAGCTACACAGCTTTTATTGACAGATATTTTAAACGAGCCACTGTCAAAGGCCACTTCCGCACCCTTTTGTGCTAGTGCACGCGTCGACAAGAAGCATGTTTTCACCTGTGGTAGGTGCAGCACATTGCTTAGGGTGATAGGAATGCCCTGGCTCGTAGTGAAGACGACAGAGCCTACACCAACTTGGTCAATTGTGGACTTATCCCCTAGGCGCACAGCACCTTGACATGGGGTGTAGTCTTTGAAGTCAGACCGATGTGGTGTGATGTGGTGTGTTGCACCACTGTCCATCATCCAACGCACACACGAGGCAGCATACAAGGCAACACCAACTAAATTTGCAGCCCAGTCAATGGTGGGCTCATCGATGACCTCCTTAATGGAGGTGGTGGTTGGTACTAATACATGACTATTGGCAGCCTTGTTGCTAGTGTCCTTCGCCTTCCCCGCAGCTTCATCCTTCTTCCTCTGCCCACAGTCAGGCTTGATATGCCCCTTCTTGTTGCAGTAGTGGCAAGTAAGCTGAGAGTGATCCTTCTTTTTATGGGCACCACCACTAGGTTTGATAGGGGCAGCCTTATTGAGCGAGGAACCAGAGGGGCCAGAACGGCGCGCCTCCTCCGAAACAATGCGCGCAATGATCTCAGCGTGCTTAAGTTTGGAGGGGGCACCACTGGCCAGGATGGTGGATGCCAGGACCTCATAAGAGGCAGGCAGGGTGTGGAGGAGAATGAGACAAAATTGGGTGTCAGTGACACCCATTTGTGTGTTGGTAAGGCCAACCCGCAGCTCATTGAGTTTGGCCAACTGTGAGGCCATGGGCGCAGAGTCGTTGAGGCGGGCTTGAGTTAACTGGATCCACAAGTTAAAAATGGTGGTGCTGCCCGAAGCACCAGCATACACATCCTTCAGCTTGTCCCACTTTGCAGCGAAGGTGGGATAGGTATATGGGTTGGCAACGAGGGAGTAGACGTCTGGTTTAAGATATAGGCGGAGGTACACCTTGGACCAACACTCGATGGATTCCCACTCTTCAGGGGAGACTCCAGTGGGTGGGGTATGACAGGTGAACACATCCTCAGCCTCATGTAGAGTGAGGATGGCCTCAAGTGTCCCAGACCATTCATTCCAGTGAGTCCCATCGAATTGCTCGAGGCGAATGCCAGAAGGCATGCCGAAGGTTGTGGAGTACGCATTGGCGATGCGCGTGGAGGGTGTGGACCCAGAAGTGATTGGAGGCAGGCTGGTTGAGGCACCTGCCGTGGCTCCTGCAGCTGCACCAGTGGTGGCAACACCGGTGGGCGAGGCAGCGCGAGAAGAGTGTGCAGAAGACATTGGGATGGTTTATCTGTCACCGAGGAGCAGTCAGCGACAGCGCTTCTAACAGTTTGCAAGATGTGATGGGGATACCACTCCTGTCTGTGAATCTGTAAGGCCAGAATGCTAGCGTGTCCTGCCTCCTGTGGTATGCCAGTGATACAAGGGCTAGGCCCAGGATGGAAGATCCCTTTGCCATACTAGGAGCCAGCTGCTGGCCAGGATGTGTCTAGGACATGGCTCACTAGTTTGCGTCAGGGGGATATGGAATGGATGCTTTCAGAGCCCAAGGCTGTCTACCTCAGCCTCCTCAGCCTATTGGTTGCCTCATTGCCACAAAGGGCTTTACTGAATCCTTTCCCATTGCCGCTACAAGGCAGGTATCTGGTTGCAGAACACCATAATGGTGAACACCTCCCAGAGTCTGAACCAGGTTTTACACTCCCATGGTGAGGAGATCCTGCGCCCAGTGTGGAGCACCAGAGACAGCTGGCGCTAAGCTCCACAATACACAGCCCAGTGGGCCATGCACACCTGGATATGTATTAAGGGGCTACCAGACCCAGTCTCCTTGCGCATAGCGCAGGGGCTAGGAAAACAGTAGGGGTGAAAGTAGGACTACTGGGCAGTACATGGACAGGAGGTTCCTCAGCAGAGACCACTGGCACCCCAGTGTCTACTGCCTTGGGCAAGGCTGGTGAGGCCCCAGACAGACTTTAGCCTGGTGTGTGATCCTAAGAACACAGTGACCAGCCAAGTGGAGTGGCTAGGGCACCAGGGCCCATAACCTGATGAACAGCGCACATGAAGGGATCATACTCACAGTGAACTGGTGACTGTGGTGAGATATGAGGGTGAGCTTGAAGCAGCAACAGAGAGATCTTGCAAGTGAAGCAGAGTTGTAGTCTGGCACACAACAGATGAGAACTGATGTGGACCTGGAGCGTACAAGCTGCACTACTTATACAAAATACAGAGTGACGGTGGTAACACAGAGTCACAGTAAATACAAGAGGCATTGTTCTTCATACAGATAAAGGAATGGACGTTCTGAGAACAAGGGGCAGAGAAAACAAGAAGAGTCCAGACAAGTGACATCATACTGACATCATAATAAAGATAGAACAAAGGGAAACTACAAGGGCATTGAGTACAACGCAAAGTCCAGAACCTGTGACATCATAGTGTACAGTGATGTCATAGATAAGTAAGTACAATAAGTCCGAGATTGTGCGATCATAGTAATCTAATCTACATAAGTCCTGTATATCTTATCTACAGCAGTCCATATCTGATTGTCCTTTGAGCCGCTAAGTGCACAAGGGTCACTTATCAACACACAAGTCATCGATCAATAACTGCGCCATCGCCAGAGTGAGAAGAAAGGCAAATCTTCATTGTCACCATCTAATACAGCCTCCGACCCCAATGCCATGCAAGTCGACGCCACGCGTCAGCAGGGCAACAGAGGGAAAGAGGAATTCTTCAAGACTTGGGGCGAGTACCAAAACTGGATGAAAGGCAAATGTTACGGGTGTGGGTTGAAGGACCACACAAAGAAGGATGGAAATCACAAGCACAACGTGTGCAACTTGTTACGTTTCGGACTGATTGGTGCCTCGGGCCAGGAAGTGGACGTTGACGTACAGGCTATGACACCCTTGTCAGCGATACATAGTCATGGACTTATGAATCAGTCAGCCGGGTAAGCTCTGGCACATGTGATTGTACGATACAGACCGGATCTCGTTATGACTCACACTAGGATAGTTGTACTAGGGTTTGCTCTACTTACACTATTGGCTAGTTATCTTGAAGCAGCGCTTCAAAGCCCGTGTGTATCTGTATAAATAGAGTAGGGTAAAGACCAAGAACCGCATCTTGGTCTTCTTCAATACCACCACTTCTACTTGTCTTCTTCAGGGCTCTCCCCCTTTGAGTGAGTCGTCTGGCATATCCCCTCAGACCAGGGATCCCCATGACTTATCCCAAGTCCCTTCGTGGCTAGTGGAATACCCTGCCGGCACCGTAGCACACAAACTTCACCTATACCGCAACGAGCGTGTCACTTCACCTTACCACTACTTCCATATCCTCGACAACCCTAGTTGGACTTACGCACGCTACATCACTGAGGTACCTGCAGGAATACCTGTCCTCGAAGACCTCCATGCGTACTTCGGACGAGACAAGCACATTCTACCCCACCCTGCTTCTTACGCTGATTCTCCTGCAAACAGGAACTACTACACGAAGAGGTTTGCCACCATCAGAGAAGCCTAAGTCAGGCCAGCGTTCGTGGTAAACACTACACAACTGGTGTCAAAGAGTAGGACACTGTGCCCCTGTCTGCCAGAACAAGAAAATGGGGAAACCAGCCAAAGCGAAGGCAGCGGCAACAACCGACTCCCCTAGTCCACCATCCTTGTCCACTACTGTGGCAGCGGCTGCCACAAGTACTTCCCCCGCCCAGACGTCACAGGCAGATGTGGCGAAGTTGTTGGGAATGTTGGAAAAGCAGCAGGAACAGCTGGATGCGTTCAAGGTGGCTTTTTAGATCAGGGGTCGCGTATAGCTGCAACTGGCCCCTCTACAGTAGATGACTCAGCTTCATGTAGTTGTAATATATGCTTACGCTCTTGCCTCGTTTCGGACTCACCTTCTGTAATTCATACTCACCAAATTTCTGCCTGTAAGTTAGATAGTAGTGTTAGTTTGGTTTCTTGTTTTCCTGATCCTATTACATCTACATCTGCCTCAGAGATGAACAATAGTAGTGTTCCTCTTGCTCCACCTTCTTCAGAAGCAATGCCGCACGTGATGATTTCTGATGCAGCACTGTCTTCTACTATTATTCCCGAAACAAAAGATAAAAAATCACATTTTCATATCTCTGCATATTTAAAAGGACGTCATTGTACTGTAAAAGTAGCAGCAATGATAGACTCTGGGGCAACCTTGTTGTTCCTAGACAAGAAGTACGCTGACCACCACAAGATCTTGCAGGTTCCTCTTGCAAGCCCCATCACTCTATATAATATAGACGGGACTCTCAACAAAGCCGGTAGTATCACCCACAAAGTCAGACTTACTCTGAAAGTAGGCCCAAGTGAAGAAAGTCATGACTTCCTCGTCACTTCACTAGGCCCAGAGAATGTCATTTTGGGACTACCCTGGCTCAGACAACGGGACCTGCAAATAGACTGGCAGGAAGGCACCATGCACCTCAACTCAACGGCTGAAATAGCACAACCAGAGTTGGAGGTAGAGGTGACGCGCATAATGGTGAACCGAATGGAACGCCGCCATCTCCTTGCGGAGAAAGTGCTAGATATGGTCCAAGACAAAGTTTTCTGTTTGGCAGGCTTCACATACTCTCAGCAAATCGCTGAGAAAGCCACCGCCTCCAAACCCAAGAAAACATTTGAAGAAATGGTACCTGTAGCGTCTACCACGGACACTTGCCTGACTTAGGCCTCTTGACGTGTGGTGATCCTTGGAAGCCGAAAGTTGTGATTAGCAAAGGTCTCTGGATAGAAAGCGGGATGGGGCTGAAGGCTTTCGTCTCTTCCAAAGTAGGCGTGAAGGTCTTCTAGCTGGAGGACTCCCTGAGGGACCTTGTCGATGTATCTAGCACTTGCCCAAGAAGTACTGTCAAGTATGAAGAAGGAATGGTACGGAGCGGCTACACGTTCGTTGCGGTATAGGTGTACTTGATAGGCTGCGACGTCTGGGGGAAGGTCCACTGATCCGCGAAGGGACAGGCGAAGGTAAGTCACGGGGAATCCCTGGTCTAAGGGGATATGCCGGACAACTCACTTAAGAGGGGGAGCCTCTTAGCAAAGATGAGTAGAAGATGGTGGTATTGGAAGAAGACCAAGATGCTGTTCTTGGTCTTTGCACTACTCTACTTATACAGATATGCGGGGGCTTTGAAGCACCACTTGAATACTACTAGCCAATAGCATAAGTACTGTGAACCCTAGTACAGCTATCCTAGTATGAGTCACGTCAAGTCACTACGAGATCCGATCCATTATCGTACAATCACATGTGCCGGAGCTTACCCGGCTGACTGATTCTACAAGTCCATGACGATATTCTGCTGACAGTGATGTCATAGTCGACGTGTCAGTGTCCACTTCCCAGCCCGAGGCGCCGATCAAACTGAAACGTAACAGTACCGGCGCACTATAGAGACTTTGCAAAAGTATTCTCTGAGGAGGAATCCCAGAGGCTCCCTAAGCACCAACCGTAGGATCACGCCATAGACCTGGAACCAGATGCAGTAAAGCACTGGAAGGTCAAGACGTATCCTATGTCCCCAAACGAGCAAGTGGAACTCGACAAATTCCTGCAGGAGCACATCTCCAAAGGATATTTGGTCCCATCTAAGTCTCTGATGGCCTCACCAGTATTCTTCATCAAAAAGAAAGATGGCAAGCTCTGCCTAGTACAGGACTATCGGTGTCTTAACAAAATCACCATTAAGAACCGATACCCACTTCCACTCACTGCAGACATAATCAACAGGTTGAAGGGAGCAAAGGTATTCACTAAATTCAACGTAAGATGGGGCTACCACAATATTCGAATCCAAGCTGGAGATGAATGGAAAGGTGCTATCATCACCAACCGTGGACTGTACAAACCAAAGGTCATGTACTTCGGCATGACCAACAGCCCTGCCACCTTCCAAGCCCTTGTAAACGCCGTCTTCACTGATCTAATCACATTGGGAGAAGTCGCAGTATACATGGATGATATCCTCATCTATAGCGACTCTCTGGAACACCACCGCAAAATCGTACGTGAGGTGTTAAGGAGACTAGAGGAATACAACCTCTATCTCAAACCTGAGAAATGCGAATTTGAAAAGGAAGAAATGGAATACCTGGGGATGATTATTTGCCCTGGAGAAGTGCAGATGGACCCTGGCAAGGTCGCTGCAGTAAGGGAGTGGCCTACACCCAAAACGCTAAAGGAAGTCAGAGCGTTTATCGGGTTCGCCAACTTCTATTGTAGATTCATCAAGGACTTCGCGGCTATCGCCCGACCCTTGCATGACCTCACGAAGAAGGACACTCCATGGCACTGGCATTCTGAACAGCAGAAAGCTTTTGACCACTTAAAAGAGAGCTTCGTACAAGAACCTATCCTTAAGGTGTATGACCCACAGCTCCCTACAAGGGTTGAAACTGATGCTTCAGGATTTGCTACTGGCGGTATACTTACTCAAAAGTATCCTGACGGTCTCTGGCACCCAATTGCTTACTGCTCACAGTCAATGAGCAAAGAAGAACGCAATTATGAGATCTACGATCGTGAAATGCTTGGCTTAATCCGCGCCCTAGAGGACTGGAGACACTTCCTTGAAGGCATCTCCTTTGAAGTGATCACCAACCATAAGAACATGGAATGGTTGGCAAGCATGAAGGACTTAAACCGTCGACAGGCCTGCTGGGCCCTGTATTTAAGTCGCTTCGCCTTCAAGATCACTTATAAAAAGGGAGATTCTATGCAAGCCAATGCATTAAGTAGATTCTTGACAGACCACGTCAGGGATAACAAAGACAACTGCCAGGTTCAGGTTTTACAACCTAAGCATTTCCTCAATGCCGCCCAAGCACACTTCTGCCCAGAAGTGGACTCCCTAGGGAATTGCATAAGACTCGCGTCCATCTGAGAAGCAGAAGTCATAGAGGGTCTTAAAAGCTTACAAAAGACTGCTCCAAAAGCTCTCATGGACGGAGTCGTGATGTGGGAGGAAGATGACAGCCTAGTTTACCATCGAGGGAAACTGTACATTCCCAATGACTGGACATTGCGATGAGACGTGGTCAAGTCATGCCATGACTCAGTCACCACCGGTCACCCTGGTAAGAATGGCACCATTGAGCTAGTCAGTCGCTACTACAGGTGGCCACGCATGGCAGGCTTTATTAGCTCATATGTAGAAGGATGTGATTGATGCCAACACTATCACAAAGACCTACACCCCAAAGCCACAATTCAGCCACAAGAAGTACCTGAGGGACCATGGCAGATAGTTGGAGTCAATCTAATTGGCCCCCTGCCCATGTCACGTGGAAAGGACATGATCCTTAACATAGTGGATCATTATACAAAACAGATCCATCTATTTCCAGTGACCTCTCAAATCACGGCTGATGGGGTAGCATCCATCTACTTCAAGCAAGTCTTCCCCTTGCATGGGATCCCCAAGAAAATTATCAGTGACAGGGGACCCCAATTCACTGCAAGGAGCATGCGGGCACTCTATAAGCGACTCGGGATAGACGCAGGTCTCACTACAGCCTATCACCCTCAAGCCAATGGACAGGTAGAGCGCAAAAATCAAGAAGTAGAAGTCTACTTGTGCCTGTTCATTAGCAAGAGGCAGGATGATTGGGCAGACCTGCTCCCTACAGCGGAATTCGTAGTTAACAGCAGACTCAACTCAGCCACAGGACACACTCCCTTTGAGCTGCTGTACATGTCATGGACACGTATATTATTTTCCCCATTTTTCTGTATTTTTACGGAATTATCTGAGGAAGATATGAAGGGCCAAAGTACGAGATATCGTTAGTCACATGCTGCCACCATGTGCACCGTTAAGCACGTGACCCTGGGATAGTTGCACCCTTAAACGGGACAACCCAGTACGGTCACATTCCATTTACGTACGGACTCACAGGATTGGTAGATAAGGATGGAACACTCTAGATAGCTCTAGACTCGACTTAGTAATTACGCTTACTCGCTGTATTAGGATTTACTCAGCAAGATAAGGCATCGCGTCAGCACTATGACAAGTGCATCAGTCAGCACAATAGATAGCGCTATTAATAGACACGACGCGTCAGCTCCTGAGTCACGGAGTCTTACTGTACACTTAGTAATAGTGTTTAGACTCAATTCAAGCTCAGCTCCAGTAGTGTATATAAACCCTCCTGTAGCGTCCTGAGTGGAACCAACTTGTCCTCTTGGTTCTCCACTCAGCGTACCACAGCGTGATCACTGACGTCTTGAGTTCTTGCATAAAGACTCTGAGCCATTCGTCCACTCCGCTGTGACTGTGCGTTAGCGCGTGATTTATCTCCGCGCCAGGCTTGGGTGTGCTCACCAGACAGTTCACTATAGTTCGCACTTGAGCTTGACGTAGCGAGGTTGTCATACCGCTACATTAGGACAAGTTCCTTATCACTCTCTTGAGCTCCACGCTCACCAGTTTTATCACTTTCCCTTTAGGTGGTTGACGACCATCAGTCCCTTGTGTTATCTACCTCACTCTTTGCCTGGGGAAGTCCGTAAGCAGAATCTGTGCATTTGTGGTACAACTGTAGTGTCCGTAAAACCGGCATACATTGTGCTTGCCTTTATTGGGTCTATCTGGTCATCAGTAGACGCCTTTGGGTACTGGCTGCAGAACTGGTCACCACGCCAGATAAGCTGCAGTTAGACATCGAGCCAGCCAGGCCTAGCCTGCAACAGCTGTACGCGTACCAACCAGAAAAGTTTGAGAGCGCTTCGGCGTGAGAGGCAGCCAACAGGTCGAGAAGACTGAGGCAGACAGCCTTGTAGCTCTACACATAACCCTTCACTATTCCTGAGTGTTCCTTTATCGCCGCAGCCTCGCGCAGTGTGAAACAATCACTGTGTATTGGTCTCGCTTGATAGGGCATTCCATTCATCCTCGAGTTAGCGTTTCGCGCTCGTTGTATCCCGTCGTCCAAATCCACCCCACACCTTTCCAAACTGCCTCGCATACTTGCGAACGTTCGAACCCGACTCCGTCGTCTCTTTAGGAGGAGACAGGCATCTATCACACCACCCCAGACTACAGCCTCTGCTTCGGCATCGCTGCACGTGCACCCGGACACCCAGTCTGAACAAGACCGGATCCCCTCCCCGGTGTACGCCTCACCATCACCTACAGCCTCAGTAAATTCATTCCACTCCGCCCACTCCTCCTCCCAAGCAACACTCGCCCAGTCAGGCGAAAGTTTCATTGACGAAGACGGTGTCAACATCCGTTACCAGGGGTTCCAACTAGAACTACCCCCTCGTAACCTTGCCGAGCAATACGTGCAGGCAATCTACCACGACCAAGAAATCCGATACGGACTACTAGACCTCTACGGCCTAGAAATCCCCGTTCTCGGAACAAACTTCACAGTCCCGCAGCTGATAGCGTTCGCTGCAGACCTCATCCCTCGTCTCGAATCGCCTCCCAACCCCCTCATCTCCCACGTAAGGGAAGACGAAGAACGTGGCTCCCAAGAAAGGGAAACAGACAGCTCGTCTAGCACAAGCTCAGTATCCCAGCGGAGCTCGCTCGAAATTCGCCCTCCCTCCTCCAACTAAAAGAGAAAAGGAGTTCATATCTCGGATCCAAGACTGGGACGAGATCTCGCCAGACGAACAACTCCTTCTGTTGGAAGAATTCCGTCGGGCACAAGAGGAAGCAGAACGAAAGGAGAGACAAAAGAAATTAGACGAGATGTCACAACCAAGCGGAAGCACCCTCCCCGCCGCCGTACCACCTTCACCACTCCCCCCTCCCACAGTCCAGGATTGCCTGGACCTCATCAACCACCTCGGCATCGCCGTCGGTAACCTTGCGCAACAAGTCACAGCCCTGACAGCGCAGGTAGCCTCGGCAACCGCCACTCGCCCCGGAAACGGAAAGAACAAGGAAATAGTGGCCCGCCCCAAAGCTTGGGATGGGAAAGGCTCCTCCTCGGATGCCCGTCATTTCCTTGCCGCCTTCCACAACTGGGCAGGATCACTAGGGGACGCCATGAACACATGGCATGCAGTGGACAGCAAGTGGTACGCAGATGAGCATAGGTGGATCGCTGCCGCCCTCAACCTGATGGAAGGGGACGCCAAAACCTGGGCACTCCCGTACCTGGAGTCCGCCAACCAAGGGACTATTCCCTTTGGAGGAAACTGGTCGGACTTCGTCAAGGAGTTTAACCGCAGGTTCAGCCCCCTAGACGTCCAAGACATAGCTCGAGAGGAGCTAAAGAAAACAAGACAGGGTAAAAAGACGGTTGCTGAATATGCATCCATATTCGAGCAGTACTCTGGACAGACCGGGTGGTCCATCATCGACCTCCGCACCCGTTTCTACGATGGCCTCACAGACGAGATCAAGGATCTCCTCGCCATCACAGACAAGCCCCACAACACATACGACGAGCTCAAGCAGAGCGCGCAAGTCATTGATCAACGACTGCGCCAACGCCAGAGCGAGAAGAAAGGGAAATCTTCATCGTCATCACCACACACCACCTCCAACCCTGACGCCATGCAAGTCGACGCCACGCGTCAGCAAGGCAACAGAGCGAAAGAGGAGATCTTCAAAACACGGGGCGAGTTTCAAGCATGGATGAGAGGAAAATGCTACGGGTGTGGTTCGAAAGAACACACAAAGAAGGATGGAAACCATGAGCGCGACGTCTGCAACTGGTGCCAAAGAGCAGGGCACCGAGCAAACGTCTGCCAGAACAAGAGAATGGGGAAACCGGCTAAAGCGAAAGCTGCAGCAACAACGGAGTCCCCCAGCCCACCATCGTCGTCTAATACTGCAGCAGCAGCCGCCACAAGCACTTCCCCCGCCCAGACGTCCCAGGCAGACGTGGTGAAGTTGTTGGGAATGTTGGAAAAGCAGCAAGAACAGCTGGATGCGTTCAAAGCGGCTTTTTAGATCAGGGGTCGCGTATAGCTGCGACCGGCCCCTCTACAGTAGATGACTCGGCTTCATGTAGTTGTAATATATGCTTACGCTCTCGCCTCGTTTCGGACTCACCTTCTGTAATTCATACGACTCATGCCTGTAAGTTAGATAGTAGTGTTAGTTCAGCTTCTTGTTTTCCTGATTCTATTACATCTACATCTGCCTCGGAGATGAACAATAGTAGTGTTTCTTTTGCTCCACTTTCTTTAGAAGCAATGCCGCACGTGATGATTTCTGATGCAGCACTGTCTTCTACTATTATTCCCGAAACAAAAGATAAAAAATCACATTTTCATATTTCTGTGTATTTAAAGGGACGTCATCGTACTGTAAAAGTAGCAGCAATGGTAGACTCTGGGGCAACTTCGTTGTTCCTGGACAAAAAGTACGCTGACCGCCACAAAATGTTGCAGGTTCCTCTTGCGAGTCCCATCACCCTATACAATATAGATGGGACTCTCAACGAAGCCGGTAGTATCACCCATAAAGTCAGACTCTCTCTGAAAGTCGGCCCTAGTGAAGAAAGTTATGACTTCTTAGTCACTTCACTCGGCCCAGAGAACGTCATCTTGGGACTACCATGGCTTAGGCAAAGGAACCCGCAAATAGACTGGCAGGAAGGCACTATGCGCCTCAACTCAACCGCTGAAAAAGCGCAACCAGAGTTGGAGGTAGAGGTGACGCGCATTATGGCGAACCGGATGGAACGCCGCCGTCTCCTTGCGGAGAAAGTGCTAGACACGGTCCAAGACGAAGTTTTCTGTTTGGCAGGCTTCACCTACTCTCAGCAGATCGCCGAGAAAGCCACCGCCTCCAAACCTAAGAAAACCTTCGAAGAAATGGTACCAAAGCACTACAGAGACTTCGCGAAAGTTTTCTCTGAGGAGGAATCCCAGAGGCTCCCTGAGCATCAACCGTGGGATCATGCTATAGACCTCGAGCCAGATGCCGTTAAACACTGGAGGGTCAAAACGTATCCCATGTCCCCAAGCGAGCAAGTGGAACTCGACAAATTCCTGCAAGAGCACATCTCAAAAGGATACCTGGTCCCATCCAAATCACCGATGGCCTCACCAGTATTCTTCATTAAGAAAAAGGACGGCAAACTCCGTCTAGTGCAGGACTATCGTCGTCTTAATAAAATCACCATTAAAAACCGATATCCACTACCGCTCGCCGCTGATATCATAAACCGGTTGAAAGGAGCAAAGGTATTCACCAAGTTCGACGTAAGATGGGGGTATCACAACATCCGGATCAAACCCGGAGATGAATGGAAGGGTGCAATAATCACCAATCGCGGACTGTACGAGCCAAAGGTCATGTACTTCGGAATGACCAACAGTCCAGCCACCTTCCAAGCCCTCATGAACGCCGTCTTCGCCGATCTAATCGCAGCAGGAGAGGTTGCAGTATACATGGATGACATCCTCATCTATAGTAACTCCCTGGAGCACCATCGCAAAATTGTACGCGAAGTGCTCAGGAGACTGCAAGAACATGACCTCTATCTCAAACCTGAGAAATGCGACTTTGAAAGGCAGGAAATGGAGTACCTTGGGATGATAATCCATCCCGGAGAAGTGCAGATGGACCCTGGCAAGGTCGCTGCAGTAAGGGAGTGGCCTACACCCACAACGCTCAAAGAGGTTAGAGCGTTTATCGGGTTCGCCAACTTCTATCGTCGATTCATCAAGGACTTCGCGGCCATCGCCCGACCCTTGCATGACCTCACGAAGAAGGACACTCCATGGCACTGGCATTCTGAACAGCAGAAGGCTTTCGACCACTTGAAGGAAAGCTTCGTACGAGAACCCATTCTCAAAGTGTACGACCCACAGCTTCCAACAAGAGTCGAAACCGACGCTTCAGGATTTGCTACTGGCGGTATACTTACTCAAAAGTATCCTGATGGTCTCTGGCACCCCGTTGCGTATCGCTCGCAGTCTATGAGCAAGGAAGAACGCAACTACGAAATCTACGACAGAGAAATGCTTGGCTTAATCCGCGCCTTAGAGGATTGGAGACACTTCCTCGAAGGCATCTCCTTTGAAGTGATCACCGACCATAAGAATATGGAATGGTGGGCAAGCATGAAGGACTTAAACCGCCGACAGGCCCGATGGGCCCTGTATTTAAGTCGCTTCGCCTTCAAAATCACTTACAAAAAGGGAGACTCTATGCAAGCCGATGCATTAAGTAGATTCTCGAGAGACCACATCAGAGACAACGAGGATAACCGCCAGGTTCAGGTTTTACAACCTAAGCACTTCCTCAATGCCGCCCAAGCACACTTCCGCCCAGAAGTGGACTCCCTAGGGAATCGCATAAGACTCGCCTCCATTCGAGAAGCAGAAGTTATAGAGGGTCTCAAAAGTTTACAAAAGACCGCTCCAAAAGCTCTCATGGACGGAGTCGCGATGTGGGAGGAAGATGACGGCCTAGTTTACCACAGGGGGAAACTGTACGTTCCCAATGACCGGACGTTAAGACGAGATGTGGTTAAGTCATGCCACGACTCCATCACCACCGGTCACCCTGGTAAGAACGGCACCATCGAGCTAGTCAGTCGCTACTACTGGTGGCCACGCATGGCAGGCTTTATCAGCTCATACGTAGAAGGATGCGATCGATGCCAACGCTATCGCAAAGACCTACACCCCAAAGCCATAATTCAGCCACAGGAAGTACCTGAGGGACCATGGCAGATAGTCGGAGTCGATCTAATCGGTCCACTGCCCATGTCACGTGGAAAGGATATGATCCTTAACATAGTGGATCACTATACGAAACAGATCCATCTATTTCCAGTGACGTCCCAAATCACGGCTGATGGGGTAGCATCCATCTACTTCGAGCAAGTCTTCCCCTTGCACGGGATCCCCAAGAAAATCATCAGTGATAGGGGACCCCAGTTTGCTGCAAGGAGCATGCGGGCACTATATAAGCGACTAGGGATAGACGCAGGTCTTACAACCGCCTATCACCCTCAGGCTAATGGACAGGTAGAGTGCAAAAATCAAGAAGTAGAAGTCTACTTGCGCTTGTTCATTAGTAAGAGGCAGGATGATTGGACAGACCTGCTTCCTACAGCGGAATTCGTGGTCAATAGTAGACTCAACTCAGCCACGGGGCACACCCCCTTTGAACTACTATACGGCTATACGCCTGACTTCACCATTCCCGCTGGTAGGCCTACCGGTATCCCAACGCTCGATAAGCGTCTACAACACTTAGTTTCCACAAGAAAGGATGCAGAGGCAGCTCTACGCCTAAGTAAAAGGCGAATGCAAACAGATGTTGAACAAAGACACAAGCCATACGTCTTCAACGTCGGGGATAAAGTCTGGTTGCAAGCCAAGCAAATAAAGATACACCAACAGTCGTCCAAACTGGGCCCTAAACAGTTAGGCCCATTTGAAGTCACTGAAGTTAAAAGTGACGTCGACTACAAGCTTGCACTCCCCCCTGCATTACGGATCCATGATGTATTTCATGTAGACCGCCTCTCCCCTTATAAGGGAAACAAAGTTAACGGGCTTACGCCACCTCCACCCGAACCCATCACAGTCGAAGGGGAAGAAGAGTACGAAGTTGACCACATTAGAGACTCGAAACTCTTCGGTCGTACTCTTAAGTACCTAGTTCGCTGGAAGGGCTACGGTGAAGGCGAGGACACTTGGGAGCCGGCTAAGAACCTAGCGCATGCCCCGGACAAAGTCAAGGAGTTCCACTCCTTAAATCCGGGTGCACCTAGAAAAATAGCAGCACTCATATACGCGTCCTTGCCTTGGCAAGCATCTCATATGTACACAGAGGCCAACGCGGACGTCGACCCTTAAGAAGGGGGGTGATGTCATGGACGCGTATATTATTTTCCCCATTTTTCTGTATTTTTACGGAATTATCTGAGGAAGATATGAAGGGCCGAAGTACGAGATATCGTTAGTCACATGCTGCCACCATGTGCACCGTTAAGCACGTGACCCTGGGATAGTTGCACCCTTAAACGGGACAACCCAGTACGGTCACATTCCATTTACGTACGGACTCACAGGATTGGTAGATAAGGATGGAACACTCTAGATAGCTCTAGACTCGACTTAGTAATTACGCTTACTCGCTGTATTAGGATTTACTCAGCAAGATAAGGCATCGCGTCAGCACTATGACAAGTGCATCAGTCAGCACAATAGATAGCGCTATTAATAGACACGACGCGTCAGCTCCTGAGTCACGGAGTCTTACTGTACACTTAGTAATAGTGTTTAGACTCAATTCAAGCTCAGCTCCAGTAGTGTATATAAACCCTCCTGTAGCGTCCTGAGTGGAACCAACTTGTCCTCTTGGTTCTCCACTCAGCGTACCACAGCGTGATCACTGACGTCTTGAGTTCTTGCATAAAGACTCTGAGCCATTCGTCCACTCCGCTGTGACTGTGCGTTAGCGCGTGATTTATCTCCGCGCCAGGCTTGGGTGTGCTCACCAGACAGTTCACTATAGTTCGCACTTGAGCTTGACGTAGCGAGGTTGTCATACCGCTACAGTACAGCTATACGCTGGACTTCACCATTCCTGCTGGTAGGCCTACTGGTATCCCAACACTCGACAAGCGTCTACAGCACTTAGTTTCCACAAGAAGGGATGCAGAGGCAGCTCTACGCCTAAGTAAAAGGCGAATGCAGACGGATGTTGAACAAAGACACAAGCCATACGTCTTCAACGTCGGGGATAAAGTTTGGTTGCAAGCTAAGCAAATAAAGATACACCAACAGTCATCCAAACTGGGCCCTAAGCAATTAGGCCCATTTGAAGTCACTGAAGTCAAAAGTGATGTTGACTACAAGCTTGCACTCCCCCCTGCATTACAGATCCATGATGTATTTCATGTAGACCACCTCTCCCCTTATAAGGGAAACGAAGTTAACGGGCTCACGCCACCACCACCAGACCCAATCACAGTTGAAGGGGAAGAAGAGTACAAAGTAGACCACATAAGAGACTCTAAACTCTTCGGTCATACTCTTAAGTACCTCGTCCGCTGGAAAGGCTACGGTGAGGGTGAGGACACTTGGGAACCAGCAAAAAATCTAGCTCACGCCCCGGACAAAGTCAAGGAGTTCCACTCCTCCAACCTGGGCGCACCTAGAAGAATAGCTGCTCTCATTTACACGTCCTTGCCTTGGCAAGCTTCTCACATGTACACAGAGGCCAACGTGGACATCGACCCTTAAGAAGGGGGGTGATGTCATGGACGCGTACATTATTTTCCCTATTTTTCTATATTTATATGGAATCATCCGAGGAAAATATAAAGGGCCAAAGTACAAGACTTTGTTAGTCACATGTTGCCACCACGTGCACCTTCAAGCACGTGACCCTGGGATAGTTGCACCCTTAAAAGGGACAACCCAATCCAGTCACATCCTATATATGTATGGACTCTCATGATTGGTAGATAAGGAAGGAACATTCTAGATAGTTCTAGATTACAATTAGTAGAATACGCTTACGCGCTGTATTAGGACTTACTCAGCAAAGACAAGGCATCACGTCAGCGCTATGACTCATGCATCAGTCAGCACAATAGATAGCGCTATTAATAGACACAACGCGTCAGCTCCTGAGTCATGGAGTCTTACTGTACACTTAGTAATAGTGTTTAGACTCAGTTTGAGCTCAGCCTCAGTAGCGTATATAAACCTCTCTGTAGCATCCTGAGTGGAACCAACTTGTCCTCTTGGTTCTCCACTCAGGTATGCATTCCCTTGTACTCCTTACTCTTCTCAATCTAACTTGTCCTCTTGGTTCTCCACTCAGCATACCACAGCGTAATCACTGATAACCTGAGTTCTTGTATAAAGACTCTAAGTTGTTGTCCCCTCCGCTGTGACTGTACGTCTAGCATGTGATTTATCTCCGCGCTCAGCTTGGGTGTGCTCACCTGACGGTTCACTTTAGTTCACACTTGAGCTTAGCATAGCGAGGTGTCATACCGCTACACCAAACAGTTCAGATATCATGTGGGACGCATCATACGGATTGAGCCAGAACAAGCATCTTGCTTCGTGGCAAGCATAGTAATAAGACCACACCACCTGATGATCTTCCATGGGAAAAATGTCAAGCACTAAATCACAGCTTTGTAAGCAGATGGCAACCCCATCACAGGGCAGAATCTTCTGTATGTACTGATAGAATACTTCCATTTCCTCCCTTAACAAGGGGTCGAACATGTCTGTATCAGTGAACAACCTCTACAATTGTTGGTTAGTCAAAGTTCATGATTGTAAGGGCATTAACAGGCGCACTCTTTCTTGGTCAAAGAAGTAAAGGGCACCATCTGGATGTGTGGCCGGCACCCAGTGTACGCAATCTTCCAAGTGGCCAGTCCAATGTGAGATGCTAGGAGGGTCTTCATTAGACATCGAAAACCATTAAGTCACATACATACTGAGGAAATGTCCTTGTCAAAGGTGGAATTTTGTAGTAGGTGCTTTTGCGGGGTCTGCCAAAGGCGTAAGCGATTGACAGTCGTGATGATAATATCTACTTGCACCATGACATCCTTTGTGTATCTTGGAACTTGTTCAGGTGTTATCAATTGCAAAGAGCAACCAGCAGGCAGGTCAAAGTCCGATGTAGCAGAAGAGGAAGAGGACATAGGACTGTATTGGGGTAATCCTTCATGTAGATCAAGGGTGTCGGGGATGGACAAATGGTCAGTTGGTGAGTCTATGGTGTATGGCTCCTCTGTCAGCGGTGGACCATCTGTTAAAATCCTGGGAGGGGCTGGGAGAGAATCTGTCGATGGATTCACTACTCCCACGACCACACTCGTCGAAGAGTCCCTCCTGTCTTGTCCACAGATACTTGGTGGGCTTGGTTGCATATGCCCGTGGGAAGTAACCGAGGGAGGGTTTATTGGACTGTCTCTTCTGTCAACCTGATGTGAGTTTGTGACATCGATGTCCAAACGAGGAAGCTGAGGCGTTGGGGAAGGTGATCTTGATGACATCATTGATGGCGACACAGAAGGCCCGCGTCCAAAGTGGCGATGGGGGGCTCTAGGAAATTGTGTTGGCTGGCTGACTGGTGTGGGCAAAGATTCGCACGAATGTGTTTGGATGATAGATGTTGCGATCGGACTCATCGGTATGGACTACAGGCTCATGGGGTTCTGACTACCCTAGTATTAGTCAGGGACAGTCGTCTCAGTCAGCCACATCAGCTGTATTATCACATGTACTCGCTATCGGACTTGACTCATACCTAGGACAGTTGTAGTAGGGTTCGAGCTACTATCGCTACTGGGTACCTTACGTTCAGGAGGAGCTTCAAAGCTCCTCGTCAACTGTATATAGCTGGCTGTACGAAGACCGAGCTCCTTAGCTTGGTCTTCTTGAATCACCATCGCACTTCTTCAATCCCTTCTCCTTTGTCTCGTTCTCTCCGTCTGTCTGCTTGTACGTCTGTCCTTTGTAAGGCAGATCGCCCGACGACTTGTACGCCTGGTGGACGTCGCCCCAGTGCCTGAGACGATCACAGTCCTACTAAGGACGTGTATCTATATTCGCTAAGTCGCCTCCATTACCAGGCCACTCTGTCATCGCTCAAGTCGAGCATCGTTAGGACGGGCCTAACGCAACATTAAGACCAAGCTAACTCCTACAAGAACGACACAGTGGCGCCCACGACAGGAGATCGGTGGGGCTGGAATCAAGTCCAATCATACACTATCCCCAACAGAGGAGAACGAGACGTCCCAACGCGCTATCTAAAAGCTGCCAGGTGGAGGACACACAGAGGAGAAACCGGTTACTTCATCGACTTCCCCAATCGACCAAGTCGCTACTACCCAGTTGAGTTCAGTCACGAACATACTTGTTGGTGTATACTCGCAACAAACGACGCAGGAGTACGAACAATCGTTAGACCCACGACACACGAATATCGGTGCGATATCTTGGAAAGCGAAGTGGTTCCCCCTGCCAGGAGAGGACCCATCGACAGTGCAGTCACCACAAGCACCACAGAGGAAGAAGACTCTGGGTCGGAACGAAGCAACGACGAGTCTGAAGAGGATCACCTCTCCCAAGTAAACGCAGAAGAACAGGAGGAACTAGCAAACCTCGCCGCAGGAATCACGCTTAACGAAGCGCCACAAGCTGAGCATATCATCGTCCACCCTCCAAACGAGATGACAACCACACAGATAGAGCCAACGTACACGCTCCAACTAGACCCCATACAGTGACCACAGGAAGAGGTCCCCGCAGACCTACTCCCCATCGACCCAAGCACAGGACACCGAATGACTGCCGACGATGCAGCCATCATGCGGGCCATAGGACCAGATGAACCAGACCCTCCAGGCGGAGGACCACCTAGAAGGGACCCAGGAAGAGGCTACCCTCACGGAGGAGGAGGCGGCGGACCTGGAGGCGGAGGAGGACCACCCGGAGGAGGACCCCCAGAAGCCATTCCCATTGGTAACCCACCTCGATCATCGGACAGACTCCAGGGCAACCCGCCTATGGTCTTTAACGGCGACCGCACTAAAACTCTACAATTTAGAGCACAGTGGAACCTCTACCAAGGGGTCAACAGCACGAGCGACATCATGCGCAACTACTACCGCCGATCACTCCTCTTCCTCGGGTACATCCAGGGGGAGTCGGTCAACGAATGGGTAATGTACATGACCGACTGGCTGATGCGCCAGACGGAAGCTGGATTCCCAGAACACACTCGACAACTCTGGGAAGAAACCCTCCGCGCCTTCACCAGACGGTTTGCCAACACCATGGAGAAGGAACAAGCACAAGCGGAGCTGCGCAAGGGCGTCCACATGAAGGAGGGGGACATTGACAGCTATGTCGCCACCTTCGAACGCCTCGCTCGTCAAGCTGATTACCACCTCGACGCCCCTCAAACACTTGATCTATTCACGGCGGGACTACCAAAGACACTGTTCACCAAAGTTTACGAACAGTACGAACCTACCACGTTCGAAGCATGGAAGCAAGCGGCACTGAAGAAGCAACAGCAGTACATGCACCTACAGGCACGTCTCCACTCACTGAAGCCATCCACCCCAAAAACTACTCCACGTGCCAGTCAGTGGGGACCCCCCCAGAGCGGATGGGCACCACGAAACCTCCCTCGAGACCCCAATGCGATGGACACTTCCGCAGACAGGGCTCGAGCCCGAAGTACGGGGACAGAAGATACGCAGGGGAGGCTCGCCGGAGCAGAGTACATACTCGACCGCCAGAAGCCGCCCTATCCTCCAAGGGGAGGGCCACGAGGGCGGGGGAGAGGCAAAGGGCCCCCCCGAGATCCAAGGGAGGTCATCTGCTACACCTGTAACCAGAAAGGCCACTTCAGTCGTGATTGTCCACAGCACCGCTATAACACACAAGGAAGCAACAGTAGGAGGTCGGACACCGACTACCACACACAAGAACCACTGGTACAAGTACGCGTGGCCATGTCACCACAGCAGCAAGCCCAGGAGTGGCTCCAAGGAGTAGCTGGAGCGCCAGACGAAGTAAAGGACCTAGTCCTCCAAGACCTCTGGGGGAGAGAGGGTTTTCCAAACGCCTGAACCCGTCAGCCTGGGTGAGGGCACTCCGTTGTAACTCTGTAATAATCACACGCTTTCGATCACTACGAATTCCAGTTTCTGTTCGAACGAGTTACAACATGGCTGAAGTAAAAGCACTAGTGGATTCGGGGGCCACTGATAGCTTCATCAAACCCGCATTTGCGAAACGAATGGGGATCGGTCTACAGGAACTAGAGACCCCCAAAAAAATATGGAACATTGATAAATCCGAAAACAAAGCAGGACTAATTACACACTGCGCAGACCTCGATGTACAAACTAAAGGAATCCACAAAACAATGCGCTTCCTCATCACCAACACAGGAGACGAGGACATCGTCCTCGGCTACCCCTGGCTGGCAACCTACGAACCACAGATTAGCTGGCAACACGCAGTCATCAAAGAAGACGCATACCCAATAGTCCTCCGGACCACACACCCCCTCGATCGACGTCAAGGGGTGACCATCGCATTCGCCCCTACGGAGTTCACCGAAGAAGAGAAACGCCGCGTCGTTGCGGAATTCTACGACGAATGGGAGGAGGCTAGACTACGCTCCACTTCTACAAACCTAGCCATTGAAGCCCAGCAACACACCGGCAGCACGACGATCCCGAAAGAGTACTCCGACTTCGCCAAAGTATTCAGCAAAGAAGAATCTCACCGCTTCCCAGTTTCGCGACCTTGGGATCACGCCATCGAGTTCAAAGAAGGAACACCAGACGCCATCGACTGCAAGATCTACCCCATGACACGCAGTGAAGACGTCGCCCTGAAAGAATTCCTCGACGAACAACTCAAGAAGGGGTATATCCGACCTTCGAAATCCCCCTATGCATCCCCCTTCTTCTTTGTCAAAAAGAAGGATGGGAAGCTACGACCCGTCCAAGACTACTGGAGAATTAACTCCTTCACCGTACGTAACCAATACCCCCTTCCACTCATCCAAGAACTTATCACGGACTTGGGAAACGCGGACACCTACACCAAACTCGACGTCCGCTGGGGGTATACAAACGTACGCATACGCGACGGCGACGAAGGGAAAGCTGCATTCAAAACACGCCATGGATTCTTTGAACCGCTCGTCATGTACTTCGGCATGACCAATGCGCCAGCCACCTTCCAGGCGATGATGGACTATATCTTCGGACCCACCATCCTCAAACACGAAAAGCTTGGCACCACGATCCGAGTCTACATTGACGACATTGCAATCGCCTCCCAAAACGGACGCGCAGGCCACATTGCAGCTGTATGCGATGTTCTCCAGATCGCGAAGGACAATGACTTGTACTTCAAACCAGAGAAATGTGTCTTCGATGCGCCATCCATCGATTACCTGGGGGTAATCCTTGAAAAGGGGGTGACTCGCATGGACCCTGTCAAAGTCGCTGGCATCCGCAACTGGCCAACGCCGACCACAGTCAAACAGGTCCGATCTTTCCTTGGCTTCTGCAATTTTTACCTCCTCTTCATCAAAGGGTTCGCCACACACGCACGCCCACTGAACCGACTAACAAGGAAAGACATGGAATGGCAGTGGGGACAAGCAGAAGAAGACGCCTTCACCAAACTCAAAGACCTGGTCACCAGTGAACCGGTACTGGCACACCCAGACCTCACGGAACAATTCGAGTTGGAGGTGGATGCATCAGGCTTTGCGGTGGGTGCCGTACTCCTACAACGAAAAAAGGACGGAAAACGACACCCCATAGGCTACTACTCGGCGACACTCAACGAAGCAGAGCGAAACTACGACATCTATGACCTTGAGCTACTAGCCATCGTCAAAGCCTTCCGCCATTGGCGACCCCTACTCGCAGGATTGCCACACAAAACCAAAGTGTTCTCGGACCACCTCAACCTGCAATACTGGCGGTCCCCACAACGAATAAGCAGACGCATCGCAAGGGAAGTACTGGAACTCTCCGAGTATGACTTCGAGATTCACCACATCAAAGGCACAGCAAACGGAAGGGCCGACGCGCTGTCCCGAAGGCCGGACTACGACCAAGGAGACAACGACAACAAGGACGTAGTAGTCCTCCCCGACACGCTCTTTGTACGAGCCACGAACGTTGAAGCAATCATGCCAACAACCCTGACAATACAATCCGAAGAGATGGAAAGGCCAGACGCCGCGTACCATCAGGACGAAGACTACCTCCGCCCGTGGATAGATGCCCACCGACTAAAGAAGATCGAAGGCACCTGGTACAAGGATGGAAGGAGGGTGGTGACGGGCGGACTGCACGACAAGAGAAGTATCATCTCCGCCCATCATACACCACCAGTTTACGGACACCCAGGCATTAACAAGACCTCGCAATTAGTCAAATGCTCCTACTGGTGGCCAAACCTCGTCCAAGACGTGCTTGACTATGTGAAAGGATGCGCAGAGTGTCAGAGACACAAGGCGAACAACCGACCAACCCAAGCACCACTGTCCCCGATCTATCCAAACCCTGAAGCACTCCCTTTTGAAACCATCGCCCTCGACTTCATCACCAAACTACCTCGATCACAGGGGTTCGACTCAATCCTCACCATCACAGACCACGACTGCACGAAGGTGGCCGTCTTCATCCCCTGCCAGGAAGAAATCACTGCGGAAGGAACCGCTGCCCTATACGCTAAGCACGTCTTCTTACGGTTCGGACTCCCCTCCAAGGTGATCAGCGACAGAGACCCACGTTTCGCGTCCAAATTCACGCGCAAACTATGCAAGATACTAGGCATCTCACAGAATGTCTCCACTGCCTACCACCCTCGCACAGATGGGCAGTCCGAGCAAACCAACCAGTGGCTAGAACAGTACCTCTGCTTCTGGACCAACGAGCGGCAAGATAACTGGGCGGCCTACCTCCCTATAGCGGAATTCACACACAATAACTGGCCCCACGAGACCACAAGGAAGTCCCCTTTCTACCTCCTAATGGGGTACAACCCACGCGCTGATTGGCTCGATAGACCATCACCCATTCCCCAGGTGGCGCTGAGAATAGATCAATTCCAGGAAGCCAGGACACAGGCCAAAACGCTCCTTATCAAGGCACAAAAGTCATGGGTCAAACACAAAGATACGCCCAGATACAAGGAAGGCAACCTCGTGTGGCTGGAAGGACGCCACCTGCGAACCAACCAACCAACCACGAAGCTTGCGCCCAAGAGACACGGCCCCTTCCGAGTCATAGAGGTGATGTCCCCTGTCAACTACCGCCTCGAACTTCCCACACAGTGGAGCATCCATCCGGTGTTCCACACCGATCTTCTCACCAGATATCACGAGACCGCGACGCACGGACCTAACTATCAGCGCCCACCCCCAGATTTGGTAGATGGTGAAGAAGAATACGAAGTAGAGAAGATTCTAGACTCCCGAAGATTCAGAAGAACTCGGAAACTCCAGTACCTTGTGAAATGGAAGGGATACCCCGACTCGGAAAATCAGTGACCAGGCCATCAAGGACTTCAGGGCGCTGAACCCCACAAGGGAAACACATATAAAGGAGGCCCACTATGAGCTAAGTCCCCCAGCAATCCCTGCTACACTCTCTCATCCTGTCTACCTCCGCTCAATGTCTTCTTGCTCGCTCCCGTCCCACTCCACCATTGTCGCCGTCACCGAGGCCCTTGCCACAACCCATGGGCCCGCCACCCGCGAGGACGCCATCACCGTCCTCCGAGCCTTCCCAGACCCTACCATCGGGGGGACAGCCGACTCCCCCGGTGCACAGCCTCTTACCAGTGAGGCGCTCACCGAAGAAGGCGAGCACACCCTACTCGAGGGCCCGGCCACAGATAGCCGCCTTCAACACCTTGACGGACACGGTGACGTTGAACCTGTCCAGATACCACACCGAATTCGGGCCCGTGCGGCCATGGAAGGAGGTGGCGAGGGAATGGAAGGACGAGCAGCTACGGAGGGCACAGATGAAGCTGGTGGAGTTGCGACATCGGCGAAAGCTGACGAGGACTGGGGACTGGACGAGGACGCCCCCAACGACTACCCAGCTACGCACCCCCACATTTTATCCACCACAGACACTGACGACCCCCAGGAGACTCCCTACACCCTCAACACCGATGGATCCCCCATGTACAAGCGGGACCTCGGAGTGCTCGGCGGTCCCACTCACCAACCCCTCACCGTCATCAACACACGCGTCCCCGCTGGCTTCAAGGCCAACAAGGGGGCAGATTACATACCATTCCGCATCGTCTCCCCCGACGGGGTCGAGCGCGAGGCCCGCTACCACCAAGTCATCATGGGGCCTGACCCAATGATCGTTGGTATCATCGACGAGTCAGACAAGGTCTACGCTCGCCCCCTCTACGCTGCCCCCCGCTATAACTACGGCGGGAAGCCCATGTACCCAGCGGCGGACATGGCCCTCTTCAGCGAGGCCTTCGAGGATCGGGCGCGCGTCGATCGCTGCCTCGAGTCCATGCACGACCTCTCCCTCACCGCGGAGGTCCATCGCTACCGCCACGCCCAGCGGGAGGAGGAGCGCGTCAACCAGAGGATCGACGACCTCATCGCGGCGCTGGGGGAGATCTCAGGCAAGGTGACAGGAAGTCGGCACCGGCTGGAGATGGCCAACGCCATGGAGCGTATTGAGGACGAGGCGGGCACCATGGTGGACTACGAGCTGACGAAGAAGAAGAAGACACGTAGGGGCAGGAAGATTGGGGAGCAACCGCCGCGCACGCGGATCAGGTACGAGGAGGAAGGCTTTGGAGCGTTGGGGCGTCGCATCTAAAAGGGGGGTGATGTTGCGATCGGACTCATCGGTACGGACTACAGGCTCATGGGGTTCTGACTACCCTAGTATTAGTCAGGGACAGTCGTCTCAGTCAGCCACATCAGCTGTATTATCACATGTACTCGCTATCGGACTTGACTCATACCTAGGACAGTTGTAGTAGGGTTCGAGCTACTATCGCTACTGGGTACCTTACGTTCAGGAGGAGCTTCAAAGCTCCTCGTCAACTGTATATAGCTGGCTGTACGAAGACCGAGCTCCTTAGCTTGGTCTTCTTGAATCACCATCGCACTTCTTCAATCCCTTCTCCTTTGTCTCGTTCTCTCCGTCTGTCTGCTAGTACGTCTGTCCTTTGTAAGGCAGATCGCCCGACGACTTGTACGCCTGGTGGACGTCGCCCCAGTGCCTGAGACGATCACAGTCCTACTAAGGACGTGTATCTATATTCGCTAAGTCGCCTCCATTACCAGGCCACTCTGTCATCGCTCAAGTCGAGCATCGTTAGGACGGGCCTAACGCAACAATAGAGGGCCTGTCGCTGGAGCATCTCCAAATGCTCGAATCACCAGTAGACCTACGGTTAGGATCGATTTTTGCATCAAAGACAGACGAAAGGTTGACATGATCTCTGTGAGGCTCTACTGTGAGGTTGGCAGGGGATATATGAGGGGTGTCTGGTGTGGTTGCTGATTGTGGATGTGGTTCCCGGGTTGCACTCGACATGTAATGTAAACTCGGGTGACTTGCCAACCTTGATGCTGGAATGTGACTTGCTGCTATCACACATTCCCGCAAGTCCAGGCTTGTTCCAGTGCAGGGAGACAAACTTTGAGTCTGCTCGGCTTTCGGAAACGAACACCATTTTCTGCTTGGTTTTCTGTTGTCCCACAGGTGCCAAACACCCAACCTGCAACCAAGGAAGGCTAAAAACAAGGCCCAACACCTGATGAAAAGATGGACAAAAACTCTTGTAAAGCGTAACTTGTAGATAATGTCACGAAAAAGGTTGATTATGGAGGCCATGCAAAGTGAGCCAAACCCAGGTTAGGAAGCGGAGGGCGAGGTTGTGTGGGGCAGTGTTTTTTTTGTCCCTGAATATTTTGGCACCTCTTCGTGACCCTGAATTAACTAGCGCCGTGTTGTCTCTGATCACACTGTCGAATAGCTGCCACCGGCGTGACCCTAGGACCAGTGAACAAAGAATGATGGCAGTGTTTTTGTACATTTGCGCCCCATCCAGCATGAGTTCACAAGCTGTCAATCGTGTCTTCACTGCCTCTTGCTACCTTGGTCGTGACGCTCCACAGCCTCCACTAATGTCCCGTTCCATATAGAAACGGGAACAATGGTACTAGCTGCCCAGGGGATTCAGAGGCCAGGCGCACAACAAAATGGTGGACTCAGACAAAGAGGGACCACACGCGAAGGCTCCAGACGCAGTGTGCCAATAGAACTCAGTCCTAGTCGGATGTGATTGGCATTCACACGTGTTTGCGACGATGACACTGGTGTCACTGTCTTTGCTAAAAGTTCTAACACATCGATCCCAAGTGTTCAGAGAAATGTTGACCAGCCTTTCTTCTGCAGCTGTAGCACTTGAGATCTTGAAGTTATCTTCCAATCGGGTGACCAGATGACGTTCCCCCTTAGGCATATCTCAGCAGCTCACTATTTTCACACTCAGCAGCACATCCACCCAAAGCAATACTACTCTTCTAGCCCTTCCATTATTCGCATCAAGTTATTGCAGCTGTTTAGTACCTGCTGTCACGATACGCAAGAAACGGATGCTTACTATACGGACATGACCTCGTTAAATCACATGTCGGTGTAGCATGACTCATTCCTAGGATAGCTGTAGTAGGGTTCGAGCTACTTACGCTATTAGTCGTATGGATTCGGGAGGAGCTTTAAAGCTGCCTCATACATGTATAAACAGTGGCTCGATAAGACCAAGATATGCCATCTTGGTCTTCTTCAATCACCACTCCATTCGCATCTCATCCACGCGTGATTCGCTTGCCTTGTCGTGCAAGTCGTCTTTATCGATCGGATTACCTAGTGGCGCCACTCGCCCTAGTGTACGTTTGGATCACGTGCCAAATAAGCACCGTGTATCTTGTGATCAGGTCACGTGACCTCGAAGTAACATTTCGCTAAGTTGTGAACGCCCTCTCGCAGTCCAAGTCGGACTAATGCCAGTGGTGGCGTTACATTAAGACCAAGATCCATTCATCGTGGCGTTCACAACCAGGGACCAGTGGAGAAACTTTCAAACCTACTCCCTCGAACGAAGAGGAGACCGCAACGTTCCAACACAATTCCTGGGAGCTGCTTGGTGGAGGGAATACAGGGGAGAAACAGGATACTTCGTAGACTTCGCATTGGGCCCAACCCGATACCGCCCCGTTGAGTTTAATTTCAATCACCTGTGTTGGGTCGAGATTACGTGGAACCCCATAGATAACCGTTACGACGCAGTATGACCCACAGGAAGAAACTACAACTGCGACATCGACTCAAGGAACCTACCCACACGCGCAGAGTGGGGACGCATAGACGGACAACTGGAAGAGGAACCAAGCACCTCTGAACCCAGAACCCCTGCACCATCGGAAACCAGCGGAGACGACGAAGAAACAAACGACGAAGAATCAGAAGTAGGAGACATAATACAAACGGCTGAGTCCCTACGCATAAATGAACCAGAAAACATCGAAGTACACCCCCCCACAGAAATGGCCACCGCGACAATCACCGAAGTCGACACAGCAATCGAAGAGGCCCGAAGAATCACTGAAGAAGCCGAAGCCTACCTACGCCCCATCAACCCAACAACAGGACACCAAATGACGGCCGACGATGCGGCAATCTTCAGAGTGGTAGGACCAGACGTCGCGGACCCTCCACCAGGCGCAGGAGGCCCCCCACAACCCAGAAGACCAGGAGGCAGCTTCGGCCAAGGACCCCCAGGAAGACGACAACCTCAATTCGGAGGAGGAGGAGGTGGAGACCCATTCGGAGGAGGACCACCACCACTGGCAGGAGGACCAGCTCCGGGAGCACCGGGAGCACCAGGAGCACCCCACGGAGCTGACAAACTAGTGGGAGAAACCCCAAATATCTTCGACGGAAACAGAGATGAGTACGAGTCCTTCCTCACGCAGTGGCACATATACTGGGGACAGAATTCAGAAGCGCCGATCATGACCAACGTCTATCGGCAATGCCTACTGTTCCTAGGCTTCATCAAAGGACCGCGAGTGTCGAACTGGACGCTCGGCTTTCTCCAATGGCTCAACAACGAGCTACATCATGGACGCAGCCGATACGACCCCTACCTGTGGGACACTCTAACAGCGGGATTTTCAGACCGATTCTCAAACGTCCTGGAGCAGGAGCAAGCGCAGGCCACGTTGGCCAAAGGATTTAAAATGGTTGGAGACGACATCGATTCGTACGTCACCAACTTCGAGCAATTAGCACGGAAGGCTGACTACCGCCTCAACGATCGCCAAACGCTGGACCGATTCACGGCGGGGCTACCAAGGGCCCTATTCACAAAAATCTACGAACTGGACGACCCCCAGACCTTCAACGAATGGAAAGAAGCTGCCCTTCGAAGGCAGAAACAGTACATTCACCTACGTGCCCGCCTAGGGATCACCGCCACTCCGCGCAACCTCCCAACACCAAGGCCACAACCAAATCGTGGCTACACCCCACAATGGGCACCACCCAGGTTCCAACCACCCCATCGCGACCCGGACGCTATGGACACATCGGCGGACCGCACTCGGGCACGCCTTGCAGAAGTAGGAGACCCGAATCGCAACCGACCCCCGTTCCTACCGAGGGGAGGGTCAGGACAGAGTCGAGGAGGGGGACAGCATCACGACATGAGGGAAGTAATCTGCTACAACTGTAACCAACCAGGCCACTTCTCATGAGAATGTACACGCCCCAGAAAACCGAGGCAATCCCTCCCACCACGCGCAAGCATAAGTCGAAGCATGGACACCGACTACTACGGTCAAGAACAGACGACAGTACGTCGCGCAGAAGCTACGCCAGAAGAACAAGCAAAAGGATGGATGGAGACGCTTAGAGGAGCTAGCGACGAGGTGAAAGACCTCATATTCAAGGATCTCTGGACCCAAGAGGGTTTTCAGGATGCCTGAACCCATCGGCCTGGGTGAGGGCAGTCAATTGTAATTCTGTAATCATGACTCGCTACCGTTCGCTCCGAATTCCAGTATCGATTCGTACAAATTACTCCATGGCCGATATCAAAGGGCTCGTTGACTCCGGAGCCACCGACAATTTCATAAGACCTGCGTTCGCTAAACGCATGGGCCTCAGGCTACAAACCCTTGAGAAACCAAAGAAAATTTGGAACATAGACAACACGGAAAACAAAGCTGGGTCCATTACACACTTCATCGACCTAGACGTCCAAACCAATAACGTCTCTAAAACTATGAGATTCCTCGTCACCGACATAGGAAATGAGGATCTCGTCCTCGGGTACCCATGGCTGGCCACCTACGAACCAACCATTAGCTGGGCGCATGCTACCATTCACGAAGGAGCCCTCCCAGTGGTACTTCGATCAATCAACCCCGCAGAACCACAAACCACAATAGCCAGCGCAATGACTCAAGATGAAGCGGAAGAAGCCGTCCGAGAACTCAAAGAAGAATGCCAACTACGTACCACCGCCACCGAACTAGCCATTGCAGCTAATCAAAACATTGTCGTGGAAGCCCTTCCAGAACCATACCAACGCTTTGCAAAAATCTTCAGCGAAGAAGCATCCCACCGATTCCCACCATCACGACCTTGGGACCACGCAATTGACTTCAAACCTGGTACACCCCCCAGTATTGATTGCAAAGTCTACCCAATGTCACAGGACGAGGACAGACAACTACACGAATGGCTAGACGAACAACTCAAACTAGGCTACATCCGACCCTCAAAGTCGCCTTACGCCTCGTCATTCTTCTTCATCAAGAAAAAGGACGGAAAATTGAGACCAGTACAAGACTACAGGCGAATCAACGCCTGCACGGTGCGCAACCAATACCCACTACCTCTCATGTCGGAACTCATCAATGACCTCGGGAACGGACACATATTCACCAAACTCGACGTCCGATGGGGATACAACAACATACGGATCAAAGAAGGCGACGAGCCTAAAGCCACATTCAAGACAAAATACGGACTATTCGAACCCCTCGTCATGTACTTCGGACTCACAAACTCACCAGCAACATTCCAGAACATGATGAACGACATATTGGGCGACACAATCTGTATCTTCGCAGCAATGGGCACAATTATCCGCGTCTACATGGACGACATCGGCATTGCAACACTCGAACACGCAGGACTCCAGGCACATATAGACGCAGTAAGCACAGTACTCCAAGTTGCGATGGACCATGACCTCTATTTCAAACCGTCCAAATGCACCTTCCACCAACCGCGAATGGATTACCTGGGGGTAATCCTTGAAAAGGGGGTAACTCGCATGGACCCCGTAAAAATTGCAGGCATACGTGACTGGCCCACACCCACGAAGGTACGCGACGTGTGCTCCTTTTTGGGCTTCTGCAATTTTTACCGCCTCTTCATTCGCGGTTTCGCCACGTACGCATGAGCCCTCAACAAACTCACACGCAAAGATGCAGAGTGGACATGGGGCAAAAACGAAGACACTGCCTTCCAAAACCTCAAACGCCTAGTCACCAGCGAACCGGTGCTCGCACACCCCACACTGATGGATCAGTTCGAACTCGAAGTAGACGCATCCGGATACGCAGTAGGTGCAGTGCTTCTACAAAAGAAACAAGATGGGAAACGACACCCCATCGGATATTTCTCGGCCACCCTGAATGAAGCTGAACGCAACTACGACATTTATGACTTAGAACTCCTGGCCATCGTCAAAGCACTGCGACACTGGAGACCATTCCTGGCAGGATCCCCACACAAAATCAAGATCTTCTCAGACCACCTAAACCTCACGCACTGGAAATCCCCGCAAAAGATAAGTCGCCGCGTAGCCCGAGAAGTACTGGAACTCATGGAGTACGATTTCAAGATCCACCACATCAAAGGAACCAACAACGGACGAGCAGATGCCTTATCACGGAGACCTGACTACGACAAAGGAGAACGAGATAACGAAGGAGTCATCGTCCTACCAGAAGCCGTATTCACGTGAAACCTCACCACTCAACACCCGGAAACCCACGATCAGGACGAGAAGGTCATACGCCCATGGGTAGACCCCCACAAACTTAAGAAAGTCAATGGAGTCTGGTACCGCCAGGGCGCACGAGTCATCACCGGAGGACCAGAGGAAGTCCGCACCATCATCGCCAACCATCACAACCCCCCAGTTTACGGCCACCCTGGAATCAAACGGACGGCGAGAATCATCGAACGAAGTCACTGGTGGCCGAACATGTTGAAACAAGTAACGGAATACGTCCAGGGATGCGCAGAATGCCAACGCCATAAAGTCAACAACCGCCCGACAAAAGCACCACTAGTACCCATCACACCAAAAACCGATGCTAAGCCATTCGAAGTCATTGCCCTCGACTTCATTACTAAATTACCGGAATCACAGGGATACGACTCCATCCTTATGGTAACCGACCACGACTGCACCAAAGCATCAGTGTTCATCCCCTGCAACGAAGAGATATCAGCAGAGGAAACCGCAGTGCTGTACGTCACTCACGTGTTTTGGAGATTCGGATTACCGGCGAAAATTATCAGCGACCGAGACCCACGCTTTGCATCAAAGTTCACACGAGAGCTATGCCGAATCCTTGGTATATACCAAAACATCTCCACGGCATATCTGTGATGACTCACTGTCACTCGACAGGGAATCACGACGGGTTCAGAAGACCGGGGGTGGTGGAGAACGCGGAGCGGAACACAGAGACTACTGTGATGGAACACTTTGGCTCAACCGTCAGAACTGGCGCAACGGCTCAGGGAAAGTGGCGCTTAGTGGCAAGTCGTGCTTGACAGCTGAAGGGGCACTAGTGCTCGGGAGGCAGGAAGAGGCAAAGGGAGGATGTCACAAGTGGACAGTCTGAGGGACTGTCCGTTCTATTGCGCTGGCTTATATACCCAGAGGGATGGTCTGTGCGTAAGTTTAGGGCAGGCTTAAGGTCTGCCCACGGGTACTGTGGAATACTGCGGAATGGAACATTCCAGTAACATCTAAATATAGTGTCCAATGGGAAAATCGGGATAGTGTCGTACGACTGCTCCACAGTCGATGACGCCATATGACATGACTGCTCCGCAGTCCAATCAGAATAATCGTAGGAGTGGTACGACTGCACCGCAGTCAAGTTGGTCATAATGATTTGACTGCTCCGCAGTCCAATCAGATAAATCCAAGGAATGGTACGACTCTCAGTCGTCAGGTGACTTGATAAATGATGGGAGATCACATGACTCATCACGTGATCGTAGGAGTACGAAATTCAAACTCCGATTTCGGATTTCCCCTTTAGGAAGGTGATTAGATAAGACCAGGCCGGTGCGGACCAGTCTTAGACGCCCGAGTCACGACCCAAGTTTCTAGGTTCGTGACAGTATCCCCTTTTTAATGCCGTGCTGCACCGACAGCACTGGTTGACTTTGGATGAGGGGCGCGGGGGTGGTCCTTGTGGAACTTCTGGACCAGTTCTCGGGAGTGCGTCATGCGGGATGAGGGGAGCCAGGAATTCTCAGAATCAGGATATCCCTTCCACTTGATCAGGTAAAGTATCCCCTTCTTGTTGGGTGATACTTTGGATTGCAAGACCGCTTCAACTTCGTAGTGTTCGTCCTCTCCTTGGACGATCTTGGGAGGGGGTCGGGTGAAGTTGGGTCCGTGGATATCATTCTCATGATACAGAGAGATCAGGGAATTGTGGAAGACTGGATGAATACGCCATGTCTTTGGGAGTTGGAGTTTACAATTAACTCCCCAGGTGGATAAGACTTTGAATGGACCATGGCGTCGCGGGGCAAGCTTGGGCTTGGGATGCGTGGTGTGGATGTTGGTTCCTTCCAACCAGACTAAGTCTCCAGACTTGAATTCTTGGGATGGGGTTTGTGACTTGGAATTTCTCATGATTTCCGCCGCTACTTTTAGCGCTGCGGTGACCTCGGATCGGATTTGGTTCAGGGATTTCAGCCGGTCTTCGGCTGCCGGGATGTTGGTCGTGAAGTGGATGGGCGGAATGAACTCGGGTTTGAACCCATACCACACTTCGAAGGGTGATTTCTTGGTAGCACTATGTTGTCGAACATTGTGCGCAAACTCCATGAATGGGATCAACTCTGCCCAATTATCTGCTTGGAAGTTGCAGAAAACGCGAAGGTATTGCTCGAGCTCTTGGTTGACTCGCTCGGTTTCTCCATCTGTCTGTGGATGGAACGCGGTTGACATAGTGGACTTGACTCCAAGTTTGCTCCAAACTTCTTGCATCACTTTAGACGCGAATTGGGGTCCTCTGTCCGAAATCACTTGTTGGGGGAGTCCGGTTCTTCGCCAGACTTGTTCCAGGTATAACTTGGCAGTTTCATCGGCCGTGATAGTCTTGTTACAGGGAGCGATGACCGTCGCTTTACTGAGGCGATCTACGACCACAAATAATGTGTCGTAACCGAGGGATACGGGGAGGTCGGTGATGAAGTCCATGGTGATGATTCCCCACACCTCTGTAGGAATTGGATTGGGTTGCAGGGGTACTTGGGTTCTGGGCTTGATTTTCGTCGACTGACAGATAGCGCATCCATCTACGTAACTCTTGACGAAACTGGACATTCCAGGCCACCAGAAATCTCGGGATATCAGCTCGTAGGTTTTCCATCTTCCTGGATGTCCTACGGCGATGTGGTCGTGATATTGTTTAACGATATCTCTTCGTAGATCATCGTTCTTGGGAATGTAGACTTGTCCTCGGAATAAGATGACTCCATCTTCTAGGTTCCACTCTTCCAAACCCTTGGTGAGTGAACGGGGGCCGCTCTTCAAGAGGGTTTCCAACGCCATACTGACTTCTCTGTCGTATGTCTGCGTGTCTCGGATGCGTTGTCGCAGGGAGGTGTCTCCTAACACCATGATTGCTGCTCTTTGCACAGCATTGACTTGAAAATATTTCGTATCCAGGAGCACTCGCTTTTCATCTTCATCCGCTATCCCCTTTTTATGATCTGGACGCCTGGACAGTGCATCAGACTTGTTCTGACTGCCTGGTTTGTGGATGATGATGAACTGGAACTGGGACAGAAACAGCGCCCAACGGGCCTGTCGATGGGAGAGTTTTTGCTTCTTCATAAAGTAAGCCAGGTTGTTGTGGTCGGTCCACACCTCTGTGGTATCACTACGTCCCTCGAGGTAGTGTCAGAATGTGTGGAAAGCATGGATGATCGCAAGGAGTTCCTTGTCGCAAATCTCGTAGTTGCGCTCCGCAGGAAGGAGAGATTTTGACAGAAAGGCAATGGGATGCCAACGTTCCAAGGCATCGGGTTGTTCCAGAATAGCCCCAGTCGCGAAGTCACTGGCGTCAGTGATGAGTCAGAATGGCTTGGAATGGTCAGGGAGGGCTAAAACAGGGGCCTGGGTGAAGGCTTTGATCAGGGTGTGGAAAGCGCTTTCCGCCGTGGTATCCCAAGAAAAGAGCACATCTTTCTTGGTCAGGTCGAAGAGTGGTCGGGCGACGGTGGAATAATCTTTGATGAACTGCCGATAGAAATTACAGAAGCCCAAAAACGCTTGGACTTGTTTGACTGTATGCGGGACAGGCCACTCGGTAATACCAGCCACTTTGGCTGGGTCCATGGAAACTTGGCCGTTGGAAATGATGATTCCAAGGTATTCAACGGAGGTCTGAGCAAATATGCATTTCTCAGGTTTCAGGTAGAGGTCGTGCTGCTCCAAATGCTGGAGCACGTCGTGGGTCAACGCAGTCAGGGAGTCGAGATCTTCCGTGAAGATAAGGATGTCATCGAGGTAGACCACAACATGTCCACCATCGATCAGGGGTCCAAAGAGCTGGTTCATGAACGCTTGGAACGTTGCTGGTGCGTTGCAGAGACCGAAAGGCATTACGGTCGGTTCGAAAAGGCCGTGGGAGGTCTTGAAAGCGGCCTTGTACTCATCACCCTCGCGAATCTGGATGTTGTTGTAACCCCACCGGATGTCCAACTTGGTGAAATAACGCGCGCCGTGAAGTTTGTCGATTAACTCGGGAATGAGGGGGAGGGGCGCCGCGTTCTTGATGGTGATGTCGTTCAGAGCCCGGTAATCTTGAACCGGACGGAGCTTTCCATCCTTCTTGTCAACGAAAAAGAAGGGACAGGCCATGGGGGACTTGGAAGGGCGGATGTAACCTTTCCGCAGATGTTCAGAGATGTACTCCTTGAGTGCATCAGCCTCTTTAGGCGTCAGGCGGTAGATGGAACAGTTCTTTAAACTCGCTCCAGGTTTCAGATCAATCGCATGATCCCAGGGTTGGTGCGCAGGCAAGCGGTGGGACGCTTCCTCGCTGAAGACTCGGGTGTATCGCTGGAAGTGACTCGGAATGTGGTCCGTGGAAGGTTTAGGGGCAGTCTTTGCCGCTAATTTGGTACTCGTGGTGAACTTCGCTCAGATGGCCAAGTGGTCGTACTTGGGAAAACTGTGGCTCCACAGGAATGGCTCGATAGCCTCTTGGAAAAATGTGCGTTCTACAGGTTCTGCTGCGTCAGCAGTCGGGATTAAAGCGTCGTCCGCTTGTTTGGGTCCTAGCACTAGGATGTTGGCTCGGAAAGGATCTCGGAAAGGAACTGTTGCATCAACAGAGACTTGGGGTGGAACTTCTGCGCTCGCAGGAACTCGGGAAGGAACTCGGGATGGGACATCTGCACTTGCAGGAATTCGGGAAGGAACTCGGGATGGGGCATCTGCACTTGCAGGAACTCGGGAAGGAACTCGGGATGGAACATCTGCACTTGCAGGAACTTGGGAAGGAACTCGGGATGGGGCATCTGCACTTGCAGGAACTCGGGAAGGAATTCGGGATGGGACATCTGCACTCGCAGGAACTCGGGAAGAAGGGGCGTCTTTAGCTGGTGTAGGTTCTAACTCTAGAATGTTGATCGTGGTGTCTCGGGTTTGGGGTACTCGGGAGGAAATGACTACGGTCTTCGTAGACAAGGTGCAGCTACTTGGGCACCGCGTGAAGGCGATCTGGGGTCTTGACCAGTCGATCTCGGGATTGTGCGCTCGGAGCCAATCCGTTCCTAGGATTATGTCGTGCTCCCCTAGAGTGGTGACGTAGAATTCGACGACCTCGTCGTGATAGGCATTCTCTGCCGTTCTGATCCTTAACTTCTGGATCGTGGTATGCTTGACTAGCCCCGTCTTGTTGGGCGACCCGTCCACGTTTCTAACTGGCATCGGGTTAACTAGAGTTCTCAAGGTCAAGCCGTTTGCACACGCAAACCCATCATCCACGATGATGCCCTCCGCGCCGCTGTCCAACAGGGCGCGGGCACTGATTTCTCTGCCAGATCGCTTTCCTACTAGTGTCACCCTGAGTACGATAGAAGGAGCTCTCTTATTCCGTATCGTCTCGACTGGTACAGGCTCGCCGCCGAGCGTCTCTAGTAAGGAAATGCCGCTCACAGCGCAGCTGGCTATCAATCTTCCACCCGACAGTGCTACGGGGAAGGACCTAAAAATCCTCGTTAATAGGTGCAGACCGCGGACGCGCGTCCGGGGAATACGGGAGTATCTCTCGATACATGGCTCCAACCAGAGCCGGGTGATCAGTAGGTGCTTCCTCTTGATCCAGGTCCTCGTCAACAAAAACGCCTCGCGCTCTACTTGAATTGTTGGGAGGGCGGCCACCTCTGGCCCTCATGCTTTGCGTCTTTAGCTTGCATTCTCGAAGGATGTGGCCTGGGCTACCACAGTATAGGCACAACTTGTTCTGGAAACACCGGTTCTGTAACGCCACCACTGGCGTCAGTCCGACTTGGACGCGAAAGGGCGTTCACGACTTAGCAGAATATTTCTTCGAGGTCACGTGACCTGGTTGCGAGATACACGGCGTGTACGAGCACGTGATCTGAGTGTACACTAGGGCAAGTCGCGCCACTGGATATTCCGATGATCGATGAAGACGACTTGCTCCGAGGGAGACAAGCGAAGCACGTGTAGAGAGACGAGTGAAAGTGGTGAATTGAAGAAGACCAAGATGGCGAATCTTGGTCTCCCTAGGCCACTATTTATACATATTCGAGGCAGCTTTAAAGCTCCTCTCCAATCCATACGACGAATAGCTAAAGTAGCTCGAACCCTACTATCGCTATCCTAGTTTATGAGTCATGCCACATCGGCATGTGATTCTACTACGTGCTAACTGATCCCCTAGTCCATGACACATTGTGACTTACTAACGTGGTCATATCCGTATAGTAAGCGTCCATTCCCCTGATCGTAACATCACCCCCTTTTCAGCCGCGACGACCACGGCGCCGAGTAGGGCCGATCCCTCCGACCCACGCTTCCTGCCTTTCTGTGATCCTGTCCAATACATTCGCCATCTCCAGTCTGAACTTACACCGGGCCAACTCTGACTGCACCCCACCGAGCGCCTGGGCAAGGGCGTGGAGGCGCTGCTCCATTCTCTCCGCCTCGTGCTTGTAGGCCCGGAAGCGAGTTACCTCCGCCTTCAGCCCCACATCCCTTAACTCGTTAATGGCGCGGTCGGTGCGATGCTGGTTGCTATGCCCCCCTACGAGGGCGTATAGGTCTTCGGGGGCGTAGTGGGGCTTACCGGCTTCCCTGACTTGGGGTTCGGCGTAGAGGGGGCGACTATAGACTTTGTCGCTGTCGTCCACAAGCCCCAGGACGATGGGGTCAGGCCCGGCGATGACTTGAATGAAGGTGGCTTGGCGCGTCACCCCCTGTGCGTTGGTGATGGGGTAGTGGACGAAGTCGTCCCCCCGATTGTGTTTGTATCCATGGGGTGCGGTGCGCGCTGTCCCTCCTAGGTACCGGAGACGTACCGCCGGTGCGGTGGAGTCCTCGGTGTCGACCACCACTCCGCCGCGGTATATCGGGCGGCCCGTCGAGTCGCAGGCGTATGGGGTTTCGCGGGGGTTGTCAGAGTCGGTAGCCATGATAAGGTAAGGCTGCTCAGCTGGATACCATTCCCTGAGCGTTCCTTCTACTGCCTCGTAGACAGCCCTTTCAGCGTCTCGGTGTGTAGTCGGCGTCGGTGGTACACGATGGCTCTCTTGGCTGCCGCTATCGCCAATTGATGCCTCTTCCAGCTGTCCGCTGCGTCCTTCCAATCCCTCACCCCCATCCACTCCTGCCATCGGAGCGTCGCGCGTGTCTTGTTCCTGCTTGTGCTCGATCCGGACGGGGAGAGGTCGAAGTGGGGGACTCGCAAAGAGTCCGACAGCTGCACGAAGCCGAGTAACTTCGGCCTCGGTGTACGGAGCGGTGTTGAGGTGGTCGCCGTTGGGATTGAGAAGCCAGTACGTGGCGGGTTGGTCTGGATCTTCGACGTCGATGATGGACTGTACATTGTTGAGGGCCGCTCTGAGTTCTTCGTGGGTGAGGCTGTCGACGAGACGGGTAGCGAGAGAGGAGGGAGTGGAGGCAGTGGGAAGAGACATTTCTGAGTGAATGAGGAGTCCAGTGTGAGGAGATGGGGACGACTTAGCGTCATATGTCCGGTTTATATGTATTCTGGCTGCTGTTGAACTCCGCTCATACTCTGCTATGGCTTCGTCAGCGAACACGTCATCCTTGTTGATCCACTGGTTCTCCGAGTCGGGGTATCCCTTCCATTTCACGAGGTATTGCAATTTCTTGCTCCGGCCGAATCGCCTTGAGTCTAGAATGCGCTCCACCTCATACTCCTCTTCTCCGTCTACTAAATCCGGCAGTGGGCGCTGGAAGTTTTCTCCGTGCATGGGCGTCTCTCGATAGGGCGTGAGTAAATCAATGTGGAACACGGGGTGGATGCCCCACTGCGTGGGAAGTTGGAGTTGATAGTTGACCGGTGACAAGACTCGCGTGATTTGGAATGGCCCATGCCGTCGTGCCGCGAGCTTGGCCGTCGGTTGGTTGGTTCGGAGGTGTCGTCCTTCTAACCATACTTGGTCTCCCACTTGGTACTTGGGCGTATCTCGGTGTTTGACCCACAGCGATTGTGCCTTTTTGATAAGGTTTTGGGCCTCTTTCCGTGCGTCTCGGAATTGCTGAAGTCGCGTGAGCACCTGCGGGATAGGGGATGGTTTATCGATCCAATCAGCGCGTGGGTCGTATCCCATCATGAGTGAAAACGGGGACTTCCTTGTTGCCTCGTGTGGCCAATTGTTATGCGCGAATTCCGCCATTGGTAAGAATTGCGCCCAATTATCTTGACGCTCGTTGGTCCAGAACCGTAGGTATTGTTCCAGCCATTGATTGGTTCTTTCCGATTGTCCGTCGGTCCGGGGGTGGTACGCCGTAGAGATGTTTTGGTAGATGCCGAGGATTCGGCATAGTTCGCGTGTGAATTTCGATGCGAATCTTGGGTCTCGGTCGCTGATGATTTTCGCCGGTAATCCGAATCTTCGAAATACGTGAGTAACGTACAGTGCCGCTGTTTCTTCCGCCGATATCTCTTCTTTACAGGGGATGAATACCGATGCCTTTGTGCAGTCGTGGTCAGTCACGGTGAGGATCGAATCGTATCCCTGTGACTCTGGCAATTTAGTAATGAAGTCGAGAGCGATGACTTCGAATGGCTTAGCGTCAGGTGTCGGCGTGATGGGCGCTAGTGGGGCTCGCGTCGGGCGGTTGTTAACCTTGTGGCGTTGACATTCCGCGCAACCTTGAACGTACTCCGTTATTTGTTTTAGCATATTCGGCCACCAGTGGCTTCGCTCGATGATTCTTGCCGTTCGCTTGATTCCTGGGTGGCCGTAGACTGGGGGATCGTGGTGGTTGGCGATAACGATGCGGATTTCTTCTGGTCCTCCTGTGACTACTCGTGCGCTTTGGCGGTACCAGACTCCGTTGACTTTCTTGAGTTTGTATGGGTCCACCCAAGGGCGTAGAATGTCTTCGTCTTGTTCGTGGATTTCCGGTGATTGCGTGGTGATGGTTCGCACAAATATCTTTTCGGGTAAGACGATGACTCCTTCGTTGTCCCTTTCTCCTCGGTCATAGTCGGGTCTTCGCGATAGAGCATCTGCGCGTCCGTTGTTAGTCCCTTTGATGTGGTGGATCTCGAAATCATATTCCATAAGTTCTAGGACTTCTCGGGCCACTCTGCGACTTATCTTCTGCGGTGTTTTCCAGTGTGTGAGGTTGAGGTGGTCGGAGAAGATTTTGATCTTGTGTGGTGAGCCTGCCAGGAATGGTCTCCAGTGTCGTAGTGCCTTGACAATCGCTAGAAGTTCCAGGTCATAGATGTCGTAGTTGCGTTCCGCTTCGTTTAGGGTGGCTGAGAAGTAGCCGAGGGGGTGTCTTTTCCCGTCTTGCTTCTTCTGTAGGAGTACTGCTCCTACTGCGTATCCTGATGCGTCTACTTCGAGTTCGAATTGGTCTGTTAGCGTGGGGTGTGCGAGTACCGGTTCGCTTGTGACCAGGCGTTTGAGGGTTTGGAAGGCCGTTTCCTCGTCTTTACCCCACGTCCACTCTGCGTCCTTGCGTGTGAGTTTGTTGAGGGCTCGTGCATACGTGGCGAAACCGCGAATGAAGAGGCGGTAAAAATTGCAGAAGCCCAAAAAGGAGCGTACGTCTCGTACCTTCGTGGGTGTGGGCCAGTCGCGTATACCAGCAATTTTTACGGGGTCCATGCGAGTCACCCCCTTTTCAAGAATTACCCCCAGGTAATCCATTCGCGGTTGGTGGAATGTGCATTTGGACGGTTTGAAGTATAAGTCGTGGTCGAGTGCTACTTGGAGTACGGCGCAGATGGCATCTATATGCGCTTGAAGTCCTGCGTGTTTGAGGGTGGCGATGCCAATGTCGTCCATGTATACTCGTATGATCGTTCCCATTGTTGCAAAGACTCGGATTGTGTCGCCTAGGATGTCGTTCATCATGTTCTGGAACGTTGCCGGTGAGTTTGTGAGTCCAAAGTACATGACGAGGGGTTCGAAGAGGCCGTATTTTGTCTTAAACGCCGCTTTGTATTCGTCGCCTTCTTTGATGCGTATGTTGTTGTATCCCCAGCGGACATCAAGTTTCGTGAATATGTGCCCGTTCCCCAGGTCGTTGATGAGTTCTGACATAAGGGGTAGTGGATATTGGTTACGCACAGTACAGGCGTTGATTCTTCAGTAGTCCTGTACAGGTCTTAACTTGCCGTCCTTTTTTTTGATGAAGAAGAACGACGACGCATAAGGGGACTTCGATGGGCGAATGTACCCTAGTTTGAGTTGTTCATCTAACCATTCGCGTAGTTGCCCGTCTTCGTCTTGTGACATCAGGTAGACTTTACAGTCGATGCTGGGGGGTGTGCCGGGTTTGAAGTCGATTGCGTGGTCCCATGGTCGTGAAGGTGGGAAGCGGTGTGAGGCTTCTTCGCTGAAGATCTTTGCGAATCGTTGATACGGTTCGGGGAGAGCGGTCACGACCGTGTTTTGGTTAGCGGCGATGGCGAGTTCGGTGGCTGTAGTACGTATCTGGCATTCTTCTTCAAGTTCTCGGACTACCTCCTCCGCCTCTTCTTGGGTTATCGCGCTGGCGATCGTGGTTTGTTGTTCTGTGGGGTTGATTGACCGAAGTACTACTGGGAGGGTGTCTTCATGTATAGTTGCATGTGCCCAGCTAATTGTTGGTTCGTATGTTGCCAGCCAGGGGTATCCGAGGACGAGGTCCTCGTTGCCTATGTCGGTGACGAGGAATCTCATAGTCTTAGAGATGTTATTGGTTTGGACGTCTAGATCGATGAAGTGTGTAATAGACCCAGCTTTGTTTTCCGTATTGTCTATGTTCCAAATTTTTTTGGGTTTCTCAAGGGTTTGTAGCCCGAGGCCCATTCGTTTAGCAAATGCGGGTTTTATGAAGTTGTCGGTGGCTCCGGAATCTACGAGCCCTCTTATGTCGGCCATGGAGTAACTGGTGCGAATCGAGACTGGAATTCTGAGCGAACGATAGCGAGTCATGATTACAGAGTTACAATTAACTGCCCTCACCCAGGCCGATGGGTTCAGGCGTCCTGAAAACCCTCTTGGGTCCACAGGTCTTTGAATACGAGGTCCTTGACCTCGTCACTAGCCCCTCTCAGTGTTTCCATCCATTCCTTGGCTTGTTCTTGCGGGGTGGTTTCCACGCGGCGCATCATTGCGGGTTCTTGGTTGTAGTAGCCGGTGTCCGTGCTTCGGCTGGTGCTCGCGTATGGCTGGGTAGGTTGTCTTGGCTTTCTAGGGCGCGTGCATTCTCGTGAGAAGTGGCCCGGGTTGTTACAGTTGTAACAGATGACTTCCCTCATGTCGCGACGCTGACCCCCTCCCCAGTTCTGTCCCGGTCCTCCTTTCGGTTGGAATGGGGTTCGCTGGTAGCCCCCTCGATTTGGGTCTCCTACCTCTGCGAGGCGTGCGCGGGTGCGATCTGCCGAGGTGTCCATGGCGTCCGGGTCGCGTCGGAGTGATGGGAACCTGGGTGGCGCCCATTGCGGGGCGTATCCTCGGTTTTGCTGTGGTTTGGGTGTTGGGGAGTTGCGTGGGGTGGTGTTGATTCCTAGGCGTGCGCGTAGGTGGATGTATTGTTTTTGCCTTTTGAGAGCGGCTTCCTTCCATTCGTTGAAGGTTTGGGGGTCGTCCAGTTCGTAAATCTTCGTAAACAACGCTCGTGGTAGTCCCGCCGTAAATCGGTCCAGTGTTTGGCGATCGTTGAGGCGGTAATCAGCTTTCCGTGCTAGTTGTTCGAAGTTGGTGACGTACGAGTCAATATCATCACCAATCATTTTGAATCCTTTGGCCAATGTGGCCTGCGCTTGTTCTTGCTCGAGCACGTTCGAGAAACGGTCTGAGAATCCCGCCGTTAGGGTATCCCACAGGTAGGGGTCGTATCGGCTGCGTCCTTGGTGTAGCTCGTTGTTGAGCCATTGGAGGAAGCCGAGCGTCCAGTTCGACACTCGTGGTCCTTTGATGAATCCTAGGAATAGTAGGCATCGCCGATAGACGTTGGTCATGATCGGCGCTTCTGAATTCTGTCCCCAGTATATGTGCCATTGTGTGAGGAAGGATTCGTACTCATCTCGGTTTCCGTCAAATATGGTCGGGGTTTCTCCTACGAGCTTGTCCGATCCTTGTGGTGCTCTCAGTGCTGGCCCTGCTGCCGGTGGCGGTGGGGGTGGTGGCCCTCCACCAAAGGGGTTTCCTCCTCCTCCTCCTCCGAATTGAGGTTGCCTTCCTCCGTGCGGTGGTCTTCCATCTCCTGGTGGTCCTTGACCAAAGGGTCCTCCGGGTCTTCTGGGTGGTGGAGGTCCTCCCGCGCCTGGTGGTGGGTCGGGAACGTCTGGGCCTACTGCTCTAAAGATGGCTGCGTCATCTGCGGTCATGCGGTGTCCGGTAGTTGGGTTGATGGGACGCAGGTAGGATTCGGCCTCCTCGGTGATTCGTCTAGCTTCTTCAAGGGCTAGGTCTTCTTGAATGATCGTTGCGGTTGCCATGTCTGCAGGTGGGTGGATTTCGATGTTCGTTGATGCGTAAAGACTCAGCTGTCTGTATTATTTCTCCCACTTCGGATTCTTCGTTGTTGTCGGTTTCTTCGTCGTCCCCACTAGTCTCGGATGGTGCGGGGGTCCTTGGTTTGGATGTGCTGGGTTCTTCTTCGGGTTGTCCGTCTATGCGTCCCCACTCTTCACGTGTGGGTAGGTTTCTTGCGTCGATATCGCAGTTGTAGTTTCTTCCTGCGGGTCGTACCGCGTCGTATCGGTTGTCTACGGGATTCCAAGTAATCTCAACCCAACACAAATTGTCGAAATTGAACTCAACGGGGCGGTATCAGGTTGGCCCCGATGCGAAGTCTACGAAGTATCCTGTCTCTCCTCGGTATTCTCTCCACCTAGCGGCTCCTAGGAATTGTGTTGGTACGTTGCGGTCTCCTCGTTGTTCGAGGGAATAAGCTTGGAAATTTCTCCACTGGTCTCGAGTTGTGAACGCCACGATGAAGGGATCTTGGTCTTAATGTAACGCCACCACTGGCGTCAGTCCGACTTGGACGCGAAAGGGCGTTCACGACTTAGCAGAATATTTCTTCGAGGTCACGTGACCTGGTTGCGAGATACACGGCGTGTACGAGCACGTGATCTGAGTGTACACTAGGGCAAGTCGCGCCACTGGATATTCCGATGATCGATGAAGACGACTTGCTCCGAGGGAGACAAGCGAAGCACGTGTAGAGAGACGAGTGAAAGTGGTGAATTGAAGAAGACCAAGATGGCGAATCTTGGTCTCCCTAGGCCACTATTTATACATATTCGAGGCAGCTTTAAAGCTCCTCTCCAATCCATACGACGAATAGCTAAAGTAGCTCGAACCCTACTATCGCTATCCTAGTTTATGAGTCATGCCACATCGGCATGTGATTCTACTACGTGCTAACTGATCCCCTAGTCCATGACACATTGTGACTTACTAACGTGGTCATATCCGTATAGTAAGCGTCCATTCCCCTGATTGTAACAGGTTCCGTTCTTCTTTGGTAAGTTTGCCTTGGAATTTCTCGGGTCGGGATGAAGAAGCGTTGACGTTAATGCTATCGTCTTCGGTCAGGACAGCTCGTCCGAAAGTGGGTCTTCCACTATTGCGCGAAGGGGAGTTTCTCGGAATGGAATCAGCGTATAACTTATATACGCGGTCGAACTCTCTGGCTTTATCTACCAGGTCTTCGAGTGTCGTCGGGAGGGGGGAAATGCCCATAAGTTTCATGTGTAGGGCCGAAGGAATCGCCTTTCTAAAGGCGTGCATCTGAGTTTGTTCGTTCGCGCCGCTTCGTTTGGCGTTAGTGGACCAGTCCTGGTACCACTCGTTGAACGGTCGAGTACCCATTTTTAGGGTATACATCAGGTTGGTGGCTTCCAAAGCCGTATGCGCCGGGATGAAATGCTTGTCAAAGTCAGATTTGAATGTAGCCCACGTTCCGAAGGAGACAGCTGCACCCGCAGCTGGGTTCAAGGCCTTGTGTTGCCTATCCTGGGCCCACTCGCCCGCAGAAGTGCCCGCTTTGAAGTAAGTCAGGGCTGCAGATATTTTCTTGTTGTCGGTATTGAAAATCGACTCATTGAGGTGGAAATAATTTTCCAAATTATTCCAGAACGCTGTCGCTTTGTTGGGTCTTCCATCAAAGGGTTCGGGTGCCGCACCAAGGATCTTTGCTGGATTTGCAGCCATGGGAATTATCGCCGGGGGTCTCGGAGGGGAGCGCGAAGGGGATCTCGAAGGGGAACGCGAAGGGATTCTTGGGAGGCGAGGTACTCGAAGCGAAGGCGATCGGGATCGCGGGGGAACTGTTGCTCTGTGCGTGAGAGGCGGGGATGGTAGTCTCAGAGGGGAGGTACTCGGAGGGGAGTTTATTGAAGTAGTTGCTATTCGATGAAGTCGGCTGGGACCAGGTGCACTTGGAAGTGGACCAGGGGATACGCGAGGGGAAGAAGGCTGGGAAGCCACTCGAGATACGAGACTGGTAAGTCTTTTAGCGGTGTCGTCAAGGATTTGTGAAACTTCTTCTTGTTCACTATCAGAATCCGGGGCGTTGGAAGGGCTCAAGGGGGTTAGCGAACGCTCGCTCTCTGATTGCTCTTCAGAGTCGGAAAACCGAACCGCTCGGTTGTTTCTGTATACCCAACGGGAGTGGGTAAAGGACCAGGATACTCTCTTCTTCTTGAAGGATCCGCAAAGGATAGCCCAATCTAGCTTTCGAACCTTTCGGATGTGGGGAAAGACTTGCTCAAAGTCTTGGACTGTAAGACGCTTCTGGGTAATGACGTGTACCCACGGAAAGTGACCGTCGGAACTAGTGACGGGCTGATCGTTGAAGGTGGCGTAGATGAGATTGTCGACGAGGGAAAAGTAGGGGTCCAGGAAGTACACAGGAATTCGATCTCGTTCGTCAGAGGTGAGCTCTCTTTTCTCACTCATTCACTGGGGGTGTCGGTGTAACAGGGAAGTGTTCCACCCGGTCTCGTTCCACGGGTAGAAGACTTGGTACGCGGGGCGGAAGATCGCTCGATCGGGTTGATTCGTCCTTTGCTGGCGGCGAATCCACTGGTATTCTTCGTAAATACCGAAATGGGTCAGAGTAGTTTTACTTCTCCACAAGAAGTTCTGGAAATTCAACGGGCTTGAGGTAACGTCCCGTGCTCGGGTAAGAGGCGATGCAAGAATTAGAGTCTCTTGCGGATACTGATCGTACTGGAGATGACAGTGATGCTTGAAGACGTCAAGCTCTCGGGGTGTTCTCGTAGGTAGCTGCTCGGAAACGAAAATGGCTTCAGGGAGGTGACAGTGAAGTTCTCGGGGTTGGGTTTCTAGGAAGTGAGCCTCGTCGCTACTTGTCGAATGTTGCCTCGCAACTGGGTTACTCGGGAGGGTCGGATTACTTGATTTGGCTGGGTAGATGCTCGGGTAGACGGGTTCGTTCGGTCTACTTTGGTTGGTCCTTGGGATGACCGGGTCTGGAACTATTGGAATAGTTTCGCGAAGGGGGCGTCGGGGTCCCGTAGGTCTTCTCGGGATTACTGGGGAGTTCTCATGGGAGGAGATGTGGGAATTTCTTGCTTGGAAGCAGCGATGGGGTGGTCGTAAATGGGATGAAGCCAGGTTGATTGTTACGGTCGTGGGAATGGACTCTTACTATACGGATATGACCCCTTAGTAAGTAGTAATGCGTCATGGACAAAGGCTCAGTCAGCGGACAGTAGTACAATCACATGCCGTCGAGGCATGACTCATACCTAGGATAGCCGTAGTAGGGTTTGAGCTACATACGCTATTCGTCGCACAGATTCAAGAGGAGCTTTAAAGCATCCTCATACATGTATAAATAGTGGTTCGATAAGACCAAGATACGCCATCTTGGTCTTCTTCAATTCACCACTTCCATTCGTCTCTTTACGCGCACTTCGCTTGCCTCTTTCAGAGCAAGTTGTCTTCATCGATTACCGGATTACCTAGTGGCACGACTTGCCCTAGTGTACACTCAGATCACGTGCCCATAAGCGCCGTGTATCCCGTGATCAGGTCACGTGACCTCGAAGAGATATTCTGCTAAGTCGTGAACGCCCTTTCGTGTCCAAGTCGGACTGACGCCAGTGGTGGCGTTACATTAAGACCAAGATCCTTCCATCGTGGCATTCACAACTCGAGACCAGTGGAGAAACTTTCAAACCTACTCCCTCGAACGACGAGGAGACCGAAACGTACCAACACAATTCCTAGGAACTGCTAGGTGGAGAGAATACCGAGGAGAAACAGGATACTTCGTGGACTTTGCGTCGGGGCCAACCCGATACCGCCCCGTTGAGTTCAACTTTGACAATTTGTGCTGGGTCGAGATTACTTGGAACCCCGTAGACAACCGATACAACGCAGTGCGACCCGCAGGAAGAAACTACAACTGCGATATCGACGCAAGGAACCTACCCACACGTGAAGAGTGGGGACGCATAGACGGACAACCCGAAGAAGAACCCAGCACATCCGAACCAAGAACCCCCGCACCATCCGAGACTAGTGGGGATGACGAAGAAACTGACAACGACGAAGAATCCGAAGTGGGAGAAATAATACAGACAGCTGAGTCCCTACGTATCAACGAACCCGAGAATATCGAAGTACGCCCACCCGCAGATATGGCAACAGCAACGATCACCCAGGAGGATCTGGCCCTCGAAGAAGCCAGGAGAATTACCGAAGAAGCAGAGTCCTACCTACGCCCCATCAACCCAACAACGGGACACCGCATGACCGCAGACGACGCGGCCATCTTCAGAGCAGTAGGCCCAGATGTCCCCGACCCACCACCAGGCGCGGGAGGACCTCCACCACCCAGAAGACACGGAGGACCCTTTGGTCAAGGGCCACCAGGAGATGGAAGGCCGCCGCATGGAGGAAGACAACCTCAATTCGGAGGAGGAGGTGGAGGGGATCCCTTTGGTGGAGGACCACCACCCCCACCGCCGCCAGCAGCAGGGCCAGCGCTGGGAGCACCACACGGGTCAGACAAGTTAGTGGGAGAAACCCCGACCATATTCGACGGAAATCGAGATGAGTACGAATCATTCCTCACACAGTGGCACATATACTGGGGACAAAATTCAGAAGCACCGATCATGACCAACGTCTATCGGCGATGCCTACTGTTCTTAGGCTTCATCAAAGGCCCACGAGTATCCAACTGGACGCTCGGATTCCTCCAGTGGCTGAACAACGAGCTACATCAAGGACGCAGCCGATACGACCCATTCCTATGGGACACCTTGACTGCAGGATTTTCCGACCGCTTCTCAAACGTACTCGAACAAGAGCAAGCGCAAGCCACCCTGGCTAAGGGATTTAAAATGATCGGTGATGACATCGACTCGTACGTCACCAATTTCGAACAGTTGGCACGGAAGGCTGACTATCGCCTCAACGACCGCCAAACGTTGGACCGATTCACGGCGGGTCTCCCGAGAGCCCTATTCACCAAAATCTATGAGCTGGATGACCCGCAGACTTTCAACGAATGGAAGGAAGCAGCATTGCGCAGGCAAAAGCAATACATCCACCTACGCGCACGCTTGGGACTCAATACCACGCCCCGTGCGACGCCACCATCGCGACCACAACAGAATCGCGGATACGCCCCACAATGGGCGCCACCCAGATTTCCACCACCACGCTACGACCCAAACGCCATGGACACATCGGCGGATCGGACTCGTGCGCGCCTCGCAGAAGTAGGAGACCCGAACCGAAGTAACCCACGACCACCGTTC
>JAKELL010000094.1:0-212496 GCA_021524915.1 Lactarius akahatsu | reverse complement strand
TCCGATTCTAGAAAATGAGGACGTCGCTAAGTTGAGCCCACACCGATGTAGCAGCACCTGGCAACATGAATTAGATGATGTCAATTCTTGGCGAGACGCGAAGAATAATGACACCTAGCAGCTGAGACCCGCGGCCTAGCAGAGGTTGGCCACTCCCGTATAAAAATATCATCGTTTCTCAATTACTCACCCATCCCAGCCTCTCTGAACCCGGGCTCCTAGCTGAGTTCCGAGTCGCTACTAACAGGATGTATCTATCCGCTACGCTCATTATCGCAACCCTCTCCTTTTTCGCCGAGGCGCAGCTGACCTCACGTTCTGGAGTCGCTATACCCATCACAAAGCGTATGAAAGTACGCGATGCTAACGGTGTTGCTGATATTGCGAAGCTTCAACGTGGCATCCGTCACAGCCTCGCGTTCGTATTCTCTACCGTTTCCATTCAGCGAACCACATCTGATAATCGGTATGTGTCTAGAAAAATTGATCACGGCTTCCAGGCCTATGAGAAGAACACCGGCGCCCCATCCATCTGCTCCCAAAGTGAAACGTGCCGACTTGGAGAAGCGTATTGGAAGCGAGCCACTCACCAATAAAGATTTCAACTACTGGTATGGCTCTATATCTGTCGGCACTCCTGCCAAGAAATTCACGGGTGAGTTGTCACTCTTTACGTTGTATCTCTCAGGTTTTGTGTGAACTGGACAATGCACAGTGGACTTCGACACGGGGAGCGCCCTCATGTATCTTCCCGGCTCAGATTGCGACAGTTCTTGCGAAGGGCATGTGTTGTATAATCCCGCGAAAAGTTCCAGAGCAACGGATCTCGGGGAGCCATTTGAAACGCGATACGGTGACGGTATAACCGACTATGTCGACGGCTTGCTATATACAGACGATGTCACTATTGCTGGTTATACGGTCAGCTTGTGGGCTTTACCACGTAATCGGGTCATTAACCTGTTCCTTGCCTAGGCCAAAAACCAGACACTCGGCGTTGCCACTCATTTGGGGGCGTCTTCAGCTCCGACTCCTTCCTTCCGGACGGTCTTGTCGGCTTAGCATTCCCGAGCATCTCGCCTTACAAGGCTATTCCTGTCTTCCTGACCCTTGCCGCTCAGGGTTCCTTACCTAGCAATACCTTCGGGTTCTACTTCGCCAATAAAGGCTCAGAACTGTTCCTTGGCGGAACTAACAACAAACTTCACGACGGCGACTTCACTTATGTGCCTGTCACAATGAGGTATGGTTGTTGTATATTCGCACCTCGATTCGATTTTACTGACCATACATTGCAGGGCTACTGGGAAATCAATGTCGATGCTCTATATGTCAATGGGCGGAAGGTCGCTGGTTGTCAGGGATTCGATCATTGATACTGGTACTACCCTGATCCTCGGTGACAAAAAAACTGTGAAGGCAATTTACAAACACATTTACGGCTCCAAGCCTGCTCCTGCTGAGATCGTCCCGGATTATACACCAGTACGGAAATAGACAGCTCTCTTTGGTCTACAGAAAGATAGATTGACTCGTTTTGTTCCAGTTCCCTGTTCGTTCAACGGCACAATCGCAGTCCAGTTTGGTCGTTCCAAGTTCGTGATTACGGAAGAAACATTTAATCTAGGTGCCGGGTCCGAAGGCTCAACCGAATGCGTTGGCGGTATTGGGGGCAGTCGACGACGAAACTCGTGAGCACTTTGTTGATCTCTGTTCTGTGTCTCATCGACGATAGCGTTCTGGATTATCGGCGACGTCTTCCTACAAAACGTATACACGGAGTTCGACGTCGGCAATAAGCGGATTGGCTTCGCTAACTTGAAATAGCAATAGCTCTGATGGCCAAACCCACATGCGATTTAGTTGTGGTATATACCCCAATCCCTGGGCAGTGTAATAAATGTTATCGTCCTCTCTCAAAGACCTCCGTACCTACTATTCATTGGTCTTGCCTTTGGCACGACACTGCGACCAGTGGCCTCCGTACCCTCAGCGATTCCGCAAGGACTGGCGCTGGGAGCAGAGCATTTTTCTTGAGGGTTGTAGTAGACACAAGCAAGTCTTCCGACTCTGAGAGTATCACTGCCGGTGGAGCGTCTTGGTCTTGGTCTAAACTACTAGGTGAGAAATGTCTACCGGGTGTGCTACCAGCAGAGCCCTGGCAGCGGCAAAGGTGCCGATAAGGATTTTAAAGATTGTAGTAGTTCAGTCGAACTCGAACGCGCGGTAGCTCAGAAAAGCGCAAAATCTGGAAGCGCAGTGATGATTCCAAGCACTACCTGACCTGTATATACGTACGAATGAGTTTTCAAAGTGCTAGCAAAAATCAGTCTAGCGTGATGTGGCCGGTCTCTGCCAGAGTGACGAAGGAGCACCGGCAAAGAGCGTAGTCTTGTGAAACGGACGGGGCGGCACGTGCTCGCATCCTCTCTTTCGTGCTAACTTACCCTCTGTGCTACCCTCTGTCCTCTCAAACTCTCGACTGGTTCAAGGAACCAGAATACTTTTATTTCACCCGCCGCGCCCAGTAATTGCCAAGGGATCGGTGATGAGGCTCCCCGTTTCCCGACCCTCATCAGCTCGCTCCGGGCCCACCCGCCCGTCGCGACTTCGCCTCGGAAACGAGAACCCCTCATCCCCGATCTAGAAGCACTTCGTACTTCAGCCCAGTCTCTGTGCAGTCCGCCAGCCTAGTTGCTTTCTTGCCACTGCCTCACATGCGCCGGCCTCCTTACCTCCCGGCGCCATACTGAGCCTAACGGAAAGCAAGGTAGTGACTCGCAAAGACCTGAGTCCATCCCCGAGGCGTCGTCCTAGAAATATTATCTTTCGAGTCCCGACAGTAATTGGCAGCGGGGGGGCTTTCCGTCCGAGTCGGAGGCGATGAAAGCCCTCAAGTTTCCGCCTACCAGTGTCATTCTCACACACAGCCTTCGTCTCTCTGAAATACCCACTATATCATTATTCCCTGCTGCGTCTCGTGGAAAACCGCCACCTCCCTTCAAGCTTGCTCTCTCACGGAGGCCTTTAGCTCAGACGCACTACAGAAACGAATTCAGATAGTATTGCGGACGGGCTCTGAGCATTCTTGAAATTACAGAACGTGTGACGTGCAGGTGACCCAGGTGCAGTAATTAATGCAGCAATTAATAAGCGTGCCGCACAACTACCTCCCGCGGAGTCACGACATGTCCGAGTCATGTCATCTCTATTCAAGTTCTCGCACACTTACTTGTTGATGAACACCCTCGGGGCTGACTACGCTGCGGGAACTTGCGCAATGTAGGCTCCATCCAAGGCTCCGTCTGCTTCCAGGGAACCAAGGAAGGAACCCAATTCACCTCGTCGAGGGTCATGACGCCGGGTGAATGTTGCCAATGGTCCTTAAAATACCTGTCAACGAACCCTCTCGGCTCGTCGATGTGGCGGTCTGCAAGTTTGCGGTAAAGAAGCCACCTTCGCTCAGGTCTTTGTTGTTCTGAACAAATATATATATTTCTATGTGCCTCAGGGCAATTCACACCACAACGCCGGGCTTCGCTTTTCCTTCACGCTCTACGGTATTAAGAAGTGAATCAAACAGGATTCAGGGCCTACATAAATGACATCGATGACGAGACCATCACGCGCTCTAATTAAGTTACCGGTTCGAAGCTAGTCATCGCGGGCGGTGATTGCCTTGTCACGGCCGAACAACTTGTCGGTAAACCGCTTGTCCATCCTGCGCCAGCCTGGGCCGCTTGGGCCATCCTGATCGACACTTTCGCCATCACGGCCGATTAGCTCGTCGGTGAACCGCTCGTGGACTGGTTGGGGAGGAGGACCGGATATGGGAGGGGGTAAAGCTTCGACACGGCCGTGCAACAGGTAAGCGGGTGTACCATCTTCTTCGCCCTCATCACGGTCGATCGGCCTGTCGGTGAGCCGCTTGCTCCCAGGCCAGGGAGGGCCATGTTGGGAGGTAGGGGAGTTTGCACCGATACTTTCGTCCTCATCACGGTCGATCAGCCTGTCGGTGAACCGCTTGTCGGTCGGGTTGACAGGCTGAGTGTTATCCTCGTAGGAACTTGAAGGCGGTACGCCAACTTGCTCATAACGGCCGATTAGCTCGTCGGCGCTGCGGTGGGAGCCCATCAGCTTGGGGCCTGGGACCGCGTCTGTAGAAGTGCGGTATTAGCGAGGGAGGCATCGTGGGCAGTAACGTGAGAGGAGTAATAACGTACGCGACGGGGCCAGAGAGGGCAGGGGCGGCAGCAGCGGCGAGAATAACGAAGGCAATGCAAGACGCGCGCATTGTGTTATAATTTACTAGTGTGCGGGTTTACGTGAACGGAAGCACTTAGTTCCAGAGAGGATCAAAGTCGGCTGGGAGTTGAACAAAGAGGATTCAGGGTGCATGCATGTTAGCACGTTCACAATGGGACACGCCATAGATATGCTCACCAACCAGCAAGGCAAGAATACGAGAATGGACAAGAGCTAAGACAAGAACTAACGAATCTCGCATCGGAATGATACTGCTTAAATAGCCACGACAGCAGTCGCTGAGGTGAGATTCCCCTTCAAAACATTGTTGGCACGATGCGCCACTCTTCGAACTGCATATCGCCAAACCCTGCAATAAAAGCCGCGGACTGAGATATACGGCAGCTTGTTCCCATAACGCTCAAGTCCGGCTGGGCATAGTACGTGCCAGCGAACGCGTGAACTCTAGTACAACGGGACTCGCGGGTCAGTCACTGGCCATTTTCTCACGTCCTGTTGCTATCGACACTAGGAAAGACCGCTTGCTAGTGGGTGGAGCTAGTGCTATACCCTGTTGAGGGTACAGAACTGTTCCCCCGAGTTTATCCTCTTCGTATCATAGTTCCCTCCAACTGAGATAGCTTGAATCCGCATCTGTCCGAACATTTATGCACCCCCTGAGGTCTGCAGACCCCCACGCCCATACTCCGCGGAGTCAGGGCGGAGAGAGGAGTGGTGCAGACCGGCTAGATAAAGGGCTAGACTGTGTTGTGTCATGTACGCCGGCTGTTCAGTTCAACTCCAGAGAATGGGGAAGCGATCCTCCCGAACCGAGCTGATTCAGAGGCTCTGGTTGCAATCGTAGCAACCTCGGTTCGTCCCTCGACCCTAGACTTTTGCCTATCGTAGGTCATAGGACGAATCACCGCACCAAAGGTGCGACTTGAGTTGGGCCCCGGGCTTTATCGTGTTCTAAATGAATTCCAGGGTGAAGATCGCTATCTCTGGCCTAAATATGGACGAGTCAACGACGCAAAGCTCCAGCATAAGTGTCTCACTTTTTTTTTGATCAATTTATATTACCGAGATGCGCAACATGATTACAGACCGGTCGTAGCGAGACAAGTGTCTCACATTCTGTAGTCATTTTCATCAGGAACCGACTCAGAATCTCCAGTATAATCATGGGAGAGAGGTAGAAACTGGAATAGATAGACGGCGTAAGAGTGCGAAAGCAAGCTACTGTACGGCTTCTCGGATGATCGGATACCGAGTATTACCGACTGCGGTCCCACGGTAGACCCCTACCATTGTTGGAGTACATGAGTACGAAGAAGTGCAGCTTGCCCTCGAAAGGGAATACGCTGCCAGCCCTGCCTGTGGTCGCCCCATGCTAGCTATATATGCTGAGTTGAGAAGCTTCCTCCCTCCCCATTTGCAGTTCCCCATTTGCAATCAGTCCACTAGAGGTCGTGTGCACCAGAGATCGTGTGCTGCACATTGACATCAGTTCGTCAGCTTCGTCAACTGAGATGCGGCATAGTACTGTACTGTATACGCCGGCTGTGATTTATTTGGTGCCATAGGTGCCACATGCCAGCTCCACTAGTAACTTAGGACCGGTGACCGACATGTATGAAGCCGGCTGACAGCCCTGTCGCACGTCGCACACAGTCTGGGGCCACTGGCATGCCCCGCCTATCCCTGCAATCTACTGTAACGCTTATCTAATAATTTGGCAAGCGACAGCGCTTCAGCACGAGGGCTGGAGGACGCAACAATAGAAGTACTTGAAGGGTTCTGTAGTTAGCGTTGCTGGATATCAACTGGTGAACGGCGAACGTTACCAGCAACCAGTGTTTGCATTTGTCGTCAGGAGCAGCTACAGCGCTTCACCATGCTACACACAAGCGCAGCCGGTAGTGGTACTACCATAGGTTAGCAGAGTGTTGCGCAATAGCATTCCGGTATCTCTCCATGTCTAAGTCAATACGGTATAACCCCACCCCAGCTAAATACGCCCGATCAAATAGTACGCAACGAGCGCCAGCAGAACGACCGACACGGCCCCGACCGCCCCTCCAAAGTCGCCCCTGAAGTCGTTCGGCAATTCGCCGCCCACCGGTGGGTCGAACCGCACGCGTACCGTCCGCGTCTGCGCGCGCGCCCCGCTACCGTCGTCGCTGGACTGGGCCGCGGGCAGGATGAACAGCGTCTGGCGTGCCGCATCGTACGTATACGCATCGCCGTCCACGAGGCCGTCCACGATGAGCCTGCGGCCGCGCGCGAGCCGCGCGGGCACGAATATCTCCGTTTCGCGCGCGAGGGGCGGCGCATGGCCCGTGAGCGGCGGCGCGTGCACGCTCGGTAGCCCGCCGACCCCGCTCTCTCGGTCCTCTTCTCCAAGGCCCGTGGGAAGTACGGCCCACGAGTACGTGAACGCGCCAGTAGCTGGCTCGTATTCGAAGCGCAGCGGCACGCCGGCGGTCTTGGCTGCGTACGGCCGCACGACGGCGTCAAGTATCCGCGCGCCTGCGTCGAGCTCGTCCGCGTCCTGCGCGAGCGCGGATCGGGGCGCACGGGAGTTACTGAACCACGAGAAGTTCTCGCCGTTCCAGTCGTCGCCGCGCGTATCGTCGTTGTCCGGGTTGTAGTTCCACAGGCTGCAGAGAAGAACAAATGGTTCACAGTCAGTTTTGGGTGTAGACTCGAGCAGAGGACGCACGTGAAGCCAACGTTGGCCCGCTCCAGGCCAGTGATCATCGCGTCCATCATGCGCCGCTGCCACGTCCAGTTGTCGCTCTTGAACGCAGCGCGGCCATTCATGTCCATTGGTACACCGCACTCCCCAATGAGCACGGGCCTCTCACCCAGGGAGCGGTATCCAGCCTCCACAATGGAACGAATCTGTGTGGCGAAGTTGTTCCGTGCACCCTTTTGCCCCCAGTGGAACGTCTTGATCGGGTTCGCGCCCTGTCGACATCTCAACACATTGCGGCGCAGATAGAATAGAGAGGACGTACGCGAGCAAGTGCTTGGACATTGACAGAAAACTCGCCATGTGCCTTGTCAAATAGCACGCGAAGGTCGTACCTGAATAGTTCTCAGGTGAAAAGTAGGACTCGGGAAAGAGGAAGCGTCCGACCAGTGGGGAGCAAACACCATGTTGGGTAGCTGGTGTTCTGATGTCCACGAGGGCGGGCAGAACTAGTGGTGACGGCCGGTCGGGAGTAAGCGGTGAGAAGGGAGGGACTTAAGAGACTACCGCCGCACCTCGTTAGGTACCGGCTCTACGAAGAACACTTTTTCGTGACCGCGTCCGTTGGCTACTGCGCCACGCACCCGCGCAGTCCACCGCTTCAAGAGCGGGTAATAGAAATCTGTATACCAATCGACCTGCGCCACCATCAGTTGCCTCTACCCTCAGCCGATAAGAATGAAGGCGTACCTTGCGACCCGTCGCAGGGTCATTTACAAAGTAGCTCTCGACGAGCACCGCACCGGCATTTTTCTCGCCATTCCACTTCCACACGCCATGCATCTCCCAGAGGTCCCGGCCGCCCGTCGGTCCATCCTCGCGCCAGGCTTTGCGACCATGAGGGTTGAGTAACGTTCGACCGGTGCGCCTTGTGGGCATTGGGAAGGATCGGGTCCAGCGGTTTACATTGGTCGGATAGCCCGCGCCGAGGAGGAAAGACTGGAAGGCGGAGGCTGAGCCAAGTAGATCGGTAAGCGTGGGCCTAAGTTGACTAGGTCACAGGATAGATGTACGCACGGACATCACCCAAGTGGAGGTCAGTATTGTAGTCGAAGCCGTGTAACGAGGGAAGGTCGACATATCCGCGGTGGGGCTCGTTCATCATCTATGCGCATATATTGACCAACGATTGGGAGAGCAAACCGGAGATGAGCGGGGGCAGCGCACCTCGAAACCGAGCACGCCATCAAGATCGCCAACGGCGCGGGCAACCGCCTCCCACATGTCCAGAAACGCGTCTTGCAAGAAGTGCTGTACCGGCACACCATCGCGCACGCGGAGCTTCGGCGCGAACGTGTCGCCGGCCCAGAAGCACGTCCTGCAGGAGAGCGAGCGGGCCCGGCATCGGCGACAAATTAACCGACGAGCGAAGAGGAGGAAAACTCACGCCATCGTCGCGGCTGCGAGCTTCTGGTATCCGCACGGCCACAACCCGCGCTCGGCCTCTGTGTGGCCGCCCCCACACACGCCGCGCAGCCATGCCGCGCCACTCTCCTCGAGCGCACGGAGATCAAAGCCCACGTGCTCAAGCGTCCACGCGGGTGCGCCGGACCCGCCGGCGTAGCGCGACCAGACGTCTTGGTGTAGAGCGACGAAGGCTGTGAGGCCGTACTGAGGAAGTAACGAGAGGACTGAACGGAGGTATGAAAGGTAGGGTGTGTCGTATATGCCACTATATGCGTCGATTAGCGCACGCGCTGCGTCAGCTGGAGGGAGAGGATGCGAATAGGTGAACAAGACATACGGGCCTTCGTGTTCGACGGCCTCCCAGGTGATGAGAAAACGGACTTCAATGACGAAGGGTGGATAGGGATTGGATATGGATAGAGAGAATGGCACGAAGATAAAAACGGCGCACCGAATGTGAGACCCCAGCGCCGGAGCCGCGCGAGGTGTTGCGGAGCCTCCTCGAGCGGGAACGGGCGGCCAACAAAGGTTACTGTCTCGGCGCCTGCAGGGAACGTGGTGTGGTCACCGTTGACAGGGCTGTGGGCAGTAGCAGAACGTCAGACGCGTCTACAAAGGTGTACTACAAACAACGCACGTCTTGCAGTTCCCTGAGAGGTTCACCCCTCGGAGGTTACACACGCGGCCATACCCATCGATAAAATGCCTGCCGTGAGTGCGGATTCCGCCTGTTGTATCCCGAGACCAGTCGTGGGCGTAGGACGAGCTGGAGCCCACGACATACGCAGGGTCGGAGGAAGGGTGATTGACAGGCTGGAGGTTGGCTGTCAGGTAGGAGTGAAAGAGGAAGCGGCATGGTTACGAACCTCGAGGGTGCCAACCGAGGATGCATTAGAGTCTATAGGAGAAGTCGGTGTCGAAATGCTCGACGGAAACGTTCCGTCCGAAGTCGCTGTTGGTGGTCTTGATGGTAAAACTTGAGATTGTTCCGTGCCGACGAGAACAAAAGATGAATCGATGGACAAGCTTGACATTGTGCTAGGGTATCTAAGACGACGTCTAGCTATCGAGTTCGACCTGACGCTTTGTGAGGAAAGAAGAAAGACGCGGTGACGTTAGGCGCTCCTTCAACTTGTAAAACCTGTGGCCCTTGCGTCGCGTTCCTTTCCAGGTTCCCTTTGTACGTTACTTTCAACGTCTAGGACCCAATTCTCAAAAATCGACCCTCACTCAACGGCTGCCCGTTGTGCGACTGCTGAGTTATCTCATAGGTGCAGAATCTTCTGATCCGATAAAACGTGCGAAAGTAGACAGATAAATCTCAACCGCGCAGAGAGGAACACATCTGACGAAGGCTCAGTACTGTACAACCTGGAATGCGTGCGAGGCCTTGACGTGGATTTTCTACAGACGTCGCGGGAAAGACCGTCGGCGCTTCAGCTCCCTACGTAAAGTACGCCCATCGTGATGGTGACGAGCACTTGGCTCGTTTTCTTTCACAGTGGGCGAATGGTACAGTGAGGGAGTTGATTTCTTTGCTGTATCATAAGAAGATCGATTACCATTATGCGTTGGTCAACTTGAGTCAAGGGAGGGTACTACCGCTCAGGCCTCAGGCTTTAGGGGACACTCAAATTGTCCATATGCCAGCGCTTAGGCACCTCATGGCCTCACACAAGTGACTCAGATGGACAAAGACTAAGTTAGCAACACTCAGCCCATATCCCTTCATACTCTCACTGCTACTAGTACACGTATCCCATACTCGCCTAGTATTCAATTAGACGTGCCTCATATGCTACCCAGTACTAGTCCCCCAACTGTAAAAGAGATATTGAAGATTGCTCGCCGCACAACGGACATTATCCGCGATCACATCACACCGAATGTCTGCCTCTTTGGCAGCGCGGCCTCTTATCTCTGGGCTGATATTGGCCGCGATCCCAACGTGCGTGCTCCTTTGTCAGTTCTGTCCCTACTTCACACCCCAAACGGTCCACACAGGATATCGACATCGTTCTGTGGGATGAATACGGATTTTCCGACCCCGAGGACGTCAAACAGATCATTGTCGCCGCGGATGACCGATACTATCTCGAGCCCTCCAGAAAGCTCGGGGCGACTCACGAGATTCTCTACTGCCGCCTCCCTGGCTGGAGGACCAACGGGCGCTGTGTCAAAGTCGACATCCTCGTGCCGGGCACCCTCGGGCTCCCCGAGATCAACTGGGACGATCAGGTCTGGATCGCCAACGTCCCCGTTATGCCGCTCTTCGCATTGCTCGTCATGAAGACGAAGGGCTGGTGGGACCATCGCATCTCGTCGCGCTCGGACTTCCGCGCCAAGGAGGGGGCAGACTTGACTGATATAGACGCTCTCCTTGATCGCGCCTTTGAAGAGGAAGTCTCATATCAAGTCGAGAAGTACAGATACACGTCCGAGTTCACCCGCCGCGGGATCACCCTTGCGCGCAAGTTTGTGCGTATATATGGTCAGCCCGGGAAATGGAGGCGCCTTGGATTTCCGTTGTGAGTCATGAATGACGTACGGCTACACACGATCCGGCGAGTGTCGCCATACGATAATAGGTTCGTTTTCTCCACAAGGCCTCGCTCGGATCTCTTATACGCGGACTCAGGTCTACTACTTCACCAACGGTGTCTCATGTTTGAAGACCAGGAATCTCTCTCTCCTACTGTATCATTCATCTCCGTCTCCATAACTACCCGCAGCTGTACTTTAGGCAACTTGTGTTAGAGACACCTCGTTGCTCTTGGAAATCATTTCGTGCTTTTGCAATAGGCCAGAAAAATGATGGGGGGCCGTGAACGATGCATGCATGTAAAGAAACACCAGTGAACTGGAAACCTGGGAGTATCCCGACCCCACTACACTTTGCCTTTCCATCCGCGGAACACGAATCCCGAGACCACCACCGAAGAACGATACGCATCAGCGTCAGTGTCTCATCTGTGGCACCCGCCGTGGGGTGGTGGATCGCGTCGGGGCCGCGACCGCGCTGACCGACTACCGCGTGCGTCACGGTGCGGTCATACGACGGGGTCACCAAGGGATCACAATACTTCTGGACCACTTTACTAATTTCCGTGACTGGCTAGTACTCTAGGGTTACGTACTAGAGGCAATACCACCAAGCTTCAAGTCGTATCATTATGATGGAATGCGTCACCTACTAGGGTCGCCGGTTAAAGGCGAGTGCTAGGGGTGCATGGGACAGCTAACGACGACCATAGAGACACAATGGGACCAAGCTATCTTTTGCTTGATATTTTGCGTAGAACGTACAAGAGAACGCAACAAGGAACGCAAGGTAGAACGAGGTTAGCTAGTGCGATATCGTGTGACTCCCAGTAAATGACAAGGTAAATGAGTTGGATCCAGAGATGCTAGTCACAAATTCAGCATTGTATAGTGGGACGCGTAGGAGGCCGAGTCAACGCCAAGTCATCCAGAAATGTAGAACCTCGATGTTTCGAAGCACAATTAGAACACTCGTCCGTCTCAGGCTCACGCGAGTCACGAATTAATTCCGGACCGGCAGGACCGGCGAAGACCAGTTGCTCGATCTCGACTTCGGGAAAGCTTTAAATACACGGTGGGCAGGAGCAGGTAAGCGGAATCCGCTTATAGTCAACTAAGGGGTCAATTAATGTCCAATATATTGACCACTTAGTTGACTTGACTGTTATCGTGAACTGTATCAAGACAATGGAATAATTTGTAGACCTCTCTCTATGTGTCAGACAATTATAAATAAAAATACTCGAACAATTAGATATTTGCCACTTGCTCAAGAGAGCTCTGATTATTTCCAAATGTATTTAAACTTAGTTGTCAGGCACCAGCCAACATAAACAATTAAGTGTAAATATTCTCGGAAATAATTAGAGCTCTCTTAAGCAATAGACTAATATCTAATTGTTTGAGTATTTTTATTTATAATTTTCTGACACATAAAGAGAGGTTTATAAATTATTCCATTATCTTAATATAATTCGCAATGACAATCAAGTCAACTTAGTGGTCCATATATTGGACATTAGTCGATCCTTTATTCGCCCTCCACTTATCCGCTCCTGCCCGCCGTGATAGTTTGTAGCCTTCCTCGTGACGAGACCCCAGCTTTTTCTCCCGGAACAGCTGAGGTTTGTAGTACATTAGTCCCATGCATCTTCATACTGCACTGATTGTGTATATTTCGGTACGCTCTACAGCACTTGTAACATTTCCCTTTCCATCCCCGAAATCCATTGATTACAAGACATGTGGCCCAGCGGTCCCCCAAATGAAAAGGAGATCTTGAAAATCGCTCGCCGCACAACCGACATCATCCAACTCTACGTCACTTCGAATGTCTGCCTCTTTGGTAGTGCGGCTGCCTCTCTCTGGGCCGACACTGGCCGTGTCCCTAACGTTGCGTCCGCCCGCCTTCTTGTCCCTATGAAATACCTTTAATTGCCCATGCAGGACATCGACATCGTTGTTCGCCACGACGGAGACTCGTCTTCCGCCGCCGAAATGATTAAAAGAGCCATCGTCGACGCGGATGACCGATACTTCCTCAAGCCCCCCAGAAGGCGCAGTTCGAGATACAAGATTCTCATCTGCCGCCTCCCTGGATGGCGTGCGCACGGCCGCTGCGTCAAGGTCGACATCCTTGTGCCGCCGACCCTCAATCTTCCGGAGATCGACTCGTCAGACACGCCCGTGATTAGTCGTATCCCCGTCATGCCGCTCTTCGACCTCCTCGTCATGAAGACGCAGGGCTGGTGGGACCATCGCATCTCGCCCCGCAAGGACTTCCGCGAAAAGGAGGAGGCAGATGTGCTCGACGTCGATGCTCTCCTCGATCGCGCCGTGCAGGAAAAGGTCTCGTATCGAGATGAGAGCGGAGCAGTCGAGACACACATACGAGTTCATGGACTATGCCCTCGTCCTCGCGGGCAGGTTTGTGCGTAAGCACGGTCGGCCGGGGAAATGGAGGGCCATTGGGTTTCCGTTGTGAGCCATGAATAACGTACGTCTGGCTACACGCGACCCACTGTGCTGGTTGGGGTACCAACTTCGCTTCTCGACGCACGACCTCGTCTGAACGACACCTCTTCTCAGTTATGTTGTATGTGTATCTGCTCCACCAGTAGGGTCTCCTGTGAAGACAGAGATAATCAGCCATGTACTTTACTGTTCATCTCTATCATGATGATCATCCGCGGCTGTACCTCCGTAATAGCCTGAGGTCACGGTGTCTTGTTCTTGGAATCGTTTCACGCTTTTTTTGAAAGTACGTTGTTCAATACGGGATAGCCTGGCTAGAAAATAGCGGAGATCTGTGAGTGCATGTGCTCAAGGACACCAACGAACAAGGAAAACAACCCCGACTATAGCCCGACAAGTGCTCGACATGACAGTCTTCTAATTACATATTCAGGTATCTGGGTGTGCAAAACTTGACTGTAACTCACAACTTTCATTCACATAGCCGCATTATAGTGTGGTCTTACGTCTCTAAGGTTAAAGGTAATGTAGGCCGTGTGCTAGAAGCTTCTCATATTGAAAACATTGTCGCCAAATTCTTGGCCAAATCCCGGAAGAGGGTTATGACGACTTATCAGTAATGATTTCATGTAAATTATGTAATAAACCGCTCGGAATTTTGTGGACATTATAGCAAGGTGCTTGTCGTCCCGTCATCCCGATTGACAGATCCACTCCACGGCAGGATTTGGAGACCCACCACACCCACAACCCCTGTCAGTACAGCTTGAAGACAGGGAATCCCTGTTTTTGGGAGCAGCGACGCAAAGACCGCTGCGCCTCCGTTTTCTCCAAGTCTCTGCGTACCAGTGTAGTAGGTCAGACCTGTCCAGACTGATCGAGAAAATGCAAGTACATCGACAGCACCATGATACCAAAAACTTCTGGGAATCTCTCGTCCTCGAGAATGTGACACTTCCACATCACCCGGATGCCAAATATAGTCAATCGCCAGTAACTGATGATTCCTTGTGCCGCTGCATATTTCGCCGGTCAAACCACTCTGGATCCCGTCAACCTTTCCAAGCCGCGGTTACCGTGGGGAAGGATCAAATCCTCGAATACCGTAGGAGACGACCGAATTCGCATGACTGAAGACAGCAAAACCTACGATCAGCAGCGACTCACTTGGTTGCTCTCTCCCGCCTCCCGTTACTTCGTCCGTCATGGGCCAAGCGGTCTCTTCGTCCTCCTTCTCGACGACCGCACACAGCACAGTGCAGGCGAACAACTTGGTAGCCCCAGCTTTTCAATTTGCGGTACTCAATGAAATGTATACATGCGGAATCAGCGTGGTTCAATGGACATATTCTGGTCCCCTAGCGCCGATGGCTCTCAATATCACGAACATCGACGTCGTCCAGCAGGCCCCGTTGGCCGGCCCTGTCACAAGCACCGGACAGTCGATCGAGAGTGTGACTACCTCCGCAATCCGTTCGGTCGCACAAAGGGACATAAGCAGGCGCCAAGACTCTGGCTACGGTGGCTCCTACCTCCCCCCAATCGATGAACAGCTCGCAACGCAGTTGGACCCTCTTGTAGGTATCTGGAGGTGGTCCTCTACAAATGTTCCCCAGGGCTGGTACCGGATGCTAGCAACCATCCAGGGTATTCTTGAAGCCTCCTCGTCCTCATTCTTCGTTCAAAACGGCACAAATGTCGACTGCATCCTTCAATTTCCCACTTCCACGTCCGTAGTTCAAACACCAGCGACAGTCAAAGCTACTACGACGGGGTCATCATCAAAAACTATCTCGCACACTGGAGCCGTTGCCGGGGGTACCATAGGCGGCGTTGCCACCGTTATCCTCGTGATTGGGACTATTGCCTTTGTATGGCGTCGCCGGAGACAACATCGTATGCGCAAAACCGTTGGTCCTTCCTTCTCGAATGCCCTTGTGGGGGCGGACGCGGATGTGGCAGAGGCGCCATTCAACCCACCACTCACCGGCACATCACCACTGGACGCAGGGTCTCAGCAGCATCCGCGTTCCGATCCTGTCGGGATGCCGATCGTTCCTCTGAACCCCGGACCGTCTTCGTCGGGGCCACTGCTCCAGTCCTCGCCATGTACATTGCTCATCCCCGTCGGCTTGTCCAGCAAAGAGCTCGCGCAGCTGCGCTCAAGGGCAGTACACGTCCAACTCAACCCCGCGGAGTCAGCCTCGAGTGACTCTCAGCCCGCTCCTCTACCGATTGTTACCGCCAGGCAGAGTGAGGCGACACCGCCGCCCGAAGATAGGGCCCTTCAATCTGAAGTCGAGCATCTACGGCGTGAGGTGCAACAACTTCGTGCTCAAGAAGCTCGTGCTGAGATTTTTGAAGCGCCTCCAAGTTATGGTGCGGCTAGGACTCAAACTCGGAGTTCGTAGTCTCAAGCTCCCAGTTCTTGTCACTGGACTTCCACACTGCAGGTTGTTGATATGGCGATGGTTACGCATGAGGTCATGATCCCGTGCAGTTGTACTATACTTTCTTTTTCTTTCGCTTACCTGACTTGGCCTATGTCACCCTCTTGCCTTAGTTGTTCTTGCGTACCTGTGTACTATAGATGTGTGCCACATTCCTAGGACCGGTACTGGCAGCTGAGGTTGATGCCTCTGCCTATATAAACCTGTCGGATACCAGTCTTGTCCTTGTTTGTCTTCTAGTGAATATCAGCGACTTAGAGTCTTAGACCTTTGGAGTATTCGCGTTCTGAGGACTCAGGCTCAGACATTTGAAAGCTTATTATATCATTCAGACTAACGCATAATGAACGAGATCTAAGCCTTAAGAAATTGTTCACATTTTATGTTTCTATTGTAGCTGAAGACATGTCGAACGTGATAGCATCTTGTTTCGACAAATTGAGTATTAATATTCAATATTCAAGCTTCTGTACTTCAGTTCCGGAGCCAAGTTCAGTTACTGATTACAATACCCCTCTGAACAGGACGACCACTGCCACCAGGTGAACGCACTGCAACCAGCTTTCTTTTTAAAAATAAAAGAACTCCAACCAGCCTTGTACAACACACGACATCTTTATCTCCTGGATATCAACATCGCAACATAATTGTCGATCTTCTCCAAAAAAACACAACAGCACACGATCTCTTTATCTCCTGAAACAGAATCGTCGATCTCCAAAGAAAAACAAATCGAACACGAAATTTTGCGGTACTCCCCGCCGCTTAACATTTCCACATTTAAGATTGACGTCCCTTCGTGACTTTTAGATCCCTAAGCCGGCCCGTCTCAAGCTCATACACGAGCCCGTGCACCCACAGATTCTTCTGGGCCTCCCACACCTCGCGGACGGGCTCCGAATTGGCGACGTTTTCGACCTGCACGCGCACGCTCTCCTCGACGAGCCTCGTGAGGGGGTCAGAGGAGGCCTCGGAGTCGAGTTTCCTGGCGAGCTCGACGAGCGGGGTGAGCCAGCGCGAGATCACCAGTTCGGTCTCCTCCGCCCCGGCGACGGCCTTGAGAGCCGCATCGACGCCGCCGCAGTGAGTGTGGCCGACGACGAGGACTGTGTGAGATACGCAAGCGGAAGAGCGGCCTGTCAGCCTAAACAGGGAGAGGGGGAGAGGAGAGGGCGTACTGTGCTCGACATGGACATGCGCGACGGCATATGTGATCGCCGCGAGCGCGCTGTCGTCACTGGGGTGAATTTGGCTGTACGTAAACCGCATGAATGTTAATAGGGTATCGAGAATGAGGATCGGGGGGGAGATGAAGGAAGGAAAGTATAACTTACTTGGCAATATTGCGATGGACGAAGATGTCCCCCGGGCGCGAGGCAGTGATAACACTTTCGGGGACGCGCGAGTCAGAACATCCGATCCAGAGCACCTGCGCGCGTGGACACAGAAATGGGGGTACGATGACAATGAGCACGAGTTGGGACCGAGAAACCAGAACGGCACCTTAGGGGTCTGGGGGCCCTTAGCAGACTTCTTGAAAAAGTCTGGGTCAGCAGTGTTCACTCCCCTCGCCCACTGGGCATTAGCAGAGAAGATTTTCGCGAGGGTAGCGTCAGGTTCGTCGAGGTTTGCTGTAGTGGCGGAAGCAATGACGGAAGCAAGGGCTGAAGCAAGGGCAAAAGCAGGGGCAAAAGCCCAAGCCAAAGCCCGTCGGATCAGGTTCGCCAAGATAGGCAGAGCGGCAAGGTGGAAACCGTGTGACTTGGACACGGAAATAGGAAGCAAGTGTGATTGGAAAAAGGGAGGTAGAAGATGTCAAGAGTGTCTATGGAATAGGAGAAAGTGGGACTCCGAAGAAATAGCAAGTAGTAACGGCAGACGTCTTAAGTACGGCTGGGCGTTCTCCTTGGAATGATGGGTGAAGTCGCAGGTGATTGATTGTAAGTTGCGGGTGATTCTTATGCGCCTTTCGTCGACTATCTTGTCTATCCCAAATTCTTGCTGTCCGTCCAATATGACGGGTCGGGTGCTTGGTCGGATGGATGAATTGTTCGCTGTGGGAAAAGGTCATTTTCTTTAAAAGGAAGCAACTTACCTCCGAAGTATGTGACATAGGGAAGAAGTTGGTTTCTCGGGAATTTCCAGCGTATTCGTGGAGAATGTGTTTCGTCAGTGACAGTAATACGGTATGGGCCATCGAACTGTGGCATAAATTTCAAGTTAGCTGCTCTTGGTCCATCACCGGTTTTGCACTCTCGGGGCGTGTAGAGTCGAGAGAACACGGTCACCTATGCAGAATGGGAAGGTGAGACGACGATCCTTGTTCGCTTGATGGGCTTGCTTGACTTTCGCCGTGAAGAGGCCCAGTTGTCCTGAGCCTCTGGCCCTCTAGTTCGAGGCCCTGCATATCATTTATCATGTCGCGAGCTGTTGGTTCGTCGTCCACATTTTCCGCGTTCGGGAGCAGTGGGAGCAGCGGGGGCAAGACTCAAGAAACGTGTAGCAGTAGTACTTTGTAGTGCCTGTGGAGGCATTTATTATACCATTTTGGGATATTCGGAATCCGAGGCTAGTATTAGATAATCGTTTTATTATCACGATTACGATTCTCTGAAGACAGTATATTAACTGACGACAGTAAGTTACATGTACAGGAGTCTACTCCGAACTCCCACTCACTCGTATCCCCAAGCCCGAATGTAAGACAGGACACATATTACAGCAGTAAGTCTCCTCAGTTGTCATCATCGCACTGCTTAACCATGAATGATCTAGGCCTTTCTTCACATTTTATGTTTGCCCACGTTCATTGCAACCGAAGAGAGTATTCAATATTCAAGGATCAGTACTGGAGTAATTTTTTCGTGCCAGCCTTGTACAACACCGGATTTTTCTTATCTCCTGAAACAGAATCATCGATCTCCAAAGAAAAACACGTTGAACACGAAATTTTGCGGTGCTCCGCCGCTTAACGTTTCCATATTTAAGATTGGCGTCCCTTCGTGACGTTGAGATCCCTAAGTGTGCCCGTCTCGAGGTCATACACGAGCCCGTGCACCCACAGGTTCTTCTGACCCTCCCACACCTTGCGGACGGGCTCCGAATTGGCGACATTTTCGACTTGAACGCGCACGCTCTCCTCGACGAGCCTCGTGAGAGGGTCAGAGGCGGCCTCGGAATTGAGCTTGCTGGCGAGCTCGATAAGCGGCGTAAGCCAGCGCTCGAGCACCGGTTCGACTGTCCCCAGCGTCCCGGCGACGGCCTTGAGAGCCGCATCGGCGCCGCCGCAGCGAGTGTGGCCGACCACAAGGACTTTGTGAGACAAGCGGCAGAGCGGCCGGTCAGCTCAAACAGAGAGAAGGGGAGAGAATAAGGCATACTGTGCTCGACACGGACGTGCGCGACTGCGTATGTGATCGCCGCGAGCGCACTGGCGTCATCAGGGTGAATCTGGCTGTACGTAAACGTCAATAGGGCATCTAGAATGGCGATTGGGCAGTAGATGAAGGAAGGAATGGGTGCCTACTTGGCGATGTTGCGATGAACGAAGATGTCGCCCGGGCGCGAGGCAGTGAGAACACTTTCGGGGACACGCGAGTCGGAACATCCGAGCCAGAGCACCTATGCGAGTGGATATAGACACGAATGGGGATCACGAATGGGGATACGATGATGATGAGCACGAGTTGAGACCGAGAAGCCAGAATCGCACCTTGGGGGTCTGGCCCTTGGCAGACAGCCTGAAAAAGTCTGGGTCGGCGGTGTTCACGGCCTCCGCCCACTGAGCATTAGCAGAGAAGATTTTTGCGAGGGTAGCGTCCATTGGGTTCGATTTGTGGTGATGGCGACGGGGTGTGCTGAGGAAAGATCCGTCGAGAATTGATAAAGGCAGGGATAAAGGAGCGGAAGCCCGTCGGATCGGGTTCGCCAAAAGAGGCAGCGCAGCAACGTGATGTGCCCTTGGCCGCGATCCCGTCCCTGACCGGTCTGACCACCTGGGTTTGCTGCCACTAGTAGTAGTAGTGGCGCAGAGGACGGCCTTGACTGAGAGCGCTCGCGAAGGCATAACGTGTTGATCCGACTTTCGCAGTTCAACTCATCCTTGCATCCTTCTCGATGCGGCACTGGGCGGAAGATCGCGACAATGCAAAGAGAAATGGTCAGGGTCAGCTTCAATTCAAATCAAATTGACGACCCGCGAATCGGCGATAGGCCGCGCCGTCTGTAGCAAATCATGTTACTGCATTTTTTCCGGAAACTCAAAAACAAAGTACATGATTTCGCTGGCGTGCCTGCCAAGGGTGTAAGTGGGCATACGATCGCATATCTTGTGTTGTCTCTTCTCTTGGTCCAAGAACAAGAATACAGCAACTGACAGAAAAATGACGTCACTGCATGCAAAGCAGAGTTTTCCGACCAATAAAACCCTTAGAAAACCCTAAAAAAACCCTTGATAAGTGGTTATGTTTAACACTCCATAGGGTTTTCTATGGGTTTTATTGGTCTGAAAACCCTGCTTTGCACACAGTGTGTCCTTTTGGGGTTAGACACGTGCCGAGTCGTCTTGACATCAAGCTTGACACTGGTAGTTTTGCAATTGCATTCGAGCTTACACTGGCAGTCTGTGGGACAACTGCCTCGGGCTCGGGCCTGGGACGTGCACACACATATTAACTCTCGGCTTGTCCCTCGTCCTCGTCATCACACATCGGTCAGAGGTGATGGTTGCTTGGAAGCTTGAAAATATAAGTTATTTCAACCTGCGGGGAAGACCAGTAACAGAGAAGCACTGTATTTTACCACCGGTAAGCCTTGTTTTACGGATGCCCAAATTGGTTGGATCCAACAGACTCGGATGTACTCGGATCGGATGTTGTAACGCCACCACAGGGGCGTTAAGTACAACGTGTACTTCAGCAAGTCAACGGGATCGGCAAGGCGTGAACCGGTTAAGGTTCAGTTCAATGGTGAACAAGTATCACTTGGTCTCCCAGGGACACAAGGATAATAGCGGGAAGTCGAGGCTCAAGCGAAAAGGCGAGCTGAAGGGGGACTCAAGCGCAACGGCGAGTCAAAGTTGTTCGTGAGGCAGAGACAATTGTGGTATTACACAAGAAGTCAAGTCTACCGTACAAGCTAGGTAGGGCGTGACTTATATACTAGTACAGGGTGTTTGTAAGGTACAAACACTGTTGGAACGAGATAAGTACGTAAGGACCTTATCTATAGCAGTTACGACATTACGGTAGTATGTTTTCCTATTACAGTAGTTGGGATACATACTATAGTGGGCGCAATACGCCTTCTGAGTGAGAGAAGCCCTATGGCTATCTCGAAGTGGTAGTTTACATCAGGCGTGTGTAAAAACGCGATATTGTGGACGCCTGTACTCATCACTTTTACGCATATGGACAGGGTAGGACCATAGAGTATAAAAACCCTCCCAGGGGGAGGGAGGCGAATAGGATATTCACTCTCTTCTTCACTTGCACACCCTCTCCACTCTATAGTCTCTCAACCTACTCAAAGGTGAGAACTCCATTCCTGTTAGCTGCGCGTATTGCTGCGCAACAGGTTATGGGCCCTGTTACAGGGTTTGCCGCCTGCACTCTTTGATAGAGTTGCGCCTTGTGGTCATCGCCCACCACGATGTTGCCTTTGTAAAGAGGGACTTGTGCGGTTGTAGGCATTAGACTCAAGGAGGCTCCCTGGTTCATAACAGCCCAATATTGTGCTCTGGAGGAGTACACAGACTAGGCCTCTCGCCTAACTAAACAAGGCCATGTGTAAACTTCCATTAATTTGGAGGCGCTGCACATGATAACCTTGGGGCGATGCTGAGCAGTTCTATTGGCTTAGCGATTAACTGGCAGACTGCAAAGACCAGCGCACAACATAGGATTGACCTATGGGTCAAAACGGGACTAATATTGGCTTTTTATCTTACTCAGTATTGTTATTATTGTAACGCAATGCTGACATTCTCAAAAGCCAACAGATCTTTATACCTATGTCGTCCCAACTCACTACGCTTGTCCCCGTCTTTGATGGCTCTAACTGGGCCACCTGGTCTAAGCAGATGACCACTTTCTTCATGTCGCAAGGGCTCTGGGGCTACGTTGCTGGCACCATCCCTGTCCCTCCTGTTGCCGATGCCGCTGAAAGAGTGGCTTGGATGCGAAGCGATGAGATGGCTAGGGGTAACCTTACCCTTCGCCTCTCGCCTGCTATACAGCAGGCAGTTACTGGCAATACTTCCCAGCTTCTCTGGGAATCTGTCAAAGACCGGTATGGTGCGGTATCTATGCCCCGCATCTACAAGGACTTCAAAGAGGCCATCTCTATTCGCTTTAACACTAATCAGCATCCTGCTCCCCAGTTTGAGAAGATGGCTGCTGCTTTTGCTCGTCTTGGAGCAGTCACCGTTGGTACTGGTGCTAACGCCACCACTCTTGCCATTCGCCCACAACTGCAGGCCCTCATTGCTATGTCCGCTTTGCCCCAGAAATGGGAACACCTTATCCCTGTCATGTGCAATAATCTTGCCCTGGCAGATCTTCAGCTCGCTACCGTATCGGCTTGTGTCGAGAGCCAGTACAAGACTGAGACCAATCGCGGACAACATAAGGCCGCTCATAATGCGCAGAAGCTTTCTGCCGTTAAGCGGAAGCGCAATGACCCTCGCTTCTCGAAGCAGGGTTCTTCGTCGCAGCAGCCTAGCACCCCCGGCCCGTCCAACCAGCAGCAGCCTTTCAGGCAGTGCGGAGGACGTGGATCTGGAAGAGGCAAAGCTAAAGGGAAAGGCAAGGCACCTGCCTGTGCTCCACAGCACTCGCATATTGCCTCCGTTGCCGCACTAGCCCCCCCTACTTCCCACAAGGTGACTCATATTGGGTCATCTGGTGTCTCCACGAGGACAGAAGTCGAATCATCCTCCCCTCAGAGGACTTCAGGCTTCTTCCCTTCGGTCAATAAGGCATTGATGCTCGCTGAACGGCTGGATGTACCTGCTACAGTCCAGACCGTGAAGACGCTCGAGCAGCGCTTCGCCGATGTTGACACGCTGATGCGTCCCCACATTGAAAAGTTCATGGATGAGGAGTACAACTCCGACTTTGACATTGATATGTCGCAGCAGCCCTCAGGCAGCGCGCAATCAATCATGAACATAGATGGCCTCAATGACACCGAGATATTTGGTGAGCATTCTAATGCTCTCCAACTTGACTTATCGGATCTGACGATAAGCGATGGGGGTTCTGATAAAGAAAACCGTGCCCCCACGCCTCCTTACGTCGACCCGGCTTCTATTGTCGAAGCAACAGTCAGGTGGGCTACTACCGGCGAAAGCCGTTTCCCTCCTTGATCACGTTCTAATGAACGGATTGAATCCATTTGGCGTAGCAATCAGCAGTACCTAAAAGATAACGGCAAAGAAACGGACCCTCGTTTTGACGCCCTTGTCTCTCCTTTGGTCTCTATAGGCCGATCTTTGACACCGGAGTCTTTCTTGACCAGACCGGATACTGAGATCCTCGATTGGGGATCATGTGATGAAGAGTACATCTTTTCTTCACTTAACGCACCACATGCTGATAACGTTACAGTATTAGCCCTGCCCCCAAAAAATCAAAAATGGGGCAACTGTAATAGTTTCATATATCTACGGGAATCGCATGTAGTAGCACCGAAGTTACTCAAAATGTACAATATTAGCAGCGCTCTCCTCGATTCCTTTGAGTGCGAGCACAATGAGTACTTCAGTCAATGCGCTAAGTGTTTAGAGCGTACAAAAAATATGTGGCTCCTTGATTCAGGAGCATCAGCACATTTCACTAATAAACTTAGTGACTTCATCGACTATAAGCCAACTGCCAAGTCTGATAAGATTCCCGTAAAGAGTGCAGCTCATACTCTCTATGTTGAAGGTACTGGAACTGTCTTGCTAGAGCATTACATTGCAGACAAACTCGTGACCACTCGGGTGTATCCGGTTCTATACATTCCTAGAATGAGCATGCGTCTTCTATCTATGGGAGTCTTCTTACAGCAAGGTTTGCGCGTTTTGGGGAATTCGCAGCATATTAACTTGCTACGTAAAAAAAAGACCATTGTCCAATGTAAACCCCTTCTTCACGGACAATCTCTATATTGGCTAGATGCCTCTATATCCACTCTAACTGAGTCGCTTATTGTGAACCAGTCTGCGTTACTCAATGTAGACTATGACCTTATGCATCGTCGCCTCGGTCACCCATCCAAAGAGGTTTTGAGACGAGCTAAGGAACACACTAAGGGCTTTCCAGAAGGGATCATAATTCCCACCTCTGATAACATTTGTCCTGGGTGTGCACAAGGCAAAATGCCTGCTGCCTTACATCCTCCGTCCGATACAAGGGCTAAAGCCTCTTTCAATCGAATACATTCTGATTTGAAAAGCTTCCCTTTACCGTCATACCATAAATACAAGTATTTTATCGTCTTCCTTGACGATTATACTTCGTTTGCATGGATCATTCTTTTACGGGACAAAGCCTCTGCTATTACTGCTTTGAAGCAGTGGCTTGCGCTAATTAAAAACCAATTTAGTGCTACCATAAAAGAATGGATGTCTGATGCCGGTGGTGAATATAAATCGGATGCTTTCCTAAAGCAGCTTAAGGATGCCGGCATTACAGTGCTACAGTCAGCGCCACATACGCCTCAGCAAAATGGGCACGCTGAGCGCTTTATGCGTACAATAATGGACAAAGCTCAGGCTATGCGCCTTGATGCTTGTTTACCACAGAGCTGGTGGGAATTTGCAGTCCTACACGCTGCACATTGTTACAATAGAACCCCCATAAGTCGCCTTCAATGGCAGACTCCTTACAAACTATTGCACAATGAAGTCCCTGATATATCGCATCTTAGAGTATTTGGTTGTGGCGCATATGTACATATTCCAGAAGCTCGCCGGGTGAATAAACTTTCTCCCAAAAGCGAGCTAATGATCTACCTTGGTAGAGGACCTGGAATGAAGGCTGATGTCTTCATGCGCACGCCAAATACCTTGTTCTATTCAGACAAGGCACTCTTCGATGAAGCTCTATTTCCTAGGTGTCCAATAGACAATCCTAGACGTGAGCCCCGTGGTGTAACTCAGTTAGATGATACAGTTCCACATGAGCTGTCTGAAGACCATACCACTCCTGGTGATGATGACGACCTACCACCTGAGCCCCCTATTACCAAAGGGAGAAGCGCTCCCCAGCCGGCCGCTGGACCCCCTTCTAGTACTCATACTAGAGGGATTGGATCGCAGCTACCTCCGCCTTTACCCCCTGAACCAGTACCTGGTCCTAGTGAACCTAGGCGCTCGGGGCGTACAAGGAAACTAGTTACTCGTCCTGAAAATGTCTATGGAGATAGGCCTCCTACTACGATTATTCGAGACATTGCGCGGACTCGCACATGGCGACAATTGACACAGCTGCAGCCGGGTAGCTCCCAGCAGCATCCATGTCTGAGTCAGACGGCCTCAGGTGACATTCCTGAACAAGCCGATTGTCACGGTACGCGGGAAGTGGACTCTTACTATACGGACATGACCCCTTAGTAAGTAGTAATGTGTCATGGACCTAACGCATCAGTCAGCGGTCGTAGTATCACATGCTAGATACTATGACTCATTCCTAGTAATAGCTGTAGTAGGGTTCGAGCTACTTACGCTACTCGTCGTTTGACTTTCAAGAGGAGCTTTAAAGCGCCCTCTCATATGTATAAATAGTGGCTCGATAAGACCAAGATAAGCCATCTTGGTCTTCTTCAATTCACCACCTCTACTCGTCTTCTCACGTGTGCCTCGCTTGTCTCTGTCCGAGCAAGTCGTCTTTCTGCGAAACATCGGATTACCTAGTGGCGCGACTTGCCCTAGTGTACACTCAGATCACGTGCCCATAAGCGCCGTGTACCTCGTGATTAGGTCACGTGACCTCGAAGGGATATTCTGCTAAGTCGTGAACGCCCTTTCGCGTCCAAGTCGGACTAACGCCAGTGGTGGCGTTACATTAAGACCAAGATCCCTTCATCGTGGCGTTCACAACTCGAGATCAGTGGAGAAATTTCCAAACTTATTCCCTCGAACGACGAGGAGACCGCAACGTACCAACACAATTCCTAGGAGCCGCTAGGTGGAGAGAATACCGAGGAGAGACAGGGTACTTCGTGGACTTCGCATCGGGGCCAACCCGATACCGCCCCGTTGAGTTCAACTTTGACAATTTGTGTTGGGTTGAGATTACTTGGAACCCCGTAGACAACCGATACGACGCAGTACGACCCGCAGGAAGAAACTACAACTGCGATATCGACGCAAGAAACCTACCCACACGTGAAGAGTGGGGACGCATAGACGGACAACCCGAAGAAGAACCCAGCACATCCGAACCAAGAACCCCCGCACCATCCGAGACTAGTGGGGACGACGAAGAAACCGACGACAACGAAGAGTCCGAAGTAGGAGAAATAATACAGACAGCTGAGTCCCTACGCATCAACGAACCTGAAAACATCGAAGTACGCCCACCCGCAGATATGGCAACAGCAACAATCATCCAAGAAGACCTAGCCCTCGAAGAGGCCAGAAGGATCACTGAAGAAGCAGAATCCTACTTACGCCCCATTAACCCAACAACGGGACACCGCATGACCGCAGACGACGCGGCTATCTTCAGAGCGGTAGGACCAGATGTCCCCGACCCACCACCGGGCGCAGGAGGACCTCCACCACCCCGAAGACCCGGAGGACCCTTTGGTCAAGGACCACCTGGAGATGGAAGACCATCGCGCGGAGGAAGACAGCCGCAATTTGGAGGAGGAGGTGGAGGAGATCCATTTGGTGGAGGACCACCACCACCACCACCGCCGGCAGTAGGACCAGCGCTGGGAGCACCACACGCGTCAGACAAGTTGGTGGGAGAAACCCCAACTATATTCGATGGAAACAGAGATGAGTACGAGTCATTCCTCATGCAGTGGCACATATACTGGGGACAAAATTCAGAGGCGCCGATCATGACCAACGTCTATCGGCGATGCTTGCTGTTCTTAGGCTTCATCAAAGGTCCCCGAGTATCCAACTGGACGCTCGGATTTCTCCAGTGGCTCAACAACGAGCTGCACCAGGGACGAAGCCGATACGACCCATTCTTATGGGACACCCTGACGGCTGGATTCTCGGACCGATTCTCAAACGTACTCGAGCAGGAACAGGCGCAAGCAACGCTAGCTAAGGGGTTTAAGATGGTTGGCGACGATATTGACTCGTACGTCACCAATTTCGAACAACTGGCGCGGAAGGCTGACTATCGCCTCAACGACCGCCAAACACTGGACCGATTCACGGCGGGCCTCCCGAGAGCCCTATTCACCAAAATATACGAACTGGACGACCCACAAACCTTCAACGAGTGGAAGGAAGCAGCACTGCGCAGGCAAAAACAATACATCCACCTACGCGCGCACCTAGGGCTCACCGCCACACCCCGCAACACCCCAGCACCACGGCCTCAGCAGAACCGAGGATACGCCCCGCAATGGGCACCGCCCAGGTTTCCACCACCGCGCTACGATCCGAACGCCATGGATACATCGGCGGATAGAACACGCGCACGCCTAGCAGAAGTGGGAGATCCAAATCGTGGAAGCCCACGGCCACCGTTTCCTCCAAGGAACGGACAAAACCGAGGGGGCGGGCAACGCCGAGACATGCGGGAAGTCATCTGCTACAACTGCAACTGCCCAGGTCACTTCTCACGAGATTGTACACGTCCCAGGAAACCCAGACAACCATTCCAACCACGTGCAAGTACAAGTCATAGCACAGAAACCGACTACTACCAAGAACCCGCAACCGCTCGCCGCACGGAAACCACGGCCGAAGAACAAGCTAAGGGATGGATGGAAACACTGAGGGGAGCCAGTGACGAGGTCAAGGACCTCGTATTCAAGGATCTCTGGACCCAAGAGGGTTTTCAGGACGCCTGAACCCATCGGCCTGGGTGAGGGCGGTTAATTGTAACTCTGTAATCATGACTCGCTATCGTTCGCTTCGAATTCCAGTCTCGATTCGCACAAGTTACTCCATGGCCGACATCAAAGGGCTTGTTGATTCAGGAGCCACTGACAATTTTATAAGACCCGCGTTCGCCAAACGTATGGGCCTCGGGTTACAAACCCTTGAGAAACCAAAGAAAATTTGGAATATCGACAACACAGAAAATAAAGCTGGGTCCATTACGCACTTCATCGACCTAGACGTTCAGACCAACGGCGTTTCAAAGGTTATGAGGTTTCTGGTTACCGACATAGGAAACGAGGACTTAGTCCTTGGCTACCCGTGGCTAGCCACCTATGAACCAACCATCAGTTGGGCGCACGCCACCATCCATGAAGGAGCCCTCCCAGTGGTGCTTCGGTCAATCAACCCCATGGAAGCGCAAACCACCATCGCCGGTGCAATGACTCAAGACGAAGCCGAAGATATCGTCCAAAAGCTCGAAGAAGAATGCCAGATACGTACTACAGCTACCGAACTAGCCATCGCAGCTAACCAGAACACCGTCGTGGAAGCCCTCCCAGAACCATATCAACGTTTTGCGAAAATCTTCAGCGAGGAAGCCTCCCACCGATTCCCACCATCACGACCTTGGGACCATGCAATTGACTTCAAACCGGGTACACCCCCAAGCATCGACTGCAAGGTCTACCCTATGTCTCAAGACGAAGACGGGCAACTACGCACGTGGCTGGACGAGCAACTCAAACTGGGATACATCAGACCATCGAAATCCCCCTACGCCTCGTCATTCTTCTTCATCAAAAAGAAAGATGGCAAACTACGACCGGTACAGGACTATCGAAAGATTAACGCATGCACGGTGCGCAACCAATACCCACTACCCCTCATGTCGGAACTCATCAACGACCTGGGAGACGGACACATATTCACCAAACTCGATGTCCGATGGGGGTACAACAACATACGCATCAAGGTAGGGGATGAGCACAAAGCAGCCTTCAAGACGAAATACGGACTTTTTGAGCCACTTGTCATGTACTTCGGACTCACGAACTCACCAGCAACGTTTCAGAACATGATGAACGACATCCTGGGGGATACAATCCGAGTCTTTGCGGCAATGGGAACGATCATCCGGGTCTACATGGACGACATTGGAATCGCAACGCTCGAACACGCAGGCCTTCAAGCACATATCGATGCCGTCTGCGCAGTACTTCAAGTAGCACTAGACCACGACTTATACTTCAAACCGTCCAAATGCACCTTTCACCAACCGCGAATGGATTACCTGGGGGTAATTCTTGAAAAGGGGGTGACTCGTATGGACCCCGTAAAAATTGCTGGTATACGCGACTGGCCCACACCTACAAAGGTACGCGACGTACGCTCCTTCCTAGGCTTCTGCAATTTTTACCGCCTCTTCATTCGCGGTTTCGCCACATACGCACGAGCCCTCAACAGACTCACACGCAAAGACGCAGAATGGACGTGGGGCAAAGACGAAGAAACAGCCTTCCAAACCCTTAAATGCCTAGTCACGAGCGAACCGGTACTCGCGCATCCCACGCTGACAGACCAATTCGAACTCGAAGTAGACGCATTGGGATACGCGGTAGGCGCAGTACTCCTACAGAAGAAGCAAGATGGGAAAAGACACCCCCTCGGATACTTCTCGGCCACCCTAAACGAAGCGGAACGCAACTACGACATCTACGACTTGGAACTTCTGGCGATTGTCAAGGCGCTACGACACTGGAGACCATTCCTGGCAGGCTCACCGCACAAAATCAAAATCTTCTCGGACCACCTCAACCTCACACACTGGAAAACACCACAGAAGATAAGTCGCCGAGTAGCCCGAGAAGTCCTAGAGCTCATGGAATACGATTTCGAGATCCACCACATCAAGGGAACTAACAACGGACGCGCAGACGCCCTATCGCGAAGACCCGATTACGACCGAGGAGAAAGGGACAACGAAGGAGTCGTCGTCTTGCCTGAGAAAGTATTCGTACGAACCGTCATCACGCAATCACCGGAAAACCACGCACAAGATGAAGATACTCTACGACCCTGGGTGGACCCACACAAGCTCAAGAAAATCGACGGAGTGTGGTACCACCAAGGCGCAAGAGTAATCACCGGAGGACCGAAAGAAATCCGCACCATCATTGCCAACCACCACGACCCCCCAGTATACGGCCATCCAGGAATCAAGCGAACGACGAGAATCATCGAACGAAGTCACTGGTGGCCGAACATGCTAAAACAAATAACGGAGTACGTTCAGGGATGCGCCGAATGTCAACGCCACAAGGTTAACAACCGCCCAACACGAGCCCCACTAGTACCCATTACGCCAACACCCGACGCTAAGCCATTCGAAGTCATCGCCCTTGATTTCATCACTAAACTGCCGACATCGCAGGGGTATGACGCCATCCTCACCGTAACCGATCACGACTGCACCAAGGCGTCAATCTTCATCCCCTGCAACGAGGAGATATCAGCGGAAGAAACCGCCGCCCTGTACGTAACTCACGTATTTCGAAGATTCGGACTACCGGCAAAAATCATTAGCGATCGTGACCCATGCTTTGCATCAAAATTCACACGAGAACTGTGCCGAATCCTTGGCATCTACCAAAATATCTCCACGGCATACCACCCGCGAACGGATGGGCAATCGGAACGCACCAATCAATGGCTCGAGCAATACCTCCGGTTCTGGGCCAACGAACGTCAGGACAATTGGGCGCAATTTCTACCCATGGCAGAATTCGCGCACAATAACTGGCCCCATGAGGCAACAAGGAAGTCCCCGTTCTCACTCCTAATGGGATATGACCCCCGCGCTGATTGGATCGATAAGCCATCACCCATCCCACAGGTACTCACGCGGCTCCAACAATTCCGAGACGCACGGAAAGAAGCCCAAACCCTTATCAACAAGGCACAATCCTTGTGGATCAAACACCGAAACACGCCCAAGTATCAGGTGGGAGACCAAGTATGGTTAGAAGGACGGCACCTCCGAACCAATCAACCAACGGCCAAGCTCGCGGCACGACGGCACGGGCCATTCCAAATCACGCGAGTCCTATCGCCAGTCAATTATCAACTTCAACTTCCCACGCAGTGGAGTATCCACCCTGTATTCCACATCGATCTACTCACACCTTATCGCGAGACGCCCATGCATGGGGAAAACTTTCAACGCCCACCACCGGATCTAGTGGATGGAGAAGAGGAGTATGAAGTGGAGCGTATTCTAGATTCCAGACGGTTCGGCCGGAGCAAGAAACTCCAATACCTCGTGAAGTGGAAGGGATACCCCGACTCGGAGAACCAGTGGGTCAACAAAGATGACGTATTCGCTGACGAAGCCATAGCGGAGTACGAGCGGAGTTCGATCGCAGCTAGGATACATATAAACCGAGCAGACGACACTAAGTCACCCCCATCTCCTTACACTGGATTCCTCACCAACCCAGAAATGTCTCTTCCCACTTCCCCCTCTTCCACCTCTCTCACTGCCCGGCTCATCGACAGCCTCACCTACGAAGAGCTCCGCCTTGCCCTTGACAATGCCCAGTCCATCATCGACCTGGAAGACCCCGACCAACCCGCCACCTACTGGCTCACCAACGGCGTCGGCGAGCGACTCTCAACGGCCCCATACACGGAAGCCGAGATTACTCGGCTTCGTGCAGCTCTCGGAGGGGGTGAAGATTCCTCACCTCGACCTCTCCCCATTCCAACCCGACACACCGAAGAAGAAGACTCGAGCCACGCTGCGATGGCAGGAGTGGATGAAAAACCGGCCGTGGAAACCTCCCGCGGATCAATGGAAGCAGCAACAATTGGCGACGGCAGCGGCACGGCGAGCGTGCATCCTCATCCGACGCCGGCAGCATACCGCGACACTGAGAGAGCGGTGTACGAGGCGGTAGAAGGAACACTGCGGGAGTGGTACCCAGCTGAGCAGCCCTATCTCATCACCGCCACCGACACTGACGACCCCCGCGAGACCCCTTACGCCTGCGACACTACGGGGCGTCCGCTATATCGCGCCGGGGTCGTCATCGACACCGAGGCTGCTCCACTGCCCGCCGTCCGCCTGCGCTACCTCGGCGGCTCGTCCCGCGCTGCACCCCATGGGTACAAACACAATCGGGGGGACGACTTCGTCCATTACCCCATCACCGACGCACAAGGGGTAACCCGCCAGGCCACCTTCGTCCAGGTCGTCTCGGGACCAGACCCCCTCGTCTTAGGCCTCGTCGACGACAGTGACAAGGTATACAGCCGCCCTCTCTACGCCGAGCCACAAGTACGCGAAGCCGGCAAACCACACTACGCCCCGGAGGACCTGTATCCTCTAGTCGGTGGACACAGCAACCAGCATCGAGTGGACCGCGCGGTCAACGAGTTGAAGGACGTCGGGTTGAAAGCTGAGTTGATCAGATTCCGCGCCTACCGACACGAAGCTGAGCGGATGGAACAGCGACTCCACGCCCTCGCCCAAGCGCTCGGAGGGGTACAAGCGGAGTTGGCCCGCTGCAAGTTCCGACTGGAGATGGCGAACGTGTTGGATAGAATCACGGAGAGACAGGAGGCGTGGGTTGGAGGAATAGGCCCCACTCGGCGCCGTGGGCGTCGCAGCTGAAAAGGGGGTGATGTCACGGTACGCGGGAAGTGGACTCTTACTATACGGACATGACCCCTTAGTAAGTAGTAATGTGTCATGGACCTAACGCATCAGTCAGCGGTCGTAGTATCACATGCTAGATACTATGACTCATTCCTAGTAATAGCTGTAGTAGGGTTCGAGCTACTTACGCTACTCGTCGTTTGACTTTCAAGAGGAGCTTTAAAGCGCCCTCTCATATGTATAAATAGTGGCTCGATAAGACCAAGATAAGCCATCTTGGTCTTCTTCAATTCACCACCTCTACTCGTCTTCTCACGTGTGCCTCGCTTGTCTCTGTCCGAGCAAGTCGTCTTTCTGCGAAACATCGGATTACCTAGTGGCGCGACTTGCCCTAGTGTACGCTCAGATCACGTGCCCATAAGCGCCGTGTACCTCGTGATTAGGTCACGTGACCTCGAAGGGATATTCTGCTAAGTCGTGAACGCCCTTTCGCGTCCAAGTTGGACTAACGCCAGTGGTGGCGTTACACCGATCCTGACTCTTCCAGTGCACAGAGTGATAATCCGCATGATTCAGATGAAGTAGATCAGCAACTTCTGATCCGCCTAGCTCAGGAAGGGGGAGTCAAATTTCTAGATCTTCTGCTCGCCAAAGCAGTTTCACCATTGGATCTAGAGTCACCTGATACCTCTAATATTCGCGAATGGACCTATCGGGACATTCTTAAAATGCCAAGTGAACCCCAGGAGGAGTGGCGTAATGCGTGCCAAGAAGAGCTTGCCTCTCTTCGCAAACGCAAGGTCTACAATCTTGTTAACCCGCCGCAAGGCAGAAGGGTGATCAAGAATAGATGGGTATTTGACTTAAAGTCAGATGGCCGTAAGAAAGCCAGGCTAGTTGCCAAAGGCTTTTCACAGGTTGAAGGCATAGACTATGACGAAATATTCTCGCCAGTGGTACGGTTTGAGACCGTCCGGATGATGCTCGCGCTTGTAGCACTGAAGGATTGGCACATCTCTGGACTTGACGTCAAAACTGCCTTTCTTTATGGAGACCTCGATGAGGAACTCTATATGGAACAACCTGAAGGGTTTAAAGACCCTAGCCAACAAAATAAAGTCATGCGCCTTAGGAAAGCTATATACGGACTTAAACAAGCAGCACTCGCTTGGTGGAGAGCGCTGGATAAGTCCATGAGCACCCTTGGCTGCATACGACTTCAATCAGACTCAGGTCTGTTCGTGAATGAAGACAAAACAATCGTAGTCATTGTTTATGTCGATGACGTTCTTTTCCTTGGGAAAAGTAAAAAGGACATAGCATCCCTGAAGAAACGCTTCATGGAGATATGGGAATGCAGAGACCTGGGTGATACCAAAGAGTTTCTACGCATGCGCATATTACATTCTAAGGGAAGAATCCTGATAGATCAGCAGGATTACCTTCAGAAAGTGCTGCAGCGTTTTAACCTGATTAACGCCAAATCAGTACCTACCCCACTACCGTGTTACGATCGGGGGAACGGACGCTTACTATACGGATATGACCACGTTAGTAAGTCGCGATGTGTCATGGACTAGGGGATCAATCAGCACGTAGTAGAATCACATGCCGATGTGGCATGACTCATAAACTAGGATAGCGATAGTAGGGTTCGAGCTACTTTAGCTATTCGTCGTACGGGTTGGAGAGGAGCTTTAAAGCTGCCTCGAATATGTATAAATAGTGGCCTAGGAAGACCAAGATTCGCCATCTTGGTCTTCTTCAATTCACCACTCTCATCTGTCTCCTCACGTGTGCTTCGCTTGTCTCTCTCTCAGAGCAAGCCGTCTCTATTGATCACTGGATTACCTAGTGGCACGACTTGCCCTAGTGTACGCTTAGATCACGTGCTCATAGACGCCGTGTATCTCGCAGTCAGGTCACGTGACCCTGAAGGGATATCCTGCTAAGTCGTGAACGCCCTTTCGTGTCCAAGTCGGACTAACGCCAGTGGCGGCGCTACATTAAGACCAAGATTCCTTCATCGTGGCGTTCACAACTCGAGACCAGTGGAGAAATTTCCAAACTTATTCCCTCGAACGACGAGGGGACCGCAACGTACCAACACAATTCCTAGGAGCCGCTAGGTGGAGAGAATACCGAGGAGAGACAGGATACTTCGTGGACTTCGCATCGGGGCCAACCCGATATCGCCCCGTTGAGTTCAATTTCGACAATTTGTGTTGGGTTGAGATTACTTGGAATCCCGTAGACAACCGATACGACGCAGTACGACCCGCAGGAAGAAACTACAACTGCGACATCGACGCAAGGAACCTACCCACACGTGAAGAGTGGGGACGCATAGACGGACAACCCGAAGAAGAACCCAGCACATCCGAACCAAGAACCCCCGCACCATCCGAGACCAGTGGGGACGACGAAGAAACCGACGACAACGAAGAATCCGAGGTAGGAGAAATAATACAGACAGCTGAGTCCTTACGCATCAACGAACCCGAAAACATCGAAATCCACCCACCTGCAGACATGGCAACCGTAACAATCACTCAAGAAGACCTGGCTCTTGAAGAAGCCAGACTAATCACTGAAGAGGCCGAATCCTACCTACGTCCCATCAACCCAACTACAGGACACCGCATGACTGCAGATGACGCAGCCATTTTTAGAGCAGTAGGCCCAGACGTCCCCGACCCACCACCAGGCGCGGGAGGACCCCCACCACCCAGAAGACGCGGAGGACCCTTCGGCCAAGGACCACCAGGAGGCGGAAGGCCACCGAACGGAGGAAGACAACCTCAATTCGGAGGAGGAGGAGGAGGAGATCCCTTTGGTGGAGGACCACCACCCCCACCACCGCCAGCAGCAGGGCCAGCGCTGGGAGCACCACAAGGATCGGACAAACTCGTAGGAGAAACCCCGACCGTATTTGATGGAAATCGAGATGAGTACGAATCCTTCCTCACACAATGGCACATATACTGGGGACAGAATTCAGAAGCGCCAATCATGACCAACGTCTATCGGCGATGCCTACTGTTCCTAGGTTTCATCAAAGGACCACGAGTATCCAACTGGACGCTCGGATTTCTCCAGTGGCTCAACAACGAGCTACATCAAGGACGTAGCCGATACGACCCATTCCTATGGGACACCTTAACTGCAGGATTTTCCGACCGCTTCTCAAACGTACTCGAACAAGAACAAGCGCAAGCCACCCTGGCCAAGGGATTTAAAATGATCGGTGATGACATCGACTCGTACATCACCAATTTCGAACAGTTAGCACGGAAGGCTGACTATCGCCTCAACGACCGCCAAACGTTGGACCGATTCACGGCGGGCCTCCCGAGAGCCCTATTCACCAAAATCTACGAGCTGGATGATCTGCAGACCTTCAACGAGTGGAAGGAAGCAGCATTGCGCAGGCAAAAGCAATACATCCACCTAGGCGCCCGCCTAGGACTCGCCACCACGCCCCGCAATACTCCAACACCACGACCTCAGCAGAACCGTGGATACGCCCCGCAATGGGCGCCACCTAGGTTTCCACCGCCACGCTACGACCCAAACGCCATGGACACGTCGGCGGATCGGACCCGCGCGCGCCTCGCAGAAGTAGGAGATCCAAATCGTGGAAACCTACGGCCACCGTTTTCCCCAAGAAACGGACAAAACCGAGGAGGCGGGCAACGCCGAGACATGCGGGAAGTTATCTGCTACAACTGCAACTGTCCAGGCCACTTCTCACGAGATTGTACGCGTCCCAGGAAACCCAGACAACCATTCCAACCACGCGCAAGTACAAGTCGTAGCACAGAAACCGACTACTACCAAGAACCCGCAACCGCTCGCCGCACGGAAACCACGGCTGAAGAGCAAGCTAAGGGATGGATGGAAACACTGAGGGGAGCTAGTGACGAGGTCAAGGACCTCGTATTCAAGGATCTCTGGACCCAAGAGGGTTTTCAGGACGCCTGAACCCATCGGCCTGGGTGAGGGCAGTCAATTGTAACTCTGTAATCATGACTCGCTATCGTTCGCTTCGAATTCCAGTCTCGATTCGCACAAGTTACTCTATGGCCGATATTAAAGGGCTCGTCGACTCAGGAGCCACCGACAACTTTATGAGACCCGCGTTCGCCAAACGCATGGGCCTCGGACTACAACCCCTCGAGAAACCAAAAAAGATTTGGAATATCGACAACACAGAAAATAAAGCCGGGTCCATTACGCATTTCATCGACCTAGACGTCCAGACCAACGGTGTTTCAAAGGTCATGAGATTCTTAGTCACCGATATAGGCAACGAAGATTTAGTCCTCGGATACCCATGGCTAGCCACCTACGAACCAGCTATCAGTTGGGCACACGCCACCATACACGAAAACACCCTCCCAGTGGTGCTACGATCAATCAACCCGACCGAGGCGCAAACCACCATCGCACGTGCAATCACTCAAGACGAAGCGAAGGAAATAGTTCAAGAGCTCGAAGAAGAATGTCAACTGCGCACCACCGCCACCGAACTCGCCATTGCCGCAAACCAAGAAACGGTCGTCACGACCCTCCCCGAACCATACCAACGGTTCGCGAAAATCTTCAGCGAAGAAGCCTCCCACCGATTCCCACCATCGCGACCCTGGGACCACGCGATCGATTTTAAACCGGGTACACCCCCAAGCATCGACTGCAAGGTCTACCCTATGTCTCAAGATGAAGACGGGCAACTACGCACGTGGCTGGACGAGCAACTCAAACTGGGATACATCAGACCATCGAAATCCCCCTACGCCTCGTCATTCTTCTTCATCAAAAAGAAGGACGGCAAACTACGACCGGTACAGGACTATCGAAGGATTAACGCATGCACGGTGCGCAACCAATACCCACTACCCCTCATGTCGGAACTCATCAACAACCTGGGAGACGGACACATATTCACCAAACTCGATGTCCGATGGGGGTACAACAACATACGCATCAAGGAGGGGGATGAGTACAAAGCAGCCTTCAAGACGAAATATGGACTTTTTGAGCCACTTGTCATGTACTTCGGACTCACGAACTCACCAGCAACGTTTCAGAACATGATGAACGATATCCTGGGTGACACAATCCGAGTCTTTGCGGCAATGGGAACGATCATCCGAGTCTACATGGACGACATCGGAATCGCAACGCTCGAACACGCAGGCCTTCAAGCGCACATCGACGCCATCTGCGCAGTACTTCAAGTAGCACTGGACCACGACTTATACTTCAAACCATCCAAATGCACCTTCCACCAACCGCGAATGGATTACCTGGGGGTAATTCTTGAAAAGGGGGTGACTCGCATGGACCCCGTAAAAATTGCTGGTATACGCGACTGGTGTAACGCCACCACTGGCGTCAGTCCGGCTTGGACTTCGAAAGGGCGTCCACGACTTAGCGAAATGTTCCTTGAGGGTCACGTGACCTAGTCGCGAGATACACGGCGCTTGTCTCGGCACGTGATCTTAACGTACACTAGGGCGAGTCGCGCCACTAGGTGTTCCGACTGATAGAGACAACTTGCGCGAAGAGGCGAGCGAAAACACGTGTGAGCAAGATGAGAAGAAGGTGGTGATTGAAGAAGACCAAGATGGCGAATCTTGGTCTTATCAGGCCACTATTTATACATGATTGAGGACGCTTTAAAGCTCCTCTTGAATCCGTACGACTAATAGCGTAAGTAGCTCGAACCCTACTATGGCTATCATGTGATAAGTACATGCTGCGTTGGCATGTGATTGTGCTACTCCTGCTGACTGATCCTTCTGTCCATGACACATTACTGCTTACTGACGCGGTCATGTTCGTAAGTAAGAGTCCTTTCCGCGTGCCGTGACATCACCCCCTTTTCAGCCGCGACGACCTCGGCGCCGAGTGGGACCGACCCCCCCAACCCAAGCCTCCTGCCTTTCCGTGACTCTGTCCAATGTGTTCGCCATCTCCAATCGGAACTTGCAGCGCGCGAGCTCCGCTTGTACCCCCCCGAGAGCCTGGGCGAGGGCGTGAAGCCGCTGTTCCATGCGCTCAGCCTCGTGCTTGTAGGCGCGGTAACGGGTCAACTCAGCTTTTAACCCTACGTCCCTCAGCTCGTTCACCGCCCGATCCATGCGGTGTTGATTGCTGTGTCCACCCACGAAGGCGTACATGTCTTCGGGGGCGTAGTGGGGCTTGCCTTCTTCGCGCACGTGGGGCTCGGCGTAAAGGGGGCGACTGTATACTTTGTCGCTGTCGTCCACGAGTCCCAGGACGAGGGGGTCGGGCCCCGCAACCACTTGGACGAAGGTGGCTTGACGCGTCACTCCCTGCGCGTCGGTGATGGGGTAGTGGACGAAATCGTCCCCGCGATTGTGTTTGTAGCCATGTGGTGCGGTGCGTGCGGTGCCTCCTAAGTATCGGAGGCGAACGGCGGGCATGGGGCTGGTTTCGGTGTCGACGACCACGCCTGCTCGGTACAGGGGGCGTCCCGTGGTGTCGCATGCGTAGGGCGTTTCACGGGGGTCGTCAGTGTCGGTTGCGGTGATGAGGTATGGTTGCTCAGCTGGGTACCATGCCCTCAGTGACCCTTCTACTGCGTCGTATACAGCCCTTTCAGCATCTCGGTGTGTTGTCGGCGTCGTATGAGGATGACGGCCCTCTTCGCTGCTGCCGCGGCGAGCTGCCGCTGCCTCCACTCCTCTGCCGGTTCCCTCCACGACCTGGCCTTCATCCAGTCCTCCCATCTGAGCGTGGCTTTGTTCTTCTTCTTCTTCGACTCGGGTGGCGATAAGTCGAGGTGAGGAATTCTCACCGATTCCGACAGCTGCACGAAGCCGATCAATTTCGGCTTTGGTGTAAGGCGCCGTTGACAAGCGCTCCCCTCGGCTGTTGGTGAGCCAATAAGTGGCTGGCTGCTCGGGGTCTTCGAGGTCGATGATGGATCTGGCGGTGGCGAGGGCTTCGCAGAGCTCTTGATGGGTGAGGTTGTCGGTGATGCGACTAGTGAGAGCGGAGGTAGAGGCGGAAGCGGGAAGAGACATTTTGGAGTGAGTGAGGGATCCAGTTTGAGCTGATGGGTGAGACTTAGCGTCGTCTGCTTGGTTTATATGCGTTCTGGCAGTCCTTGAACTCCGCTCGTACTCCGCTACGGCTTCGTCAGCGAATACATCATCTTTGTTGACCCACTGGTTCTCCGAGTCTGGGTATCCCTTCCATTTCACGAGGTATTGCAGTTTCTTGCTCCGGCCGAATCGCCTAGAGTCTAGAATGCGTTCCACTTCGTATTCCTCTTCCCCATCCACTAGATCCGGTGGCGGGCGTTGGAAATTTTCACCGTGCATGGGCGTTTCTCGGTAGGGCGTGAGTAAATCAGCGTGAAACACGGGGTGAATGCTCCACTGCGTGGGAAGTTCAAGTTGATAATTGACCGGTGATAGGATTCGTGTGATTCGGAAGGGTCCGTGGCGTCTTGCCGCGAGTTTGGCCGTTGGTTGGTTGGTTCGGAGGTGTTTCCCTTCTAGCCATACTTGGTCTCCCACCTGATATTTGGGCGTGTTGCGGTGTTTGATCCATAGAGATTGTGCCTTTTGAATGAGGTTCTGGGCTTCTTTTCGCGCGTCTCGGAATTGTTGGAGTCTCGTGAGTACCTGGGGAATGGGCGATGGCTTATCGATCCAATCAGCGCGAGGGTCGTATCCCATTAGGAGCGAAAATGGAGACTTCCTTGTTGCCTCGTGGGGCCAGTTATTATGCGCGAATTCTGCCATAGGTAGAAATTGCGCCCAGTTATCTTGACGCTCGTTGGTCCAGAACCGAAGGTATTGTTCCAACCATTGATTGGTGCGTTCCGATTGCCCATCCGTTCGGGGGTGATATGCTGTAGAGATATTTTGATAGATGCCTAAGATCCGGCATAACTCTCGCGTGAATTTTGAAGCGAAGCGTGGGTCGCGGTCGCTAATGATCTTTGCCGGTAATCCGAATCTCCGGAACACGTGAGTGACGTACAGGGCAGCTGTTTCCTCCGCTGATATCTCCTCGTTGCATGGTATGAATATTGAGGCTTTGGTGCAGTCGTGATCGGTTACGGTGAGGATGGAGTCGTGTCCCTGCGATTCTGGTAGTTTGGTGATGAAATCGAGTGCTATGGTTTCGAATGGCTTAGCGTCGATCTTTGGAGTGATGGGTATCAGTGGGGCTTTCGTCGGGCGGTTATTGACTTTGTGTCGTTGGCATTCCGCACAGCCCTGGACATATTCTGTGACGTGTTTTAGCAGATTTGGCCACCAGTGGTCGCGTTCGATGATCCTTGCGGTTCGCTTGATCCCGGGGTGACCATAGACGGGGGGGTCGTGATGGTTGGCGATGATGACGCGGATTTCTTCTGGTCCTCCTGTGACTACTCGTGCATTTTGGCGATACCAGACTCCGTTGACTTTCTTGAGTTTGTATGGGTCCACCCAAGGGCGTAGGGCGTCTTCGTTTTGCTCTTGGGCTTCTGGTAGCTGTGTGGTGACGTTTCGCACGAATACTTTCTCAGGTAGGACGATGACTCCTTCGTTGTCCCTCTCTCCTCGGTTATAGTCGGGTCTTCGCGATAGAGCGTCTGCGCGTCCGTTGTTGGTCCCTTTGATGTGGTGGATCTCGAAATCGTATTCCATGAGCTCTAGGACTTCTCGGGCTACTCGGCGACTTATCTTCTGCGGTGTCTTCCAGTGCGTGAGGTTAAGGTGGTCGGAGAAGATTTTAATTTTGTGTGGTGAGCCTGCCAGGAACGGTCTCCAGTGTCGCAGTGCTTTGACGATCGCCAAGAGTTCCAAGTCGTAGATGTCATAGTTGCGTTCTGCTTCGTTTAGGGTGGTCGAGAAGTAGCCGAGGGGGTGCCTTTTCCCGTCTTGCTTCTTCTGTAGGAGTACTGCGCCTACTGCATATCCCGATGCGTCTACTTCGAGTTCGAATTGGTCTGTCAGCGTGGGATGTGCGAGTACTGGTTCGCTCGTGACCAGGCGTTTGAGGGTTTGAAAAGCCATTTCTTCATCTTTGCCCCACGTCCATTCTGCGTCTTTGCGTGTGAGTTTGTTGAGGGCTCGTGCGTATGTGGCGAAACCGCGAATGAAGAGGCGGTAAAAATTGCAGAAGCCCAAAAAGGAGCGTACGTCGCGTACCTTCGTGGGTGTGGGCCAGTCGCGTATGCCCGCAATTTTTACAGGGTCCATGCGAGTCACCCCCTTTTCAAGAATTACCCCCAGGTAATCCATTCGCGGTTGGTGAAAGGTGCATTTTGACGGCTTGAAGTAGAGGTCGTGGTCCATTGCGACTTGGAGTACCGCGCAGACTGCGTCTATGTGCGCTTGAAGTCCTACGTGTTCCAGTGTTGCAATTCCAATGTCGTCCATGTAGACGCGGATGATGGTGCCCATTGCTGCGAAGACTCGGATCGTGTCACCCAAGATGTCGTTCATCATGTTTTGGAAGGTGGCTGGTGAGTTCGTGAGTCCGAAGTACATGACAAGGGGTTCAAATAGGCCATATTTTGTTTTGAAGGCTGCCTTGTACTCGTCTCCTTCTTTGATGCGTATGTTGTTGTACCCCCATCGGACGTCGAGTTTCGTGAAGACATGTCCGTTGCTGAGGTCGTTGATGAGTTCCGACATAAGCGGTAGTGGGTATTGATTACGCACCGTACAGGCGTTGATACGTCGGTAGTCCTGCACCGGTCTTAACTTTCCGTCTTTCTTCTTGATGAAAAAGAATGATGAGGCGTAGGGAGATTTCGATGGTCGGATATATCCCAGTTTGAGTTGCTCGTCCAGCCATGTGCGTAGTTGTCCGTCTTCATCTTGAGACATAGGGTAGACCTTGCAGTCGATGCTTGGGGGTGTACCCGGTTTGAAGTCGATCGCGTGGTCCCAGGGTCGCGATGGTGGGAATCGGTGGGACGCTTCCTCGCTGAAGATTTTCGCAAAACGTTGATATGGTTTTGGGAGGGTTTCCACGACGGTGTTCTGGTTAGCTGCGATGGCTAGTTCGGTAGCTGTGGTACGTATTTGGCATTCTTCTTCGAGCTTTTGGACGATATCTTCGGCTTCGTCTTGAGTCATTGCACCGGCGATGGTGGTTTGCGCTTCTGTGGGGTTGATTGATCGAAGCACTACTGGGAGGGCTTCTTCGTGGATGGTGGCATGCGCCCAACTGATAGTTGGTTCGTAGGTTGCTAGCCAGGGATATCCGAGGACGAGATCTTCGTTTCCTATGTCGGTGACGAGGAATCTCATGGTCTTAGAGACGTTATTTGTCTGGACGTCTAGGTCAATAAAGTGCGTAATGGACCCAGCTTTATTTTCTGTGTTGTCGATGTTCCAGATTTTCTTTGGTTTTTCGAGGGTTTGTAGCCCAAGGCCCATGCGTTTAGCAAACGCGGGTCTTATAAAGTTGTCGGTGGCTCCGGAGTCGACGAGCCCTTTGATGTCGGCCATAGAGTAATTCGTACGAATCGATACTGGAATTCGGAGCGAACGGTAGCGAGTCATGATTACAGAATTACAATTGACTGCCCTCACCCAGGCCGATGGGTTCAGGCGTCCTGAAAACCCTCTTGGGTCCAGAGGTCTTTAAATACGAGGTCTTTTACTTCGTCACTTGCTCCCCTTAGTGTTTCCATCCACTCTTTGGCCTGTTCTTGCGGGGTAGTGTCGGCTCGTCGTACTGTCGTAGGTTCTTGTTCGAAGTGGTCGGTGCCCATGCTTCGACTCGTGCTTGCGTACAGCTGGGCAGGTTGCCTTGGTTTTCTGGGGCGTGTGCATTCTCGTGAGAAGTGGCCCGGACTGTTACAATTGTAGCATATCACTTCCCTCATGTCGCGGCGCTGACTTCTTCCTTGGTTTTGCCCCGGTCCTCCTCTTGGTGGGAATGGGGGTCGCTGGTAGCTCCCTCTGTTTGGGTCTCCTACCTCTGCGAGGCGTGCGCGAGTGCGGTCTGCTGACGTGTCCATAGCGTCTGGATCGCGGCGAGGTGGGGCGAATCTGGGTGGTGCCCACTGCGGGTTGTAACCACGGTTTTGCTGAGGTCTTGGCGGTGGTTGGGTGCGTGGGGTAGTGTTAATCCCTAGGCGGGCTCTCAGATGAATGTACTGTTTTTGTCTTCGGAGTGCCGCTTCCTTCCATTCGTTGAAGGTTTGAGGGTCGTCTAGCTCGTAGATTTTTGTGAACAGGGCTCGTGGGAGTCCCGCCGTGAATCGATCCAAGGTTTGGCGGTCGTTGAGGCGGTAATCAGCCTTCCGCGCGAGTTGCTCGAAATTGGTGACGTACGAATCAATATCGTCACCGATCATCTTGAATCCTTTGGCCAGTGTGGCTTGCGCCTGTTCCTGCTCGAGTACGTTCGAGAAGCGGTCTGAGAATCCCGCTGTCAAGGTATCCCATAGATATGGGTCGTATCGGCTGCGCCCGTGGTGTAGCTCGTTGTTGAGCCATTGAAGAAAACCGAGCGTCCAGTTTGACACTCGTGGTCCTTTGATGAAGCCCAAGAATAGCAAGCATCGCCGATAGACGTTGGTCATAATCGGCGCTTCTGAGTTTTGTCCCCAGTAAATGTGCCATTGCGTGAGGAATGACTCGTACTCATCTCTGTTTCCATCGAAGATGTTTGGCGTTTCCCCTACCAGTTTATCTGCACCGTGTGGTGTTCCCAATGGCACTGCTCCTGGAGCCGGGCCTCCTGCCGGTGGTGGCGGTCCTCCCCCAAATGGGTCTCCACCTCCCCCTCCTCCGAATTGAGGTTGTCGTCCTCCTGGGGGTCCTCGGCCAAAGTTTCCTCCCTGTCTTCTGGGTTGTGGGGGTCCTCCTGCGCCTGGTGGAGGGTCTGCGACGTCTGGTCCTACTGCCCGGAAGATTGCTGTGTCATCGGCTGTCATCCGGTGTCCGGTAGTTGGGTTGATGGGTCGTAGGTAGGCCTCGGCTTCTTCGGTGATTCTTCGGGCTTCTTCGATTGCCGTGTCTACCTCTGTTATTGTTGCGGTGGCCATTTCTGCGGGTGGGTGTACCTCGATGCTTTCTGGTTCGTTTATGCGTAGGGACTCAGCTGTGTGGATTATTCCTTCTACTTCTGACTCGTCTTCGTTTTCCGTTTCTTCGTCGTCCCCGCTGGTTTCTGATGGTGCCGGAGTTCTGGGTTCAGAGGTGCTTGGTTCCTCTTCGGGTTGCCCGTCTATGCGTCCCCACTCTGCGCGTGTGGGTAGGTTCCTTGAATCGATGTCGCAGTTGTAATTTCTTCCTGCGGGGCGAACTGCGTCGTAGCGGTTGTCTATAGGGTTCCAAGTGATTTCGACCCAGCACAGGTGGTCGAAGTTGAACTCAACTGGGCGGTATCGGGTTGGTCCTGATGCGAAGTCTATGAAGTATCCTGTCTCGCCTCTGTACTCTCTCCACCGGGCTGCTCCTAGGAATTGTGTTGGTACGTTGCGGTCTCCTCGTCGTTCGAGGGAGTAGGTCTGAAAGTTTCTCCACTGGTCTCTGGTTGTGAACGCCACGATGGGTAGATCTTGGTCTTAATGTAACGCCACCACTGGCGTCAGTCCGGCTTGGACTTCGAAAGGGCGTCCACGACTTAGCGAAATGTTCCTTGAGGGTCACGTGACCTAGTCGCGAGATACACGGCGCTTGTCTCGGCACGTGATCTTAACGTACACTAGGGCGAGTCGCGCCACTAGGTGTTCCGACTGATAGAGACAACTTGCGCGAAGAGGCGAGCGAAAACACGTGTGAGCAAGATGAGAAGAAGGTGGTGATTGAAGAAGACCAAGATGGCGAATCTTGGTCTTATCAGGCCACTATTTATACATGATTGAGGACGCTTTAAAGCTCCTCTTGAATCCGTACGACTAATAGCGTAAGTAGCTCGAACCCTACTACGGCTATCATGTGATAAGTACATGCTGCGTTGGCATGTGATTGTGCTACTCCTGCTGACTGATCCTTCTGTCCATGACACATTACTGCTTACTGACGCGGTCATGTTCGTAAGTAAGAGTCCTTTCCGCGTGCCGTGACAACTGGCCCACACCTACGAAGGTACGCGACGTACGCTCCTTCCTAGGCTTCTGCAATTTTTACCGCCTCTTCATTCACGGTTTCGCCACATACGCACGAGCCCTCAACAAACTCACACGCAAAGACGCAGAATGGACGTGGGGCAAAGACGAAGAAACAGCCTTCCAAACCCTTAAACACCTAGTCACAAGCGAACCGGTACTCGCGCATCCCACGCTGACAGACCAATTCGAACTCGAAGTAGACGCATCGGGATACGCAGTAGGCGCAGTACTCCTACAGAAGAAGCAAGACGGGAAAAGACACCCCCTCGGCTACTTCTCGGCCACCCTAAACGAAGCGGAACGCAACTATGACATCTATGACCTGGAACTTCTGGCGATCGTCAAGGCACTACGACACTGGAGACCATTCCTGGCAGGATCCCCCCACAAAATCAAAATCTTCTCGGATCACCTCAACCTTACGCACTGGAAAACACCGCAGAAGATAAGTCGTCGCGTAGCTCGAGAGGTCTTGGAACTCATGGAATACGACTTCGAGATCCATCACATCAAAGGGACCAACAACGGCCGTGCGGACGCACTATCACGAAGACCCGACTATGACCGAGGAGAACACGACAATGAAGGAGTCGTCGTCCTACCCGAAAAGGTATTCGTGCGAACCATTACCACGCAATCGCCGGAGACCCACGAACAAAACGAAGACGTTCTACGACCCTGGGTAGACCCACACAAACTCAAGAAAGTCAATGGAACCTGGTACCACCAAGGCGCACGAGTAGTCACCGGAGGACCGGAAGAAATCCGTACCATCATCGCCAACCACCATGACCCCCCAGTCTACGGCCACCCAGGAATCAAGCGAACGGCGAGAATCATCGAGCAAAGTCACTGGTGGCCGAATATGCTGAAACAAATAACGGAGTACGTTCAAGGTTGTGCGGAATGTCAACGCCACAAAGTTAACAACCGCCCGACGCGAGCCCCATTAGTACCCATCACGCCGACACCCGACGCTAAGCCATTTGAAGTCATCGCTCTTGACTTCATCACTAAACTGCCGGAGTCGCAGGGATACGACTCAATCCTCACCGTAACTGACCACGACTGCACCAAGGCATCAGTGTTCATCCCCTGCAACGAAGAAATATCCGCGGAAGAAACCGCTGCACTGTACGTCACTCATGTGTTTCGGAGATTCGGATTACCGGCGAAAATTATCAGCGACCGCGACCCGAGATTCGCATCAAAGTTCACACGCGAATTGTGCCGAATCCTCGGCATCTACCAAAACATCTCCACGGCATATCACCCCCGAACGGATGGACAATCAGAACGTACCAATCAGTGGCTAGAACAATACCTACGGTTCTGGACCAACGAGCGTCAAGATAACTGGGCGCGATTCCTACCAATGGCAGAGTTCGCGCATAACAACTGGCCCCACGAGGCAACAAGGAAGTCTCCATTTTCGCTTCTGATGGGATACGACCCCCGCGCTGATTGGATCGATAAGCCGTCGCCCATCCCACAGGTGCTCACAAGACTTCAACAGTTTCGAGACGCACGAAAAGAAGCCCAGAACCTCATCAAAAAGGCACAGTCACTATGGGTCAAGCATCGGAATACACCCAAGTACCAAGTCGGAGACCAAGTATGGCTAGAAGGGCGACACCTACGAACCAATCAACCGACTGCCAAGCTAGCGGCACGACGGCATGGCCCATTCAAAATCACGCGCGTCCTGTCACCGGTCAATTATCAACTGGAACTTCCCACGCGGTGGAGTATTCACCCCGTGTTCCACATCGATTTACTCACGCCTTATCGCGAGACGCCCCTACATGGGGAAAACTTCCAACGCCCACCACCGGATCTAGTGGATGGGGAAGAGGAGTATGAAGTGGAGCGCATTCTAGACTCCAGAAGATTCGGCCGAAGCAAGAAATTGCAATACCTCGTGAAATGGAAGGGATACCCCGACTCGGAGAACCAGTGGGTCAACAAGGATGACGTGTTCGCTGACGAAGCCATAGCGGAGTATGAGCAGAGTTCAACAGCAGCCAGAATGCATATAAACCGGACATATGACGCTAAGTCATCCCCATCTCTCCACACTGGATTCCTCGTCCATTCAGAAATGTCTCTTCCCACTGCCTCCACTCCCTCCTCTCTCGCTGCCCGTCTCGTCGACAGCCTCACCCACGAAGAACTCAGAGCGGCCCTCAATAACGTACAGTCCATCATCGACGTCGAAGACCCAGACCAGCCCGCCACGTACTGGCTCCTCAATCCCAACGGCGACCACCTCAACACCGCTCCATACACCGAGGCCGAAGTTACTCGGCTTCGTACAGCTGTCGGACTCTTTGCGAGTCCCCCACTTCGACCTCTCCCCGTCCGGATCGAGCACAAGCAGGAGCAAGACACGCGCGACACTCCGGTGGCAGGAGTGGATGGGGGCGCGGGATTGGAAGGACGCAGCGGACAGCTGGAAGAGGCGTCAACTGGCGATAGCGGCAGCCAGGAGAGCCATCGTGTACCACCGACGCCGGTTACACACCGAGACGCTGAAAGGGCCGTCTACGAGGCAGTAGAAGGGACGCTCAGGGAATGGTATCCAGCTGAGCAACCTTACCTTATCACGGCTACCGACTCTGACAACCCCCGTGAAACCCCATACGCGTGTGACTCGATGGGCCGCCCGATATATCGCGGCGGAGTGGTGGTCGACACCGAGGACTCCACCGCGCCGGCGGTGCGCCTCCGGTACCTGGGAGGGATGGCGCGTACCACACCCCATGGATACAAACACAATCGGGGGGACGACTTCGTCCACTACCCCATCACCAATGCACAGGGGGTGACGCGCCAAGCCACCTTCATCCAAGTCATCGCCGGACCTGACCCCATCGTCCTGGGGCTCGTGGACGACAGCGACAAAGTCTATAGTCGCCCCCTCTACGCCGAGCCCCAAGTCAGGGAAACCGGTAAGCCCCACTACGCCCCCGAAGACCTGTACGCCCTCGTAGGAGGGCATAGCAACCAGCATCGTACCGACCGCGCCATCAACGAGTTAAGGGATGTGGGGTTGAAGGCGGAGGTAACTCGCTTCCGAGCCTACATGTAGCGCCGCCACTGGCGTTAGTCCGACTTGGACACGAAAGGGCGTTCACGACTTAGCAGGATATCCCTTCAGGGTCACGTGACCTGACTGCGAGATACACGGCGTCTATGAGCACGTGATCTAAGCGTACACTAGGGCAAGTCGTGCCACTAGGTAATCCAGTGATCAATAGAGACGACTTGCTCTGAGAGAGAGACAAGCGAAGCACACGTGAGGAGACAGATGAGAGTGGTGAATTGAAGAAGACCAAGATGGCGAATCTTGGTCTTCCTAGGCCACTATTTATACATATTCGAGGCAGCTTTAAAGCTCCTCTCCAACCCGTACGACGAATAGCTAAAGTAGCTCGAACCCTACTATCGCTATCCTAGTTTATGAGTCATGCCACATCGGCATGTGATTCTACTACGTGCTGATTGATCCCCTAGTCCATGACACATCGCGACTTACTAACGTGGTCATATCCGTATAGTAAGCGTCCGTTCCCCCGATCGTAACATCACCCCCTTTTCAGCCGCGACGACCACGGCGCCGAGTAGGGCCTATCCCTCCTACCCACGCTTCTTGCCTCTCCGTAATCCTATCCAATACGTTTGCCATCTCCAGTCTGAACTTGCACCGGGCCAACTCTGACTGCACCCCACCGAGCGCCTGGGCAAGGGCGTGGAGGCGCTGCTCCATCCTCTCCGCCTCGTGCTTGTAGGCTCGGAAGCGAGTTACCTCCGCCTTCAACCCCACATCCCTTAACTCGTTGATGGCGCGGTCGGTACGATGCTGGTTGCTATGCCCTCCTACGAGGGCGTACAGGTCTTCGGGGGCGTAGTGGGGCTTACCGGTTTCCCTGACTTGGGGCTCGGCGTAGAGGGGGCGACTATAGACTTTGTCGCTGTCGTCCACGAGCCCCAGGACGATGGGGTCAGGTCCGGCGATGACTTGGATGAAGGTGGCTTGGCGCGTCACCCCCTGTGCATTGGTGATGGGGTAGTGGACGAAGTCGTCCCCCCGATTGTGTTTGTATCCATGGGGTGTGGTACGCGCCATCCCTCCCAGGTACCGGAGGCGCACCGCCGGCGCGGTGGAGTCCTCGGTGTCGACCACCACTCCGCCGCGATATATCGGGCGGCCCATCGAGTCACACGCGTATGGGGTTTCACGGGGGTTGTCAGAGTCGGTAGCCGTGATAAGGTAAGGTTGCTCAGCTGGATACCATTCCCTGAGCGTCCCTTCTACTGCCTCGTAGACGGCCCTTTCAGCGTCTCGGTGTGTAACCGGCGTCGGTGGTACACGATGGCTCTCCTGGCTGCCGCTATCGCCAGTTGACGCCTCTTCCAGCTGTCCGCTGCGTCCTTCCAATCCCGCGCCCCCATCCACTCCTGCCACCGGAGTGTCGCGCGTGTCTTGCTCCTGCTTGTGCTCGATCCGGACGGGGAGAGGTCGAAGTGGGGGACTCGCAAAGAGTCCGACAGCTGTACGAAGCCGAGTAACTTCGGCCTCGGTGTATGGAGCGGTGTTGAGGTGGTCGCCGTTGGGATTGAGGAGCCAGTACGTGGCGGGCTGGTCTGGGTCTTCGACGTCGATGATGGACTGTACGTTATTGAGGGCCGCTCTGAGTTCTTCGTGGGTGAGGCTGTCGACGAGACGGGCAGCGAGAGAGGAGGGAGTGGAGGCAGTGGGAAGAGACATTTCTGAATGGACGAGGAATCCAGTGTGGAGAGATGGGGATGACTTAGCGTCATATGTCCGGTTTATATGCATTCTGGCTGCTGTTGAACTCTGCTCATACTCCGCTATGGCTTCGTCAGCGAACACGTCATCCTTGTTGACCCACTGGTTCTCCGAGTCGGGGTATCCCTTCCATTTCACGAGGTATTGCAATTTCTTGCTTCGGCCGAATCTTCTGGAGTCTAGAATGCGCTCCACTTCATACTCCTCTTCCCCATCCACTAGATCCGGTGGTGGGCGTTGGAAGTTTTCCCCATGTAGGGGCGTCTCGCGATAAGGCGTGAGTAAATCGATGTGGAACACGGGGTGAATACTCCACCGCGTGGGAAGTTCCAGTTGATAATTGACCGGTGACAGGACGCGCGTGATTTTGAATGGGCCATGCCGTCGTGCCGCTAGCTTGGCAGTCGGTTGATTGGTTCGTAGGTGTCGCCCTTCTAGCCATACTTGGTCTCCGACTTGGTACTTGGGTGTATTCCGATGCTTGACCCATAGTGACTGTGCCTTTTTGATGAGGTTCTGGGCTTCTTTTCGTGCGTCTCGAAACTGTTGAAGTCTTGTGAGCACCTGTGGGATGGGCGACGGCTTATCGATCCAATCAGCGCGGGGGTCGTATCCCATCAGAAGCGAAAATGGAGACTTCCTTGTTGCCTCGTGGGGCCAGTTGTTATGCGCGAACTCTGCCATTGGTAGGAATCGCGCCCAGTTATCTTGACGCTCGTTGGTCCAGAACCGTAGGTATTGTTCTAGCCACTGATTGGTACGTTCTGATTGTCCATCCGTTCGGGGGTGATATGCCGTGGAGATGTTTTGGTAGATGCCGAGGATTCGGCACAATTCGCGTGTGAACTTTGATGCGAATCTCGGGTCGCGGTCGCTGATAATTTTCGCCGGTAATCCGAATCTCCGAAACACATGAGTGACGTACAGTGCAGCGGTTTCTTCCGCGGATATTTCTTCGTTGCAGGGGATGAACACTGATGCCTTGGTGCAGTCGTGGTCAGTTACGGTGAGGATTGAGTCGTATCCCTGCGACTCCGGCAGTTTAGTGATGAAGTCAAGAGCGATGACTTCAAATGGCTTAGCGTCGGGTGTCGGCGTGATGGGTACTAATGGGGCTCGCGTCGGGCGGTTGTTAACTTTGTGGCGTTGACATTCCGCACAACCTTGAACGTACTCCGTTATTTGTTTCAGCATATTCGGCCACCAGTGACTTTGCTCGATGATTCTCGCCGTTCGCTTGATTCCTGGGTGGCCGTAGACTGGGGGGTCATGGTGGTTGGCGATGATGGTACGGATTTCTTCCGGTCCTCCGGTGACTACTCGTGCGCCTTGGTGGTACCAGGTTCCATTGACTTTCTTGAGTTTGTGTGGGTCTACCCAGGGTCGTAGAACGTCTTCGTTTTGTTCGTGGGTCTCCGGCGATTGCGTGGTAATGGTTCGCACGAATACCTTTTCGGGTAGGACGACGACTCCTTCATTGTCGTGTTCTCCTCGGTCATAGTCGGGTCTTCGTGATAGTGCGTCCGCACGGCCGTTGTTGGTCCCTTTGATGTGATGGATCTCGAAGTCGTATTCCATGAGTTCCAAGACCTCTCGAGCTACGCGACGACTTATCTTCTGCGGTGTTTTCCAGTGCGTAAGGTTGAGGTGATCCGAGAAGATTTTGATTTTGTGGGGGGATCCTGCCAGGAATGGTCTCCAGTGTCGTAGTGCCTTGACGATCGCCAGAAGTTCCAGGTCATAGATGTCATAGTTGCGTTCCGCTTCGTTTAGGGTGGCCGAGAAGTAGCCGAGGGGGTGTCTTTTCCCGTCTTGCTTCTTCTGTAGGAGTACTGCGCCTACTGCGTATCCCGATGCGTCTACTTCGAGTTCGAATTGGTCTGTCAGCGTGGGATGCGCGAGTACCGGTTCGCTTGTGACTAGGTGTTTAAGGGTTTGGAAGGCTGTTTCTTCGTCTTTGCCCCACGTCCATTCTGCGTCTTTGCGTGTGAGTTTGTTGAGGGCTCGTGCGTATGTGGCGAAACCGCGAATGAAGAGGCGGTAAAAATTGCAGAAGCCTAGGAAGGAGCGTACGTCGCGTACCTTCGTAGGTGTGGGCCAGTCGCGTATACCAGCAATTTTTACGGGGTCCATGCGAGTCACCCCCTTTTCAAGAATTACCCCCAGGTAATCCATTCGCGGTTGGTGGAAGGTGCATTTGGATGGTTTGAAGTATAAGTCGTGGTCCAGTGCTACTTGAAGTACTGCGCAGACGGCGTCGATGTGCGCTTGAAGGCCTGCGTGTTCGAGCGTTGCGATTCCGATGTCGTCCATGTAGACTCGGATGATCGTTCCCATTGCCGCAAAGACTCGGATTGTGTCACCCAGGATATCGTTCATCATGTTCTGAAACGTTGCTGGTGAGTTCGTGAGTCCGAAGTACATGACAAGTGGCTCAAAAAGTCCATATTTCGTCTTGAAGGCTGCTTTGTACTCATCCCCCTCCTTGATGCGTATGTTGTTGTACCCCCATCGGACATCGAGTTTGGTGAATATGTGTCCGTCTCCCAGGTTGTTGATGAGTTCCGACATGAGGGGTAGTGGGTATTGGTTGCGCACCGTGCATGCGTTAATCCTTCGATAGTCCTGTACCGGTCGTAGTTTGCCGTCCTTCTTTTTGATGAAGAAGAATGACGAGGCGTAGGGGGATTTCGATGGTCTGATGTATCCCAGTTTGAGTTGCTCGTCCAGCCACGTGCGTAGTTGCCCGTCTTCATCTTGAGACATAGGGTAGACCTTGCAGTCGATGCTTGGGGGTGTACCCGGTTTAAAATCGATCGCGTGGTCCCAGGGTCGCGATGGTGGGAATCGGTGGGAGGCTTCTTCGCTGAAGATTTTCGCGAACCGTTGGTATGGTTCGGGGAGGGTCGTGACGACCGTTTCTTGGTTTGCGGCAATGGCGAGTTCGGTGGCGGTGGTGCGCAGTTGACATTCTTCTTCGAGCTCTTGAACTATTTCCTTCGCTTCGTCTTGAGTGATTGCACGTGCGATGGTGGTTTGCGCCTCGGTCGGGTTGATTGATCGTAGCACCACTGGGAGGGTGTTTTCGTGTATGGTGGCGTGTGCCCAACTGATAGCTGGTTCGTAGGTGGCTAGCCATGGGTATCCGAGGACTAAATCTTCGTTGCCTATATCGGTGACTAAGAATCTCATGACCTTTGAAACACCGTTGGTCTGGACGTCTAGGTCGATGAAATGCGTAATGGACCCGGCTTTATTTTCTGTGTTGTCGATATTCCAAATCTTTTTTGGTTTCTCGAGGGGTTGTAGTCCGAGGCCCATGCGTTTGGCGAACGCGGGTCTCATAAAGTTGTCGGTGGCTCCTGAGTCGACGAGCCCTTTAATATCGGCCATAGAGTAACTTGTGCGAATCGAGACTGGAATTCGAAGCGAACGATAGCGAGTCATGATTACAGAGTTACAATTGACTGCCCTCACCCAGGCCGATGGGTTCAGGCGTCCTGAAAACCCTCTTGGGTCCAGAGATCCTTGAATACGAGGTCCTTGACCTCGTCACTAGCTCCCCTCAGTGTTTCCATCCATCCCTTAGCTTGCTCTTCAGCCGTGGTTTCCGTGCGGCGAGCGGTTGCGGGTTCTTGGTAGTAGTCGGTTTCTGTGCTACGACTTGTACTTGCGCGTGGTTGGAATGGTTGTCTGGGTTTCCTGGGACGCGTACAATCTCGTGAGAAGTGGCCTGGACAGTTGCAGTTGTAGCAGATAACTTCCCGCATGTCTCGGCGTTGCCCGCCTCCTCGGTTTTGTCCGTTTCTTGGGGAAAACGGTGGCCGTAGGTTTCCACGATTTGGATCTCCTACTTCTGCGAGGCGCGCGCGGGTCCGATCCGCCGACGTGTCCATGGCGTTTGGGTCGTAGCGTGGCGGTGGAAACCTAGGTGGCGCCCATTGCGGGGCGTATCCACGGTTCTGCTGAGGTCGTGGTGTTGGAGTATTGCGGGGCGTGGTGGCGAGTCCTAGGCGGGCGCCTAGGTGGATGTATTGCTTTTGCCTGCGCAATGCTGCTTCCTTCCACTCGTTGAAGGTCTGCAGATCATCCAGCTCGTAGATTTTGGTGAATAGGGCTCTCGGGAGGCCCGCCGTGAATCGGTCCAACGTTTGGCGGTCGTTGAGGCGATAGTCAGCCTTCCGTGCTAACTGTTCGAAATTGGTGATGTACGAGTCGATGTCATCACCGATCATTTTAAATCCCTTGGCCAGGGTGGCTTGCGCTTGTTCTTGTTCGAGTACGTTTGAGAAGCGGTCGGAAAATCCTGCAGTTAAGGTGTCCCATAGGAATGGGTCGTATCGGCTACGTCCTTGATGTAGCTCGTTGTTGAGCCACTGGAGAAATCCGAGCGTCCAGTTGGATACTCGTGGTCCTTTGATGAAACCTAGGAACAGTAGGCATCGCCGATAGACGTTGGTCATGATTGGCGCTTCTGAATTCTGTCCCCAGTATATGTGCCATTGTGTGAGGAAGGATTCGTACTCATCTCGATTTCCATCAAATACGGTCGGGGTTTCTCCTACGAGTTTGTCCGATCCTTGTGGTGCTCCCAGCGCTGGCCCTGCTGCTGGCGGTGGTGGGGGTGGTGGTCCTCCACCAAAGGGATCTCCTCCTCCTCCTCCTCCGAATTGAGGTTGTCTTCCTCCGTTCGGTGGCCTTCCGCCTCCTGGTGGTCCTTGGCCGAAGGGTCCTCCGCGTCTTCTGGGTGGTGGGGGTCCTCCCGCGCCTGGTGGTGGGTCGGGGACGTCTGGGCCTACTGCTCTAAAAATGGCTGCGTCATCTGCAGTCATGCGGTGTCCTGTAGTTGGGTTGATGGGACGTAGGTAGGATTCGGCCTCTTCAGTGATTAGTCTGGCTTCTTCAAGAGCCAGGTCTTCTTGAGTGATTGTTACGGTTGCCATGTCTGCAGGTGGGTGGATTTCGATGTTTTCGGGTTCGTTGATGCGTAAGGACTCAGCTGTCTGTATTATTTCTCCTACCTCGGATTCTTCGTTGTCGTCGGTTTCTTCGTCGTCCCCACTGGTCTCGGATGGTGCGGGGGTTCTTGGTTCGGATGTGCTGGGTTCTTCTTCGGGTTGTCCGTCTATGCGTCCCCACTCTTCACGTGTGGGTAGGTTCCTTGCGTCGATGTCGCAGTTGTAGTTTCTTCCTGCGGGTCGTACTGCGTCGTATCGGTTGTCTACGGGATTCCAAGTAATCTCAACCCAACACAAATTGTCGAAATTGAACTCAACGGGGCGATATCGGGTTGGCCCCGATGCGAAGTCCACGAAGTATCCTGTCTCTCCTCGGTATTCTCTCCACCTAGCGGCTCCTAGGAATTGTGTTGGTACGTTGCGGTCCCCTCGTCGTTCGAGGGAATAAGTTTGGAAATTTCTCCACTGGTCTCGAGTTGTGAACGCCACGATGAAGGAATCTTGGTCTTAATGTAGCGCCGCCACTGGCGTTAGTCCGACTTGGACACGAAAGGGCGTTCACGACTTAGCAGGATATCCCTTCAGGGTCACGTGACCTGACTGCGAGATACACGGCGTCTATGAGCACGTGATCTAAGCGTACACTAGGGCAAGTCATGCCACTAGGTAATCCAGTGATCAATAGAGACGACTTGCTCTGAGAGAGAGACAAGCGAAGCACACGTGAGGAGACAGATGAGAGTGGTGAATTGAAGAAGACCAAGATGGCGAATCTTGGTCTTCCTAGGCCACTATTTATACATATTCGAGGCAGCTTTAAAGCTCCTCTCCAACCCGTACGACGAATAGCTAAAGTAGCTCGAACCCTACTATCGCTATCCTAGTTTATGAGTCATGCCACATCGGCATGTGATTCTACTACGTGCTGATTGATCCCCTAGTCCATGACACATCGCGACTTACTAACGTGGTCATATCCGTATAGTAAGCGTCCGTTCCCCCGATCGTAACACTACAAGCACGAGGCGGAGAGGATGGAGCAGCACCTCCACGCCCTTGCCCAGGCGCTCGGTGGGGTGCAGTCAGAGTTGGCCCGGTGCAAGTTCAGACTGGAGATGGCAAACGTATTGGATAGGATTACGGAGAGGCAAGAAGCGTGGGTAGGAGGGATAGGCCCTACTCGGCGCCGTGGTCGTCGCGGCTGAAAAGGGGGTGATGTTACGATCGGGGGAACGGACGCTTACTATACGGATATGACCACGTTAGTAAGTCGCGATGTGTCATGGACTAGGGGATCAATCAGCACGTAGTAGAATCACATGCCGATGTGGCATGACTCATAAACTAGGATAGCGATAGTAGGGTTCGAGCTACTTTAGCTATTCGTCGTACGGGTTGGAGAGGAGCTTTAAAGCTGCCTCGAATATGTATAAATAGTGGCCTAGGAAGACCAAGATTCGCCATCTTGGTCTTCTTCAATTCACCACTCTCATCTGTCTCCTCACGTGTGCTTCGCTTGTCTCTCTCTCAGAGCAAGCCGTCTCTATTGATCACTGGATTACCTAGTGGCACGACTTGCCCTAGTGTACGCTTAGATCACGTGCTCATAGACGCCGTGTATCTTGCAGTCAGGTCACGTGACCCTGAAGGGATATCCTGCTAAGTCGTGAACGCCCTTTCGTGTCCAAGTCGGACTAACGCCAGTGGCGGCGCTACATACCGGAAGGGTATCATCCATCCCCTAATAAGGGAACCGCAACCCCAGAGCTCCGCGCGTCATACCAACAAGTGATAGGGTCTCTCCTATACATTATGATTGGTACGCGACCAGATATTGCCTATGCTGTTACCAAGATGGCGCAGTTTGCTGCCAATCCATCTGAGGACCATTATAAGTGTGCACTTTACATTTGCCGCTATTTACTTGGTACCTCAAACTATGCTTTAGTCTTTGACGGCAAAAGCGATGGTGGTATAATAGCATACGCAGATTCTGACTGGGCTTCTGACCCAGTTACCAGAAAGTCCACTACGGGCTACTTAGTAAAGATGGCTAATGGAGTGTTCTGCTGGAATTCTAGAGCGCAGAAATCTATCGCGCTCTCATCCACTGAAGCAGAATACATGTCGCTGTGTGATACAAGCAGACAATTGGTCTGGATTCGCTCGCTCTTTAGTGAGCTTGGAATAAACCTCGGACCTATTCCATTATGCGGAGATAATCAAGGCTCCATATTCTTATCTTCTAATCCTGTTCAGGAGAAACGGATCAAACACATTGATTTGCGTCACCATTACATACGTGATGTGATCCGTGAAAAGAAGATAGAGTTATTCTTTATTGAAGGAGCTGAGAACCCCACCGATCTTCTTACTAAGAATCTGGGTCGCATTAAATTCCTAAAATTCAGGGAACAGCTAGGGCTAGAGTTTGGCCACTCACCATTCAAACACACCATGTCCGATGATGGGGATTCGTGATGGAGAGCGTGAAGGAACTTTTGTACCTCTGAGGAACACATGTTTCTCTATGTCCTCCGCGTCCATCGTTTCTTCTTCATGAAGAGTACAACGAGCAACTGTCTCCTCATAGAACAGGACAGAATCACCTAACTAGACATGGTGCGATGTCGCTTCTCGAAAGCAGACATCTGGCTCTAAGCCTCTCATCGAACTACCAGAAGGGAGTTCGTACGTCCTGTCCCTGATGGGAACATAATAATCATACTTCAAGATTCGAAGAATGTCGTTGATGATAGCCATTCACAACTTGATGAGACGGGTTAGAGACAGCCATAGTCTCATCGACTCCTATGCAACCCTCACTTGATGCTCATTCCCAATGCTCGTGAGATTGCTAGGCAATTGCTTAGACGCGCTTTACTAGCTGCACTAAGCAAGGGGGAGTGTTGGAACGAGATAAGTACATAAGGACCTTATCTATAGCAGTTACGACATTACGGTAGTATGTTTTCCTATTATGGTAGTTGGGATACGTACTATAGTGGGCGCAATACGCCTTCTGAGTGAGAGAAGCCCTATGGCTATCTCGAAGTGGTAGTTTACATCAGGCGTGTGTAAAAACGCGATATTGTGGACGCCTGTACTCATCACTTTTACGCATATGGACAGGGTAGGACCATAGAGTATAAAAACCCTCCCAGGGGGAGGGAGGTGAATAGGATATTCACTCACTTCTTCACTTGCGCACCCTCTCCACTCTATAGTCTCTCAACCTACTCAAAGGTGAGAACTCCATTCCTGTAAGCTGCGCGTATTGCTGCGCAACAAACACATGGCGTGATCCTGAGGTGCTGGCCCCAGCGAGCTAATACGGAAGTGTGAAGGGGAAGTCCATAAGAAGTACAAGGGAATCCTGCGGGGGCACGCGGGGCTCAAATGACGTCAGTGGGTCCTAGGAGTTATAAGTCTGGCTTCCCTACGGTCATGGGGTTGGTGCGAGATAAGAGTCGGAGAATGAATCGGAACGGGTCATGGGTAAAAGTACACGCGAACACGAAGCGAGGTGAGAAGGAGAGCAGAACACGTTGTACAGTAGAGTGAAATTCGTAACATTACCCCCCCATCAGATTCGAAGTTGCCACGACTTCGACTAGTCACTGGTGTAGTACCAGTCGTCCTCAACAGGTACTGTGTCAGGGATTGGTGAAGGAGGGCGCGGGCAGGTATGGCGACGCAAGAAGAGGTGGCAACCCCGCTCCCCACATTCCCGACACTGCTCGTACTGAGGGCAGTGTATCTCTTCGTGCTTTGCGTCATACCGCAAACACTTGCCGCACCACCGAGGATGGTCGTCTGGGTCGGTATAGGTGGGCGACATGGGGGAGATCCGACGGATGAGGCACACATCGTACTGATGAGTACGACTGCCACACCATTGACACAGCTGCTTGGCCCTCCACTGAGGGCACCGTGTGATCAAATGGTCTGTCGACTTGCACTGGAAGCACTTGCGTGGGCGCCGACTGCTCTCGCCCTGGAGGTGTGGCATCTCGCAAGGTCCTCCGGTGCGCGGGGGAATGGGAATGGAATCAGGAGTGGGGCGTGGGCGTATAAACTTAGCCTGGAGCTCGTCGTACTTCTCGGACATCAGCGGTATCGCACGGGCATACTGCAACCGCTTTCGCACGCTCGCGAGATCCATATCCATATGGAAGCGATCGCGCGTGAGGTCCGACTCCATCCGTCAAAGCTCAGACTCGCGCGTGGCGATTGCGTCCTTCCGCAACAAGCAATCCTGGAGACGCGCTACCTCTGCGTGGAGGTGGACGTCGCGTAGCTCCGTCAGGACTTCATCGACGCATATGGCTCGTGGGTCATGCGGATGGAACATTGCGAGTTGCTGGTCCGTGACATGCTGAGGCAACTGCCCTTCATATATCCCTCGCAAGTAAACCGACTGCACATAGCATGGGTGTCCCCTCCCCATGGTCCCAACGACTTCCTGATAGTTCTTCCGATAGTAGATGAAGCGCGCGATTTGCTTTGGGTACCCCGCCTCCCCAATGTTCAGCGGGAAGTAGAGATAAGAAAGATTGGGGTCGTTATGAAGGAAGGGGAGTCCTGGGTCCATAGCATCCTCTCCTGTTTCCTCATCATCAAGGAATGCGTAGGTGGGATCGGGTTCGACGAGTCGAGGTTGTATAGTAGGTGTGGCTACCTGACCAATGCCGGGCAGGGAATGGGGGGAGTGGGACGTGTTCGAGCGGCGGTGGTGGGGTATGTTGTTGTGGTTCAGGAGGAGTGGGAACGGCGGGGATATGCACTGTGATGGGAGTGTTGATAGGCGGAGCAGTAAGGGTAAGCAGCGAGGCAGCTGCCTCTTCCTGTGCGAGGCGGTCAAGGGTGGGAGCGATCAGAGACAAGACGGGAGGGTCTGGACTGAGGACTACAGAGTATGGCGTACAACCCTCTGGTTGTGAGGGGACACCCTGGTCCTGCGAAGGTACGGTCAGTTGGTCGAGTATGAGTTGCGCCGGTGGGCGCGAAGGAATTTTAGTAACAATGGGAGTGGATGTCATGGTGTGTAAGAGAGGGAAGGGGATGCGTGATTCGGGTTCGTAGGGTGTCTCTTTATATCTTTCGTCCAGCCCCTTCGGCGGTTGGGTTATGCCGGTAGAAGTCGGCGATAAGGTCAGGTGCGTGTCGAACGTTCTCGAGTGGTTCCCATGAACTATCACTTACAGGGAACCCCTTCCATTGGATCAGAAATTGGAGCTTGCGCCCTTGGCCATAGAATCTTGATCCGAGGATCTGCTCCACTTCAAATTCTTCTTCTCCTTCGATAAGGTCAGGTGGAGGTCACGTGAAGTTTGCCCCATGCAGTTCCGTCTCCTTATATGGGGTGAGGAGGTTGGCATGGAACACGGGGTGGATCTTCCAAGACTTCGGGAGTTCTAACTCATAAGATACTGCCGAGAGGACCTTCTTGATGTGGAACGGTCTGTGGCGTTTAGGGGCTAATTTGGCCGTAGGGTAAAACGTTCTAAGGTTCGTCCCCTCTAACCACACTTGCGCCCCTTCCTGGTAGGGGATAAAGCAGGTACGCCCTCGTTTCGCCATGAGTTCTTGGGCGTGTTTGATGCAATCTTGTGCGTGTTGTCGGAAGTTACCCATGTCTTCCAACCGCTGGTCAACCGATGGGGAAGTCGTTGGTTTTGAGATCCAATTAGTACGTGGCTCCCATCCCATGATGAGTGAGAAAGGGGAGTGTTTTGTTGTCGCGTTGGGCCACGCGTTGTGTGCGAATTGTGCCACCGGAAGGGCCTCTGCCCAGTTATCCTGTTGCACGTTGCTCCAGTGGCGTAGGTATTGTTCTAGCCATTGGTTGGTTCGCTCCGATTGCCCATCTGTTTGAGGGTGGTATGCCAACGAGATGTTCTGCCTAATTCCGAGAACTTGGCAGAGCTGTGTCATAAATGCGGATGTGAATCTAGGGTCCTGATCAGTAATCAACTTTCGGGGTATGCTGTAGTGGGGGTAGACGTGGCGAAGGTATAGTCGGGCTACTCCTTCCGCTGTAATTGTTTCGTTACATGGGATAAAGATGGCTGCCTTGGAGCAGTCATGGTCGGTGATAGTGAGTATTGAGTCGTATCCCTGTGACGGCTGTAACTTCGTGATGAAGTCCATGGCTACAACTTTGAAGGGTTCTGCGTCTGGGTCGGTTGTGATAGGAAATAGGTGTGGTTTTTGTCGGTGGGGGTTGATCTTGTTGGCTTGGCATGTAGCACAACCCTTGACGTATTCTTCAACGTCTTTGCGCATGTTGGGCCACCAGTAGTCTCATCGTAGAAGTTCATAGGTGTTTGCGATTCCGGGGTGTCCCATGGCAGGTGTGTCATGGAAAAAGGTGATTACCCCCCGCTTAAGATCATTATCCCCGATAACGACAAGAGCGTCTCCTTTCCACCATAGTCCTCCGTGCTTTTTCAGGTTGTGTGGCTCAACCCATCGCAGGATCTGTGCTTCGTCGAGGTTTTGCGCAATCTGGGTCCAAATGTCCATGTCGTGCATTGACATTTCAGTGGCTCGGATGAAGCGGTCCGTGGGAAGAACGTCGATGTTGTTATTATCTTCGTCGCTTGGTAGGTAATCAGCTCGTCGAGACAGGGCATCCGCTCGTCCATTCCTTATCCCTGATACGTGCTTCAGTACGAAGTCGTATTCTGATAGTTCTAGGAATTCGCGCGCCACTCGTTGGCTGATCTTTCGTGGCTCTTTCCAGTACTGGAGGTTGGCGTGGTCAGTGTGTATGATGATTTTGTGGGGGGATCCGACAAGGTATGTGTGCCAGGCACGCAGGGCTTTGACCACCGCAAGTAATTCTCGATCATAGATGTCGTAATTCCGTTCAGCTTGGGATAGTGATTCTGAATGGAACGCTACTGGATGGAGTTTTTGATCGTTCCCTAGTTGGTTGAGGACTGCGCCGATAGCAACGTTGGATGCATCCACTTCCATTTCGAATGGTTTTGTCAAATCGGGGGAGAGAAGGATGGGCTCTTGACATATCTGATCTTTGATACGTTCGAACGCACGCTGCTGTTCCGCTCCCCAATGCCATGGGGTATCCTTCTTTGTAAGGTCGTGGAGGGGGCGTGCGAGTGTTGAAAACCCTTTGATAAATCGGCAGGTAGAAGTTGCAGAAGCCGATGAAGGCGCGTACTTCTTTGAGGTTCTTCGGGGGCTGCCACTCGCGAATACCTCGTACTTTTACAGGGTCCATTCGCAGCTTCCCATGCCCGATGATGAGTCCCAGGTACTCCGTCTCGCGTACCTCAAACTCGCATTTCTCCGGTTTGATGTATAGGTCATTTTCTTCGCAGATGGTTAAGACCTGGTGGACTCTTTCTCGATGGCGCGCGAGGTTGTCGACGGTCACAATTAAGATGTCGTCCATGTATACGATCACCTTGTTCGTTAGCACCAGTCCTCGGAACGTGAAGTCCATCATCGCTTGGAACGTTGCGGGGGAATTCGTGAGTCCGAAGTACATTATGAGTGGTTCGAAAGCTCCTTTGTTTGTCTTAAAGGCGGCCTTCCACTCGTGTCCCTCGTCTATGCAAATGTTGTTGTATCCCCAACGGATATCCAGCTTGGTGAAGAGTCGCGCGTCTCGGATTTTGTCGATGAGTTCAGGGATTAATGGTAATGGGTAGTGGTTGCGGATGGTGACTTCGTTCAGTTGTCTGTAATCTTGTACGGGTCTGAGCTTCCCGTCTTTCTTCTTTATGAAGAAGAATGGTGACACATATGGGGACTTCAATGGTCGGATGTATCCTCTTTCCAATTGTTCGGCGAGAAATACGTCTAGGGCTTTGTCCTCCTCTTGCGTCAGTGGGTACACTTTACAGTCCATTGATGCGGGTGCGTTAGGTGTTAGGTCGATGGTGTGGTCCCATGGTCATTTCGGCGGGAAGCGATGCGACGCTTCCTCGCTGAACACCTTACAATATCGCCAGTATTCTGGTGGGACCATCTCTTCGAAGGTGCGCACCTCTCGCTTGGCTGCTTCTTGTTGCGCCAGTTCCGACACCGTTGTAGTCTTTCGCAGCAGTGCCACACATGGCTCCTGCTCTTCGTCCGCGATCTGTTCCCACGCCTCCTCATTGAGTTGGTATGTCTCCAACGCCCGTATGGATGCTTCTACAGGCGTGGCTTCGTCCGATGACTGGAGGCTGGATATGACTACTGGTTGGAATTCCTCATTCAGTGTTGCCTCACCCCACTTCACAAGTGGTTCAAACGCTGAAAACCATGGGTAGCCCAGTATGACTTCGTCCCTTCCCAAGTTCGTTACTAGGAAACGAAGTGTTTTGGTGTCATTTCCGGTGTGGATGTTTAGGTTGGTGTATTGGGTAATCGCCCTGTCTTGGTTGTGAGTTCCGTCCACATTCCAAATGTGTATTGGTTGTGAGACATCACATGTTCCGATCTGCAGCCGTTTTAAAAGTGAGGTGCAGATAAAATTGTCCGTTGCTCCTGAATCTAGGAGTACTTGTCGTTCGGCCGTCGCGTGTGCAGATTTAAAGAGTACTGGGATTCACATGGATCGATATCTGCTATGGTACACGTTTATATTGAGTGCTCTAGCCCAGGCCGTCGGGTTCAAGCGTCGAGAAAATCCTCTTTCGCGAACAACTTTTCCACCATAAGATCTTGTACCTCTGGGGGTTGTGCCCTCATTGCAGCGATCTGTGCTTCAGCCTGTTCTTCTGCCGAAAGTACGTGGTTAGACTGTATGGCGACAGTAGTGATGGTGGGAGCTGGTATGGTCGGGGGAGCGGGGATGGAAGTTGGTTGGGTGGTCGTGGAGGAAGTAGCAAGTCGAGTGCCCTTTTGTGGGCAGTTACGCGAGATGTGCCCTGCAGCACGGCACCTAAAACAACGCCCCTCCTTCTGAAGTTGGATTCGGTCTGTGTCAGTGAGAGCCATGGAGGCTCGGGCGTGTCCAACATCCATGGCATTTGGGTCGCGATTCTTGTTGAGGGCTTGTACCCACTGTTCGCGGTTATGCTCTCCCTTCTTCTGATGCGGGGTTCGGTTCTTGCCAAGTCGGTCCTTTAAGACCAGGTACTCAGCTTGTTGTAATCGGGCGGCCCGCTTCCAGTCTTCCCACGTGACTGGATGCTGGAAGCAGGATGGCGTGAATTACTAACTGGTTTGGGAGTCCATCCTGGAACAACTCCAGTGTCGTAGCTTCATCTGGGCCATATCCAGCCTTCGTGGTCAGGTTCTCGAATTGAGCAATGTAGGAGTCGATGTCTTCTCCTTTCATCGCTATCGTCTGCAAGGCTTTGCGGGCCTTCGTCTGTTCTGCAGTGTCGGTATATGCCTGCAAGAATCGGGTTTCTACCTCATTCCAGAGGTTATTTTGGGTTCGTAGGACTCCTGCCGCTATCTGGTCGTCAAGCCATCTCATCTGCTCATCGACCCAGTCATCGACGAGTGGCCCTCGGATGTAGGATAGGAAGGCCATGGCCCATTGTCCTGGTACTGCCAGCAGGTCCACCGTCGGATTCATTCCACAGTATAGTTTGAAGGCACGTAAGAATGCCTTGCTTTTTTCTCGATTCCTGTCAAACTCGGGCGGGGGGTTTCCTCCCAGGCGGCCATTGCCCCCAGGGGCTGGTGCGAGTCCTCCGGCCGGTGCTGGTCCTCCTCCGCCACCGCCACCGCCACCGCCACCGCCACCGCCACCGCCACCGCTGGCAGGAGTTCCCCCGGCAGGGGCTCCACTTCCGCTGGGTGCTCCTCCTCCACTAGTGAGGGTGGTACTCGCAGATGCTTGTCCCGGCTGAGCCATTGCGTAGGATGGGAATGCTGAGGCGGGGAGATTGGTTGTTGGTACGGGTACGCTTGGGGATGGTGCGTCAGAGGGGTCGATATTGATGCCCGAGGGACTAGAGGGTCCTAGGGGTCCAGGCGTTTAGGGAGAGGGGTACTGGTCCTGTTGTGTACCACGCTCCTTCGTTCAGGGAGTATTCGATAAAGGCCCAGAGGCGTCTGTCTTCAAGGTAGTGGATCTGTCGGTATGATCGTGTCGAGGGGTCAAAGACAAAGTATCCTTCGGCTCCGTTGTGTTCTGCCCAGACCGCGGTTCCTTTAACTCTGTCCGATAATTCATCGGAGCTAAGGCGGTCGATGTATTCGGGCCTAAACTTGGTTCTACTGCGACTGGATGTCGCCACTGTGAGAGACTTGACTTAATGTAACGCCACCACAGGGGCATTAAGTACAACGTGTACTTCAGCAAGTCAACGGGATCGGCAAGGCATGAACCGGTTAAGGTTCAGTTCGATGGTGAACAAGTATCACTTGGTCTCCCAGGGACACAAGGATAATAGCGGGAAGTCGAGGCTCAAGCGAAAAGGCGAGCTGAAGGGGGACTCAAGCGCAACGGCGAGTCAAAGTTGTTCGTGAGGCAGAGACAATTGTGGTATTACACAAGAAGTCAAGTCTACCGTACAAGCTAGGTAGGGCATGACTTATATACTAGTACAGGGTGTTTGTAAGGTACAAACACATGGCGCGATCCTGAGGTGCTGGCCCCAGCGAGCTAATACGGAAGTGTGAAGGGGAAGTCCATAAGAAGTACAAGGGAATCCTGCGGGGGCACGCGGGGCTCAAATGACGTCAGCGGGTCCTAGGAGTCATAAGTCTGGCTTCCCTACGGTCATGGGGTTGGTGCGAGATAAGAGTCGGAGAATAATCGGAACGGGTCATGGGTAAAAGTACACGCGAACACGAAGCGAGGTGAGAAGGAGAGCAGAACACGTTGTACAGTAGAGTGAAATTCGTAACAGATGTCCTAAATAACTTGGCAGCATGTAGGCAAGTGACCTCTACAAATCAGCATCACGAAGAGGATGCTTATCAACGACGTTGAAAATATCCGAGCCAATGCGACAGGGACAAAACGGTCGCTTTCCAGAGCGCTGGGGAGTGTTTCACATCCAGCCCATACAAATGGCCGATGTCGGGAAGCTTTCCAATCTATATTTGTGCGTTATGTCAGGAAGGGTGCTAGATTACGCTTCTGGCCCCAGATTGGTCGGACAGGTTCTCTCCACCAATCCAGGGCCGGCGCTTCCTTCCCGGATTTTGCAACAGTCTGTTTGGAATCCCAGGTAGTCCAAGGTTCTCTAGGATCCAACAGAATGTTTGCTCGAGAGAGAAGATAGGTGGGGATTTGAAAATTAAACATTATTTGAAATACATTGCTGGTGAATATATCACGATGATTTTCCTGACGCTTGTCTTTTTTATTGCTGCAATTCTTTGGTGTTGCAGAGTGCCGATGTCGCGGGTGATATCGCCCTAGTCAGCGGCACCTTAATCAGGCAAGGAGCAACTGATCCCAACTCCGAGTCACACATGATGCTTCCCATCAGATTCAGATCCCGCACCACTTGGCTCTTGGTCTTCTTTACAAAGACCATCATTACCCTTGGGTGTGTTCACCTCTCACCACCCTTTCTTTTCTATGACAGCACAAGATCTTGACCCTGTATCACTCCCAGGTATGCCGTTCTTTGCAGCTTTGCTGCATCCCGGATGACACTCTTATACGAACAGGGGTCATGCTAGTGACGACCCTTTGTAAATATTTTGATGCGCATGCCCACTGAAGCACCGCTGATTCATTCCATAGTCAACACCTTTCTTTTCAGGGTCATAAGCCAGCAGCTGTACGTGTACTCTTTGAGTGGTGAGTTCAAGTTCATTATTGGAACAATGACACAAAAAATGCCTTACATTGTAGTAGGACTCAAGGATTCGATGCGTATTAAGTGGGTGTCGCAATTTCTTTGACGAAATATTTTCTCACCTTCTAAGGATTTTCGTCGGTGTACTATACACTGTAATTGCTTTCCAGAGCATAATGTGAGCTCCAGTTGCCATTTCCCAGCACTCAATGTCTCGGGCTCTAAATCCGCTCTTATGGATGGTAGGCTTTGGCAGCTCACATGGTGTCACTTGTAGGCTCCCATCAAATCCAATGATGAAAACGTGCTCAATGGCATAATTTACAGCGTTGCCGACTATGGTACCGCTAGGAACTTTAAAGGTCTGTTCCTCATCCCGCCCATAGGTGTATGTGACATTTTATCCCCGTCAAAGCTCGTACATGGCAGGTCCCTGTCATCTCAGGGTGCCAATGCATCCTTGTTCTGTCAGCAAACATATTCCTCGCTGATCGGTCAGTTGATCTAGTCGGTCACTCAAGATTCCGCTGATTGGTTCCTGGTTCACTGCAATTTCCAGTGTCCGCACTCTGACAGGGTACCACATCCAGAGTGCTGTAATTATCGCATTGTCCATTGGTGCATTTGGGTTTGGTGTGGCTATAGCTATGCTCACTTGGTTTGGTGGTTTGGCATACGTGACTATCATAACCAGCTCCGGCGTTTCTTACACCGGCTGTGTAGCGGTATGACACCTCGCTACGCTAAGCTCAAGTGAAAGAGTTGATGAAGTGAACTGTTGGGTCTTCAGGACTCAAGCCTAGCGCGGAGATAAATCACGCGCCGAACTCACAGTCACTGTGGAGCGCGCAAGGTCAGAGGTGATCCTTATACAGGAGCACAGCTTGCAGTGTCACACAGTGGTAAGCTGAGTAGAAACCAAGAGGACAAGTTTAGATTGGAGAGTAAGGAGTACAAGGGAGATACGCACCTGAGTAGAAACCAAGAGGACAAGTTGGTTCTACTCAGGACGCTACAGGGGAGTTTATATACGCTACTGGAGCTGAGCTTTAACTGAGTCTAAACACCATTACTAAGTGTACAGTAAGACTCCATGACTCAGGAGCTGACGCGTCGTGTCTAATAATAGCGCTATCTATTGTGCTGACTGATGCACTTGTCATAGCGCTGACGCGATGCCTTATCTTGCTGAGTAAAACCTGATACAGTGTCACGGTACGCACGAAACGGACTCTTACTTACGGTGATGACCTCGTTTGTAAGCAGTAATGTGTCATGGACAGTAGTATCAGTCAGCAGGGTAGCACAATCACATGCCGATGAGGCATTAGTCAACACTAGGATAGCTGTAGTAGGGTTCGAGCTACATACGCTATTCGTCGTACGGGTTCGGGAGGAGCTTTAAAGCGTCCTCATACATGTATAAATAGTGGCTCGATGAGACCAAGATTCGCCATCTTGGTCTTCTTCAATTCACCACTTCCCATTCGTCTCTTCACGCGTGCTTCGCTTGTCTCCCTCCCCGAGCAAGTCGTCTTCATCGATTATCGGATTACCTAGTGGCACGACTTGCCCTAGTGTACGTTCGGATCACGTGCCCGTAAGTGCCGTGTATCCCGTGATTAGGTCACGTGACCTCAAGGAGACATTCTGCTAAGTCGTGAACGTCCTTTCGTGTCCAAGTCAGACTAACGCCAGTGGTGGCGTTACATTAAGACCAAGATCCTTCCATCGTGGCGTTCACAACTCGAGACCAGTGGAGAAACTTTCAAACCTACTCCCTCGAACGACAAGGAGACCGAAACGTACCAACACAATTCCTAGGAGCTGCTAGGTGGAGAGAATACCGAGGAGAAACAGGATACTTTGTGGACTTTGCATCGGGGCCAACCCGATACCGCCCTGTTGAGTTCAATTTTGACAATTTGTGCTGGGTCGAAATCACTTGGAATCCTGTAGACAACCGATACGATGCAGTACGACCCGCAGGGAGAAACTACAACTGCGATATCGACGCAAGGAACCTCCCCACACGTGAAGAGTGGGGACGTATAGACGGACAACCCGAAGAAGAACCCAGCACATCCGAACCAAGGACCCCCGCACCATCCGAGACTAGTGGAGACGACGAAGAAACTGACAACGACGAAGAATCTGAAGTGGGAGAAATAATACAGACAGCTGAGTCCCTACGTATCAACGAACCCGAAAATATCGAAGTACGCCCACCCGCAGATATGGCAACAGCAACGATCACCCAAGAGGATCTGGCCCTCGAAGAAGCCAGAAGAATCACCAAAGAGGCAGAGTCCTACCTACGCCCCATCAACCCAACAACGGGACACCGCATGACCGCAGACGACGCGGCCATCTTCAGAGCAGTAGGCCCAGATGTCCCCGACCCACCACCAGGCGCAGGAGGACCTCCACCACCCAGAAGACGCGGAGGACCCTTTGGTCAAGGACCACCAGGAGACGGAAGGCTGCCGCACGGAGGAAGACAACCTCAATTCGGAGGAGGAGGTGGGGGAGATCCTTTTGGTGGAGGACCACCACCCCCACCGCCACCGGCAGCAGGACCAGCGCTGGGAGCACCACACGCGTCAGACAAGTTAGTGGGAGAAACCCCGACCATATTCGACAGAAATCGAGATGAGTACGAATCATTCCTCACGCAGTGGCACATATACTGGGGACAAAATTCAGAAGCGCCGATCATGACCAACGTCTATCGGCGATGCCTACTGTTCTTGGGATTCATCAAAGGCCCACGAGTATCCAACTGGACACTCGGATTCCTCCAATGGCTCAACAACGAGCTACACCAGGGACGAAGCCGATACGACCCATTCTTATGGGACACCCTGACGGCTGGATTCTCGGACCGTTTCTCGAACGTACTCGAGCAAGAGCAAGCACAAGCAACGTTGGCCAAGGGGTTTAAGATGGTCGGCGACGACATCGATTCGTACGTCACCAACTTCGAGCAGTTAGCAAGAAAAGCTGACTACCGCCTCAACGATCGCCAAACACTTGATCGTTTCACGGCGGGCCTCCCGAGGGCATTATTCACCAAAATCTACGAACTGGATGATCCGCAAACCTTCAACGAATGGAAGGAAGCGGCGTTGCGTCAACAAAAGCAGTACATACATCTACATGCACGCTTAGGACTCAACACCACGCCCCGCACAACACCATCACCACGACCGCAACAAAATCGCGGATATGCCCCGCAGTGGGCACCACCTAGATTCCCACCACCGCGCTACAACCCAAATGCCATGGACACATCGGCGGATCGAACCCACGCACGCCTCGCAGAAGTAGGAGATCCGAACCGGGGAAACCCTCGACCACCATTTCCTCCAAGAAACGGGCAAAACCGAGGAGGCGGGCAACGCCGAGACATGCGGGAAGTCATTTGCTACAACTGCAATAACCCGGGCCACTTCTCACAAGATTGTACATGCCCCAGGAAGCCTAGGCAACCGTTCCAACCACGCGTGAGTACGAGTCGTAGCACGGAAACGGATTACTACGGCCAAGAACCAGTAACAGCACGCCGCACAGAAACCACGCCCGAAGAACAGGCCAAGGGATGGATGGAAACACTTAGAGGGGCAAGTGACGAGGTCAAGGACCTCGTATTTAAAGATCTCTGGACCCAAGAGGGTTTTCAGGACGCCTGAACCCATCGGCCTGGGTGAGGGCAGTTAATTGTAACTCTGTAATCATGACTCGCTACCGTTCGCTCCGAATTCCAGTATCGATTCGTACAAATTACTCCATGGCCGACATCAAAGGGCTCGTCGATTCCGGAGCCACCGACAACTTCATAAGACCCGCGTTCGCCAAACGCATGGGCCTCGGGCTACAAACCCTTGAGAAACCAAAAAAGATATGGAACATAGACAATACCGAAAATAAAGCTGGGTCCATCACACATTTTATCGACCTAGACGTCCAGACCAATGGCGTTTCAAAAGTCATGAGGTTCCTAGTCACCGACATAGGCAACGAAGATTTAGTCCTCGGATACCCATGGCTAGCCACCTACGAACCGACCATCAGCTGGGCGCATGCCACCATACACGAAAATACCCTCCCGGTAGTGCTACGATCAATCAACCCAACAGAAACACAGACCACCATCACACGCGCAATCACTCAAGACGAAGCAGAAGGAATAGTTCAGGAACTTGAGGAAGAATGTCAACTGCGCACCACAGCCACCGAACTCGCCATCGCCGCAAACCAAGGAGCGGCAGTCGCAACCCTCCCCGAACCATACCAACGGTTCGCAAAAATCTTCAGCGAAGAGGCGTCCCACCGTTTCCCACCTTCGTGACCATGGGACCACGCAATCGACTTCAAACCCGGCACACCCCCCAGCATCGACTGTAAAGTCTACCCGATGTCACAAGACGAAGACGGACAACTACGCGAATGGCTAGACGAACAACTCAAACTAGGGTACATCCATCCATCGAAGTCCCCTTATGCGTCGTCGTTTTTCTTCATCAAAAAAAAGGATGGCAAGTTAAGACCCGTACAAGACTACCGAAGAATCAATGCCTGCACCGTGCGTAACCAATATCCATTACCCCTCATGTCAGAACTCATCAACGACCTGGGGAACGGACACATATTCACGAAACTTGATGTCCGCTGGGGATACAACAACATACGCATCAAGGAAGGCGATGAATACAAAGCGGCGTTCAAGACGAAATACGGCCTCTTCGAACCCCTCGTCATGTACTTTGGGCTTACAAACTCACCGGCAACGTTCCAGAACATGATGAACGACATCCTAGGTGACACGATCCGAGTCTTTGCAGCAAAGGGAACCATTATCCGAGTATACATGGACGACATTGGCATCGCTACCCTCGAACACGCAGGACTTCAAGCGCATATAGATGCCGTCTGCGCCGTACTCCAAGTGGCACTCAACCACAACCTATATTTCAAACTGTCCAAATGTACATTCCACCAACCACGAATGGATTACCTGGGGGTAATTCTTGAAAAGGGGGTGACTCGCATGGACCCCGTAAAAATTGCTGGCATACGCGACTGGCCCACACCCACGAAAGTACGTGACGTACGCTCCTTTTTGGGCTTCTGCAATTTTTACCGCCTCTTCATTCGCGGTTTCGCCACATACGCACGAGCCCTCAACAAACTGACACGCAAAGACGCGGACTGGACATGGGGCAAAGACGAAGAAACCGCCTTCCAAACCCTCAAACACCTAGTCACCAGTGAGCCGGTACTCGCGCATCCCACACTAACGGACCAGTTCGAACTCGAAGTGGACGCATCGGGATACACGGTGGGCGCGGTACTTCTGCAAAAAAAACAAGACAGAAAACGACACCCCCTCGGATACTTCTCGGCCACCTTGAACGAAGCAGAGCGCAACTACGACATCTACGATCTGGAACTTCTGGCGATCATCAAGGCACTGAGGCACTGGAGACCGTTCCTAGCAGGCTCACCACACAAGATTAAAATCTTCTCTGACCACCTCAACCTCACCCACTGGAGGACGCCACAAAAGATAAGTCGCCGCGTAGCTTGAGAAGTCCTGGAACTCATGGAGTACGACTTTGAAATTCACCACATCAAGGACACCAACAACGGCCGTGCAGACGCCCTATCACGACGACCCGACTACGACAAAGGAGAGCGAGACAACGAAGGAGTCATCGTCCTACCTGAGAAAGTATTCGTACGAAACATCACCACACAGTCACCAGAAGTCCACGAGCAAAACGAAAATACCCTACACCCTTGGGTAGACCCGTACAAACTCAAGAAAGTCAACGGAGTCTGGTACCACCAAAGTGCACGAGTAGTCACAGGAGGACTCGAAGAAATCCACGTCATCATCGCTAACCACCACGACCCCCCCGTCTATGGTCACCCCGGAATCAAGCGGACCGCAAGAATCATCGAACGCGACCACTGGTGGCCAAACCTGCTGAAACACGTCACAGAATACGTCCAGGGTTGTGCGGAATGCCAACGACACAAGGTCAACAACCGCCCCACAAAAGCTCCACTAGTACCCATCACCCCACAAGCCGACGCCAAGCCATTTGAAGTCATAGCCCTTGACTTCATCACTAAATTACCAAAATCACTGGGATACGACTCCATCCTCACGGTGACCGACCACGACTGCACGAAGGCATCAGTGTTCATCCCCTGCAATGAGGAGATATCAGCGGAAGAAACCGCAGCCCTGTACGTCACTCACGTGTTTCGGAGATTCGGATTACCGGCGAAAATCATCAGCGACCGAGACCCGAGATTCGCATCAAAGTTCACACGCGAATTGTGCCGAATCCTCGGCATCTACCAAAATATCTCCACGGCGTACCACCCCCGGACCGACGGACAATCGGAAAGAACCAATCAATGGCTGGAACAATATCTACGGTTCTGGACCAACGAACGTCAAGACAATTGGGCGCGATTCCTGCCAATGGCGGAATTCGCGCATAACAATTGGCCACACGAGGCAACAAGGAAGTCCCCTTTCTCGCTCATGATGGGATACGACCCACGCGCTGATTGGATCGACAAGCCATCCCCTATCCCACAGGTGCTCACGCGACTTCAGCAATTCTGAGAAGCACGAAAAGAAGCTCAGAACCTTATCAAAAGGGCACAATCACTATGGGTCAAACATCGGAACACACCCAAGTACCAAGTTGGGGACCAAGTATGGCTAGAAGGGCGACATCTACGAACCAATCAACCGACTGCCAAGCTGGCGGCACGACGGCATGGCCCATTCAAAATCACGCGCGTCCTATCACCGGTCAATTATCAACTGGAACTTCCCACACAGTGGAGTATTCACCCCATGTTCCACATCGATTTACTCACACCTTATCGCGAGACGCCCCTACATGGGGAAAACTTCCAACGTCCACCACCGGATCTAGTGGATGGGGAAGAGGAATATGAAGTGGAGCGCATTCTAGACTCCAGACGATTCGGCCGGAGCAAGAAACTGCAGTACCTCGTGAAATGGAAGGGATACCCAGACTCGGAGAACCAGTGGATCAACAAGGATGACATATTCGCTGACGAAGCCATAGCGGAGTACGAGCGGAGTTCAACCACAGCTAGGATACATATAAACCGAGCAAACGACGCTAAGTCACCCCCATCTCCTCACACTGGAATCCTCTCACATACCACCATGTCCTCTCCCTCTTCATCTCCCGCCATTGCCGCCAACCTCCGAGGGTCATTCACCTACGAGGAACTTAAAGCCACCGTCGACAACCTCGCACCCATCGAAGACCTCGACAACCCCAACACTCCCACTACCTACTGGTTGCTTGGCACCGACGGCCAACACCTCAACCGCACGCCTTATACGCAGGCCGAAGTTGATCGGCTTCGCGCAGCTCTCCGAGACTGCGCGCCTTCCTCACCGGGACCTCTCCCGGTTCGAGTGGAGTATTGGGTCGACACGAACCAAGAACGCGAACACAATGCGATGGGAGGAGTGGAAGCGGACGGCGGAGAGGTGGAGGCTAGAGCAACTGGCGATGGCAGCGACAAGGAGAACGAGGATCCTCGAAAGGAGGAAACTATTCGACGAGATGATGCGCGCCAGATCCAGGACCAGCCCGAGCGCGAGCTCAAAGAGTGGTACCCAGCTGAGCACCGTTTCATCCTCACCACCACCAATTCTGACCACCCCAACGAAACCCCGTACACCCTCGACACTGTGGGCCGCCCCATCTATCGAGGATCCCTTCGAGTGGATCTCCCTTCCTCCACCCATCACACAACCACACTCCACCGCCGACTCGCCGACGCCCGCTTCGCCCCGTACGGCTACGTTCACAACAGGGGGGACAAATTCGTCAACTTCCCCATCACCGATGCCCAGGGAGTCACCACCCAGGCCTCCTACGTCCAGGTCATCATGACCCCCGACCCCATCGTCCTCGGCATCGCCGCGGACAGCAACAAGACATACTCAAAGCCGCTCTACGCGGAACCTCAAGTGCGGGAGAGGGGGAAGCCTCAATACGGAGAGTTGGAGGTATGGGCCCTCGCTGCCGGACACGCCAACCAGCATCGCCTCGACACGGCGGTCAACGAGTTAAAGGACGTGGGATTAAAAGCTGAGTTACACAGATTCCGATCGCTCAAGAACGAGGCTGAAAGGATCGAGCAGCGCCTTCATGCTCTTTCATTGGCACTCGGCGGTGTACAGGCCGACATCGCACGTTCCAAGTTCAGGTTGGAAATGGCGGACATTCACAACCGGGTTGACGGAGTACAGGAGGGGTGGCTTGGAGGCATAGGCCCTACTCGGCGCTGTGGTCGTCGCGGCTAAAAAGGGGGTGATGTCACGGTACGCACGAAACGGACTCTTACTTACGGTGATGACCTCGTTTGTAAGCAGTAATGTGTCATGGACAGTAGTATCAGTCAGCAGGGTAGCACAATCACATGCCGATGAGGCATTAGTCAACACTAGGATAGCTGTAGTAGGGTTCGAGCTACATACGCTATTCGTCGTACGGGTTCGGGAGGAGCTTTAAAGCGTCCTCATACATGTATAAATAGTGGCTCGATGAGACCAAGATTCGCCATCTTGGTCTTCTTCAATTCACCACTTCCCATTCGTCTCTTCACGCGTGCTTCGCTTGTCTCCCTCCCCGAGCAAGTTGTCTTCATCGATTATCGGATTACCTAGTGGCACGACTTGCCCTAGTGTACGTTCGGATCACGTGCCCGTAAGCGCCGTGTATCCTGTGATTAGGTCACGTGACCTCAAGGAGACATTCTGCTAAGTCGTGAACGTCCTTTCGTGTCCAAGTCGGACTAACGCCAGTGGTGGCGTTACATACAGCGAGTAAGCGTAAACTACTAAGCGAGTTCTAGAACTATCTAGAATGTTCCTTCCTTATCTACCAATCATGGGAGTCTGTACGTAAATGGAATGTGACCAGATTAGGTTGTCCCGTTAAGGGTGCAACTATCCCAGGGTCACGTGCTTGTAGGTGCACATGGTGGCAGCATGTGACTAACGATGTCTTGTACTTTGGCCCTTATATCTTCCTTAAATAATTCCGTAAAAATACAGAAAAATAGGAAAAATAATATACGCGTCCGTGACAGGCTGAAGACCCGATGGTACTTGTAACGCCACCACTGGCGTTAGCCCGACTTGGACTGCAAAAGGGCATTCACGACTTAGCGAAAATATCCTTGAAGATCACGTGACCTGGTCACGAGATACATGGCGCTTATATGGCACGTGATCTGAGTGTACACTAGGGCAAGTCGTGCCACTAGGTAATCCGATGATCGGTAAAGACGACTTGCTCGGAGGAGACAAGCGAATTGCACACGATAGAGATGAGGATGACGTGGTGATTGAAGAAGACCAAGATGGCTTATCTTGGTCTTATTGAGCCACTACTTATACATGTGAGAGGGTGCTTTAAAGCTCCTCTTGAAATCGAGACGACTAGTAGCATAAGTAGCTTGAACCCTACTACATCTGCAAAAGTGGACCCTGTCAAAGCTGTCAGGGACCGGTCGGCGACAGTCGGCAACCGGTCCCTGACAGCTTTGACAGGGTCCACCCTTGCAGATGTACAGCTACTACTAGGAATGAGTCATAGTATCTAACATGTGATACTACGGCTGACTGATGCGTTTAAGTCCATGACACATTACTACTTACTAAGGGGTCATATCCGTATAGTAAGAGTCCGTTTCCCGCGTACCATGACAGTACTTTTACTCACCCACAAATGATTATATCAGCTTTCTGGTATGGGTTACAAGCCATTGCCGAGTGCATCGTCGCACGTACACCACTTTATTTGTGTTGTAAGGGAAACTTACATACCTCATTCATTAGACTCTCTTATGCGGGCACTTCTAAACACCCGTACTGGTATTCTGAAATGTGACAGCATCGCGTACTACCTCGTCCGTAGGGTCGTCCAAATGGGACTCTTTGCCATGATGTGGGCCATCTCAGGATTAGTGGCATTCATCTTCTTCCCAAAGGTCTGCTCGCTTTTTGACATGACGGTGGGCTCTATATACGCTCATGTGAGTGATTCTTCTCTCCACGATTTGTCCTTATTTACAAGGGCTGCATACAGGTCATATTTAATATGCTCCAGTCCGAATCGTGTATGAGATTGCGTGAGCACATGGCCGAGCACAGCCAGTGCGATGTGGCACTAGCTGCACAGGTACTTAGCCTGTTGGCACACTCCGTACCCCACTAAAGTGCTATTACTCATAGTTGCCCTCTGATACTAGTAGACAGGGAGCATCGGTTTCTCCTGGAACAGCCCATAGCAATGTTTCTGTCTTGTCAATGACGAACCTGGACCTGGGTTTGGAAAGAAACCATCAGTCGACTTACCGCATCTCCAAAGACAACATCTCGGAGGTCGAGTGTGCGCCAGTGGGACAACCAGGCGTCCACTATGAGTTCTCGTATGCACACTTTCTGGGCGACGAGTTCTGATCTAGACCAGTGCCAGCCCTGAACGTGGATGCAGAATATCTAGAGTCAGTCCACAGGTTCTAATATACATCGACATCGCAACTTTTGGGGCACTCTTCGGTGCCTATCTGCCACTGTGTGGAATGTTCCGGTGCCAGTGAGGCCACGTCATATCCAATTACGAGCACTCGTCCCTTTGTCAAATTATCCCCTGCTGGGCCGTACTCGTGACGAGGCCCTCTAGAACCACGACCTCATGTGAGGGGGGGGGGAGTGTCGAATAGACTAGATCCCGGAGATACGCTATGGCTCACCCATTGGAGAGAACGAGGTATAATGACACATTTGTGAGAACTTCATTTTACGTTATTACTTATTACAATACTATATCCCCTACAGTATGACCTGTCATCTATTGAGAGTTGAACTGCAACGGAAATTTTTGGTAGACAGAACAGTACCTCCACTTATGCCACTATACTACATGTCACACCCACAGTTCAATTTGACCACCAGACCCTGCATCGTGCCATGTTTGGGCTCGAGGACAAATGGTCATCTCCATCTCTAAACTCATGACGACACTGGTTCCGCAATATTGTACACAGGCTGACAATACCCATGCAGGCGATGATTAATGCATAATTTATACACTATTGACATTGGAGCGGTCACTTGATTTTCCACCAACTGCTCGATCATTCCAGCTTTGAGCACAATGTATCATAGATGGGTCGACGATTTTGACTTCATGATGGGGAAGGAACAGATCTGTTAGGTTTGAAAATGCGGTGCGGGATGAGATGAACGCTCAGGTGAACGCGTGGTCCAGTACCTAGAATGCACACCATTTCATCTGCAAGGGTGGACCCTGTCAAAGCTGTCAGGGACCGGTCAGCGACAGTCGGCAACCGGTCCCTGACAGCTTTGACAGGGTCCATTTTTGCAGATGTTCACTGACAGCGTCGTTTGGGTTGTCAGCACGCTGTAGGTTGGGTGGGTCTTGTTGTGGAGCAGGCATGGGGAGCAACGGTATATTGCGTACTACTTTAGCTTACCTGTGAGGCCTGTACTTTACGACTACTTAGTTGTTCTGAATGAACTGAGTTTATTGGGTGTGTCCTTGGTGTCTTATATACACTTCAGAACACTATATAAATAACTATCTATCATATCTAAAGGCCTAAGGCCACTCAACTGAGTGCAGACGCTGTCCGCGCTCTGATTCATACTAGCGAGGCCACAGCTCACTGCTGTGGCTGAGCCTGTGGCTCAGCGTTGTGGTGCTCGCCAATTACTCGGCTCGCAGTGCACACACTCGCTCGCTCTCGCTCAACACTCCCCCTCGCTTTGCACACCGGTAGAGGTGTTCAGAGCGTTTTTAGACGAATATATTTCGAGTCCAAGAGTGCCCCGAAACTGTGTGAACTTGATGCGGCCCAAATTCTTAGTGAACATGTCTGCAGGATTATCAGCGCCATTTATGAAGAATAACTCCACTTGGCGTTGCTGAACCACTTCCCGAATGTAATGGTAGCGTATGTCTATGTGTTTGATCCTGCACTCTTGCACAGGGTTTGACGCCATGAATATAGAGCCCTGATTGTCGCCACACAGTGGAATCGGTCCCATGCTAATGTCAAGCTCACTAAGGAGCGCTTTAATCCACACAAGCTGATGGCTTGTGTCTGACAGGGACATGTATTCCGCTTCTGTCGAGGACAGAGCGACTGTGTGCTGGGCTCTGGAATTCCAGCTGAATATTCCATCCGCTAGTTTGACTATATATCCAGGTAGTGGACCTGCGATCCACAGGGTTTGATGCCCAGTCAGAATCTGCGCACGCGAATAAACCCTTATTTGAGTGGCCACTGTACACCAGTGCGTAGTCTGCAGTGCCTGCAAGATAGCGGCATATGTGCAGTGCACGATTCAAGTGGTCTTGTGTGGGGCTTGCAGCGTGCTGCGCCATCTTAGTTACAGCAAATGCAATGTCTGGGCGTGTGCCCAGCATGATATACATGAGCGAACCGATGATCTGCTGGTATTGGGTGCGCAGTGTAGTGTCCACAGTGTCTGTGTTTGGTAGGGGGTGATATCCCTCAGGCAGCGGTGTTGCTGCGTGCTTAGCGTTCGTCATTCCAAAGCGCTGCAGCACTTTATTGAGGTAGACAGTCTGATCAATGCAGATGTTGCCATCCTTCTTAAGTATGCGCATGCGCAAGAACTCCTTTGCTTCACCGAGGTCACGACACTCCCATTTGCGCATAAAGGCATCTTTCAGTGTGTTCACAAGTGTCTTGTTGCTACCCATGAAGAGCGCGTCGTCTACATACACTATGACCACTACTGTAGAGCCTTTGGATGTGTGCACAAACAGTCCAGAGTCTGAGAGGAGGCGTTTACAGCCAATGTCACCCATGGATTTGTCCAGCACTCGCCACCATGCGAGAGCTGCTTGCTTAAGTCCATAGAGTGCACGCTTAAGGCGCAGTACTTTAGTTTCCTGTCCTTTAAGCTTGAAACCTTCGGGCTGCTCCATATAGAGCTCCTCATCCAATTCCCCATAGAGGAAGGCACTTTTAACATCTAAGCCAGTGATATACCACTGCTCAAGTGCCGCTAGGGCAAGCATGAGACGTACTGACTCAAAGCGCACAACAGGAGAGAATATCTCATTGAAGTCGGTGCCTTCTATCTGAGAGAAGCCCTTGGCCACAAGACGAGCCTTCTTACGGCCGTCTGTTTTCTGGTCAAAGACCCATCGGTTCTTAATGACCTTTCTCCCCTTGGGGAGATCCACAAGCTTGAAGACATTGTGTTTGTGAAGTGCCTCTAGCTCTTTGCGACACGCGGTCTTCCACTCCTTTCTCTGCACCTCAGGCAGTCGCAGAATGTCTTTATAAGTCCACTCCCGAATGGAAGTGGTGTGCATTAAGTGTGAATCGTTTGGTACCGCTTTGGCAAGCAGGTAATTGACGAATTCTACTCCCCCTTCCTGGGCTAGCTGTGCCAGGAGTAGGTCTTCGACCTCTACATCACTTGGTAGGGGTGTCAGCGGTGAGTCATTGCGCTGTGGATGGCCAGTGCTAGGTCCAGGAACCTGCCTCTGGCGAGTGTTGGAGGGTGGCTGGGAGCGACCCGGCGCATCCCCCACAATATCTCTCCACTGTCGCATCCGCTGAACGTCTCTGTGTTGCTGAACGGGGTGCCTATCTTCCCCATAGACATTACCAGGTCGTGATGGTATTCTCCTTTCCCGCCCAGAGCGTCTGGGGAGTGGCGGCAGGCTGTGGTGCATCCACAGGCACATTGTTGCGTTAGGCCCGTCCTAACAATGCTCGACTTGAGCGGTGACAAAGTGGCCCGATATACTAGGGGGGGGACTTAGCGAGTATGGATACACGCTCTCAGCAGAGACGTGATCACGGCGAGCACTGGGGCAAAGTCCACCAGGCGTACAAGTCGTCAGACAACCTCCCTAACGAGGGGCAGGCGTACTAAGAGGCAGAGGGGAAGCAAGAGGCAGACGAGGAGAGAAGAGATGAGCGCGATGGTGATTCAAGAAGACCAAGCTAGGGAGCTCAGTCTTCGTATAGCCAGCTATATACAGTTGACGAGGAGCTTTGAAGCTCCTCCTGAACGTAAGGTACCCAGTAGCGATAGTAGCTCGAACCCTACTACAACTGTCCTAGGTATGAGTCAAGTCTGCGACACGATACATGTGATACTACAGCCGACAAGGCTGACTGATACGACTGTCCCTGACTAATACTTGGGTAGTCAGAACCCCACGAGCCCTCGATCCGTACTGATGAGTCTGATCGCAACATCACCCCCTTTTCAGGTGCGACGCCCCGTCGCTCCGAAACCCTCCTCCTCGTACCTGATCCGCGTACGCTGCGGCTGTTCTCCGATCTTCCTCCCCCTGCGAGTCTTCTTCCTCTTTGTCAACTCGTAATCCACCATGGTGCCCGCCTCGTCCTTGATGCGCTCCATGGCGTTGGCCATCTCCAACCGGCGCCGACTACCCACGACCTTGCCCGAAATCTCACCTAGTGCGGCGATGAGGTCGTTGATCCTCTGATTGATGCGTTCCTCCTCCTGCTGGGCAGAGCGATAGCAGTGGACCTCCGCTGTGAGGGAGAGGTCGTGGATGGACTCCAGGCAGCGGTCAACGCGCGCCCGATCTTCGAAGGCCTCTGTGAAGAGGGCCATGTCTGCCATGGGGTAGAGAGGCTTCCTGCCGTAGCTATAGCGGGGGGCGGCGTAGAAGGGGCGTGCGTAGACCTTGTCCGACTCGTCGATGATGCCGACGATCATGGGGTCGGGTCCCATGATGATTTGGTGATAGCGGGCCTCGCGTTCGACCCCATCGGGGGATACGATGCGAAATGGAACGTAGTCCGCCCCCTTGTTGGCCTTGAAGCCGGCGGGGACGCGTGTGTTGATGACGGCGAGGGGCCGGTGGGTAGGACCGCCCAGCACTCCGAGGTCCCGCTTGTACATGGGGGATCCATCGGTGTTGAGGGTGTAAGGGGTCTCTCGAGGATCGTCAGTGTCTGTGGTTGAGCGAATGTAGGGATGCGTAGCTGGGTAGTCGGCGGCAGCATCCTCGTCCAGGTCGTCCCAGTCAGCGCCAGACGTTGCCGGTATCTCAGCTCCACCAGCTTCATCTGCGCCCTCCGCAGCTGCTTGTCCTTCCACTCCCTCGCTATCTCCTTCCATGGTCGCACGGGCCCGAACTCGGTGTGGTACCTGGATAGGTCCAGGTGTACCGCGTTCGCCAGGGTGTTGAACGAGGCTACCTGCGGCCTCGCCCTCGAGTAGGGCACGCTCTTCTTCTTCGGTGGCTGCCTCGTTGGTAAGAGGTTGCGCACCGGGGGAGTCGGCGACGCCTTCGATGGTTGGGTCTGGGAAGGCGCTGAGGACGGCGATGGCGTCCTCGCGGGTGGCGGGCCCATGGGTGGTGGATAGGGCCCTGGTGACGGTGTCGATGGTGGTCTGTGAGGGGAGCGAGCAGGAGGACATTGTTCATAGGAAGACAGGGTGAGAGGTGGTAGCAGGGGTTGCTGGGTTACTTAGCTCGTAGTAGACCCCCTTTATGTGTGTCTCTCTTGCGGGGTTTGATGTTTTGAAGTCCCGGATGGCTTGGTCGGCGAATACTTCGTTCCGGTCGACCCACTGATTCTCCGAGTCGGGGTATCCCTTCCATTTCACGAGGTATTGGAGCTTCCGTGTTCGCCCGAATCTCCGGGAGTCCAGAATTTTCTCGACCTCATATTCCTCCTCGCCATCTACCAGATCTGGAGGTGGGCACTGATAATTGGGCCCGTGTGTTGCGGTCTCGTGATATCTGGTGAGAAGATCGGTGTGGAACACCGGGTGGATGCTCCACTGTGTGGGAAGTTCAAGGCGATAATTGACAGGGGACATCACCTCGATAACCCGAAAGGGGCCATGTCTTTTGGGCGCAAGTTTCGTGGTTGGCTGGTTGGTCCGCAGGTGGCGTCCTTCTAACCACACGAGGTCGCCTTCTTTGTATTTGGGCATATCCTTATGCTTGACCCATGACTTTTGTGCCTTGATAAGGAGTGCCTTGGCTTGCGTTCTGGCTTCTTGAAATTGATCGACCCGTAGTGCCACTTGGGGTATGGGCGATGGCCTGTCAATCCAATCAGCGCGCGGATTGTATCCCATTAGGAGGTAGAAGGGGGACTTCCTCGTGGTCTCATGGGGCCAGTTATTGTGCGTGAATTCTGCTATGGGGAGATAGGCCGCCCAGTTATCTTGACGCTCGTTGGCCCAGAAGTGGAGGTATTGTTCTAGCCACTGGTTAGTCCGCTCTGATTGTCCATCTGTCCAGGGGTGATAGGCGGTGGAGACATTCTGTGAGATGCCTAGGATTTTGCAGAGTTCACGTGTGAATTTGGATGCAAAACGGGGGTCTCTGTCGCTGATAACCTTAGAGGGGAGTCCGAATCGCAGGAAGACGTGCTTAGCATAGAGAGCAGCGGTTCCCTCCGCCATGATCTCCTCCTGGCATGGGATGAAGACGGCCGCTTTTGTGCAGTCGTGGTCGGTGATGGTGAGGATTGAATCGAATCCTTGTGACCGAGGTAGTTTGGTGATGAAGTCGAGTGCGATGGTCTCAAACGGGAGTGCCTCTGGGTTCGGATAGATTGGGGACAGTGGTGCTCGGGTTGGTCGATTGTTTGCCTTGTGTCTTTGGCACTCGGCGCATCCCTTTACGTAGTCTAGTACATCTTGGACGAGGTTTGGCCACCAGTAGGAGCGCTTTACCAGTTGTGAGGTTTTGTTGATGCCTGGGTGTCCGTAAACCGGTGGTGTGTGATGGGCAGAGATGATACTTCTCTTGTCGTAGAGTCCGCCCGTTACTACTCGTCTTCCGTCCTTGTACCAGGTGCCTTCGATCTTCTTTAGGTGATGTGAGTCGATCCACGGGCGGAGGAAGTCCTCATCTTGGTGATATACTGCGTCCGGTCTCTCCATCTCATCGGATCCTATTGTCAGGGTGGTCGGCATGACCGTTTCGACTTGTGTGGCTTGGACAAAGAGTGCATCGGGAAGGACAGTTACATCTTGGTTGTCGTTGTCCCCTCGGTCGTAGTCCGGTCGTCGGGAGAGAGCATCTGCCCTTCCGTTTGCCGTGCCTTTGATGTGGTGAATCTTGAAGTCATACTCGGAGAGTTCCAGTACTTCCCGTGCGATGCGCCGGCTTATTCGTTGTGGGGAACGCCAGTATTGCAGGTTGAGGTGGTCGGAGAATACTTTCGTCTTGTGTGGCGATCCCACGAGCAGGGGGCACCAGTGGCAGAAGGCCTTGACGATGGCGAGTAGTTCGAGGTCGTAGATGTCGTAGTTTCGCTCTGCTTCGTTAAGCGTTGCCGAGTAGTAGCCTATGGGGTGTCGTTTACCGTCCTCTTTGCGTTGTAGTAGTACGGCACCCACCGCGAATCCTGAGGCATCTACCTCCACTTCGAATTGTTCCTTGGGATCTGGGTGTGCCAGTACTGGTTCGCTTGTGACTAGGTCTTTGAGCTTTGCGAAGGCGTTGTCTTCTGCTTGTCCCCATACCCACTCCGTGTCTTTCCGTGTTAGTCTATTCAGGGGTCGTGCGTGTGTGGCGAATCCCTTGATGAAGAGGCGGTAGAAGTTGCAGAATCCGAGAAAAGATCGGACCTGTTTGACCGTGGTGGGTGTTGGCCAGTCGCGAATACCGGCGACTTTGACTGGGTCCATGCGAGTCACCCCCTTTTCAAGGATTACCCCCAGGTAATCGATGGATGGGGCATGGAAGATGCACTTCTCTGGTTTGAAGTACAAGTCAAGGTCCTTTGCAACTTGGAGTATGTCACGTATGGCTGCGATATGGCCCGCCATGCCATTTCGGGAGGCGATGCCGATGTCGTCCATGTACACCCGGATCGTGGTACCCAGCTTTTCGTGTTTGAGGATGGCGGGTCCGCAGGCGTAGTCCATCATCTCCTGGAAGGTGGCTGGCGAGTTGGTCAAGCCGAAGTACATCACTAGCGGCTCGAAGTGGCCGTAGCGCGTTTTGAATGCGGCCTTCTCTTCGTCTCCCTCTTTCATGCGGATGTTGTTGTAGCCTTGGCAGACGTCGAGCTTGGTGTAGACGTCCGCGTTGCCCAAGTCCGTGATAAGCTCTTGTATGAGCGGCAGTGGGTATTGATTACGTACGGTGAACGAGTTGATCTTTCGATAGTCTTGGACTGGGTGTAGTGTGCCATCCTTCTTCTTGACGAAGAAGAAGGGGGAGGCGTAGGGGGACTTGGATGGCCGGATGTACCCCTTCGCGAGCTGTTCGTCAAGAAACTTCTTGAGGGCGATGTCTTCGTCAGCGCGACATAGGGTAGATTTTGCAGTCGAGAGCGTCAGGGGCTCCTTCTTTGAACTTAATGGCATGATCCCATGGCCGTGAAGGTGGGAAGCGGTGGGACTCTTCTTCGCTGAACACACTGGCGAAGTCCGAGTATTCTTCCAGGGATTTTTGTGGTGTTGGTGTATTGCTTGGCCTTTATGGCCAGATCGGTGGCGGTGGAGCGCAGCCTAACCTCTTCCCAGTCGTCGTAGAATTGGCTAACGACGCGACGCTTTTCTTCTTCTGTGAACTCGGTGGGCGCGAATGCGATGGTTATGCTGCGTCGGCGGTTTAGGGGATGGGTGGTGCGGAGGACCACTGGGTAGGCGTCTTCTTTGATGACTGCGTGCTGCCAGCTGATCTGCGGTTCGTAGGTTGCCAGCCAGGGGTATCCGAGGACGATGTCTTCATCTCCGATGTCGGTGATGAGGAAGCAGCATTGTTTTGTGCATCCCTTTGGTTTGTACGTCAAGGTCTGCGCAGTGTGTGATTAGTCCTGCTTCGTTTTCAGACTTGTCGATATTCCATATCTTTTTGGGGGTCTCCAGCTTCTGGAGACCGATCCCCATTCGCTTCGCGAACGCGGGTTTGATGAAGCTGTCTGTGGCTCCCGAGTCCACTAGTGCTTTTACTTCGGCCATGTTGTAACTTGTTCGAACGGAAACTGGAATTTGTAGCGATCGAAAGCATGTGATTATTACAGAGTTACAACGGAGCGCCCTTACCCAGGCCGATGGGTTCAGGCGTTTGGAAAACCCTCTCTCCCCCACAAGTCTTGGAGGACCAAGTCTTTTACTTCGTCTGGTGCCCCAGCTACTCCTTGAAGCCATTCTTGGGCTTGTTGCTGTGGCGTCTTCGCGGCGCGTACTTGCACCGGTTGTTCTTGGGCGTAGTAGTCGGTGTCCGATCTCCTACTGCTGCTCCCCCGTGCATTGCCACGATGCTGTGGGCAGTCGCGACTGAAGTGTCCCTTCTGGTCACAGGTGTAGCAGATCACTTCCCTTGCGTCTCGGGGGAAGCCCCTGCCTCTGCCTCGTCCCCTTGGCCCTCCTTGTGGCGGGTAGGGTGGTTGTTGTCGGTCGAGGATGTACTCTGCTCCGGCAAGCCTTCCCTGGGCGTCTTCTGCTTCGGCACCTCGGGCTCGCACCCTGTCTGCGGAGGTGTCCATTGCGTTGAGGTTCTGGTGATGGGGGAGATTCTGCGGCGTCCAGCCGCTCTGAGGGGGGCCCCATCCGCTGGAGCGTGTGGTGGTTTAAGTGAGTTGAGACGTGCTTGTAGGTGCATGTACTGCTGTTGTTTCTTCATCGCCGCTTGTTTCCATGCTTCGAAGGTAGCGGGTTCATATTGTTCATAGACCTTGGTGAACAGCCCTTTGGGTAGTCTGGCAGTGAATAGATCGAGTGTTTGGGGGGCGTCGAGGTGATAGTCAGCTTGTCGGGCTAGGCGTTCGAAGGTAGCAACGTAGCTGTCAATGTCTCCGTCCTTCATGTGGAAGCCCTTGCGCAGCTCTGCCTGTGCTTGCTCCTTCTCCATAGTGTTGGCGAACCGTCTGGTGAAGGCTCGGAGGGTCTCCTCCCAGAGGCGTCGAGTGTGTTCGGGGAATCCGGCCTCTGTCTGGCGCATCAGCCAGTCGGTCATGTACATCACCCACTCATTAACTAGCTCCCCCTGGATGTACCCGAGGAAGAGGAGCGATCTGCGATAGTAGTTGCGCATGAGGTCGCTTGTGCTGTTGACCCCTTGGTAGAGGTTCCATTGTGCTCGGAATTGAAGGGCCTTGGTGCGATCTCCGTTGAAGATCATGGGTGGGTTGCCCACCAGTTTGTCGGATGATCGGGGTGGGTTTCCAATGGGGCCTACTCCTGGGAATCCTCCTCCTGGTGGTCCTCCTCCGCCTCCGTGTCCACCGCCTCCCCCGTTGTGTGGAGGGCCTCCTCCTCCTGTGGGCGGGCCCCCGTCTGGGGGGTCGGGTTCGTCTGGTCCTATGGCGCGCATCAGGGCCACGTCATCTGCGGTCATGCGATGTCCCGTGCTTGGGTCGATGGGGAGTAGGTCTGCGGGTACTCCGTCTTGTGGTTGTTGTACGGGGTCCAGTTGGAGCGCATACGTCGGTTCTAACTGGGTGGTTGTCATCTCCTCTGGTGGGTGAACGATGATGTGCTCAGCTTGTGACGCTTCGTTAAGCGTGATTCCTGCTGCAAGGTTTGCTAGCTCTTCTTGTTCTTCCGCGTTGACTTGGGAGAGGTGGTCTTCCTCGGACTCGTTTTCGCTTTGTTCGGATTCAGAGTCCTCTTCCGTGGTGCTGGTGGCGATTGCGCTGTCAATGGGTCCTACTCTGGCGAGGGGGACTACTTCACTTTCTAGGATGTCACACCGGTATTCGTGCGTTGTTGGTCGAATGACCATTCGTATTCCTGCGTTGTTGGTTGCGAGTATACACCAACAAGTATGTTCGTGGCTGAACTCAACTGGGTAGTAACGACTTGGCCAGTTAGGGAAGTCGACAAAGTATCCTGTTTCTCCCCTGTGTGTCCTCCACCTGGCAGCTTTCAGATAGCACGTAGGGACGTCTCGTTCTCCTCTGTTGGGGATGGTGTATGATTGGACTTGGTTCCAGCCCCACCGATCTCCGGTCGTGGGTGCCACTGTGTCGTTCTTGTAGAGGGTAGCTTGGTCTTAATGTTGCGTTAGGCCCGTCCTAACGATGCTCGACTTGAGCGGTGACAAAGTGGCCCGATATACTAGGGGGGGACTTAGCGAGTATGGATACACGCTCTCAGCAGAGACGTGATCATGGCGAGCACTGGGGCAAAGTCCACCAGGCGTACAAGTCGTCGGACAACCTCCCTAACGAGGGGCAGGCGTACTAAGAGGCAGAGGGGAAGCAAGAGGCAGACGAGGAGAGAAGAGATGAGCGCGATGGTGATTCAAGAAGACCAAGCTAGGGAGCTCGGTCTTCGTATAGCCAGCTATATACAGTTGACGAGGAGCTTTGAAGCTCCTCCTGAACGTAAGGTACCCAGTAGCGATAGTAGCTCGAACCCTACTACAACTGTCCTAGGTATGAGTCAAGTCCGCGACATGATACATGTGATACTACAGCCGACAAGGCTGACTGATACAACTGTCCCTGACTAATACTTGGGTAGTCAGAACCCCACGAGCCCTCAATCCGTACTGATGAGTCCGATCGCAACACACATCCTCGCGCTCTGGCACTGGTGCAGGGGAAGGCGAAGTGTGCTCAGGCTGTCGTGGTGGCGCCAGACCCTCGTCAGGATCTTGAGACACTTCCATTGGTCTGGAAGGAGGAGGGTGATGTGGGGTGTCCCCATCATCGCCGTTGAAAGGAGTAAACTGTGGTGGTGTACCATGTTGTTCGACTGGCTCTTCCAAGTGAGTAAAGCCACACTTTCGAGTGGTTTCGCACTTAGGGAACATGTTCTCATCGAAGAGAGCAGTTGCTCCTGTGTACACAGTGTTCTTAGTGAGGTGCATGAATGTGTATGCCTTGATGCCTTCAGTGTGGCCAATATAGACCATCAGCTCAGACTTAGGCACAAGCTTGTTCACTCGACGTTCCTCAGGGATGTGGGCATATGCCGCACAGCCGAACACTTGAAGGTGCAAAATTTCTGGCACTGTGCCATGTAGTGTTTCGTAGGGCGTGCGCCACTGCAGGCGGCGCACAGGAGTCCTATTGTACACATGTACGGCATGTAGTACCACGAATTCCCACCAGGATTCAGGGAGGCAGGCATCGAGGCGCATAGCCTGTGCCTTGTCCATGCAGGTGCGCATGAAGCGCTCTGCGCATGTTGAAGTGCAGAACTAACGAGCGGAGGGTTAATAGCATAAGCTAGACAGACAAGTTACTTCAGAGGTAGAAGGAACTCTATTAGCACTACTACACACCTAGACAGACAAGTTCTATGGAACGTCTATGAGTAAAAGGTAGTGGAGAGTAAAGAGGGAACTTACACTTCAGAGGTAGAAGGAACTCTGAAGTGTAGAGATGGAAACAGCAGTCCTTATATACAGGACACTTATCTAAGAATGGTCTGTGCGCACAGGTGATCCAAACACAATACAGGTGGTCTGTGCGCCAGAGGGAGAAATGCCATTGGAGGGCAGAGAACAATAGCTGCCTAAAGCAGACAATACCAGTATCTTAATAATGGAGAACAATAGGAGCCATATATGACTATGACAATAAAGATAAACAAAAGCAGTCCGTAAGAGTCCGGCCAAGTCCAAATTAGTCCATAAGGGACAGATACCGTATTTAGTATATGGGATGACTCAATCATATCCCACGAGACATGTGACTTGATTGAGTCACGTCTCAACAGTGCGACCGTTCTGCTTAGGAGTGTATGGCGCGCTCTGCAGTATGCGTATCCCATTGTCCTTAAGAGTGGTAATAAAGTTGTCTGACTTGTATTCGCCACCCGCATCTGACATCCACTCTTTAACAGTGGTGCCAAACTGATTCTTAACGAGTGCGATGAAGTGTTTGAGTGCGCCTATGGCAGCACCTTTGGTGCGCAGGCACACCACCCAAGCATACGACGTGAAGTCATCAATGAAACTGACAAAGTACTTGTACTTGTGGTAAGATTCCACTGGGAAACTCTTCAAGTCAGAGTGGACTTTTGCGAAGGGTGCAGAGGCACGCGTTTCAGATGGCAAGTGTGCCTGCGAAGGCATCTTGCCTTGCGCACATCCTGGACACACTGGCACTTCCGCAGGGAAGTCCAGGTCCTTTGGGAAGCCCTTGGTGTGGTTTCTAGCATGGCGAAGCACATCCTTGGAGGGATGACCGAAGCGCTTGTGCATAAGAGTGTAATCCACTGCATACACAGTGGTGTTTGCACTTGCATCTGCGATTACAGACTCCAGCCAGTAGATAGTGTGGCCAGGGTACATCGGCACACACTGCATTAGTGGTGTTGTGGTGTGTTCTCTGCGCAATACCATAGTCTGTGCATCCCCATAAACGCGCAGGCCTTGCTGCAGGAACTCGCCCACAGAGAGCAATCTTCCTGTGATTTCAGGGATATAGAAAATGGGGTAAAGGTGCGTAGTATGCTGCCTAGTGTGCCCATTGTGTGTAACTTCGTGCTTAATGAGAACGGTGCCCTTTCCTTTAATGTGGATTGGCTTTGAGGCCGTCTTCACAGGGATAGGCATCCCAATGTCCTCATAGTCTATGAAGTCTTTCATTGAATAGGTAAAGTGCGAAGATGCACCAGAGTCTAGAAGCCACTTTGCGCTGCCATCGTCTTTTCTCATTCCCTTGCACTTAGCACACTCAGCAGTGTCCACGCCATGTGCGCCACTTTGTGCGCATTTATTTAACGATTCTACACAACCATGTACAGTACTGTACTTAAGCTTCATAGCTAGTTGTGAGACAAGGCGTTCATGAGTGCTGTGAGGCATCAGGAAGAGGGACAGGACAGACCTGAGGTCATTCAGGCCAGCGGCGTCGCAGACCATAGCGTTTAGGTCCCAGTCATCGTTTCTGAGACTGACACAGTCTTCAGCAGACTGGTGCTGAGTGTCAGGAGAGGGTGAGCAGGTGAGGAGACCATCTCCTTCGTCCTCATGGTCAGAGGGCTCGGGGGAAGACTTGCTGCGTTTGGAAACGCGCTGGTCATCGTCGGAGTCCTCTGGATTGGGCGCAGTGATGCACTGCTCAAGAGTCTTGAGGGTGTTGGAGGTGCCAGCCACTCCAATGTCGCGCACAACTTTGCGCGCTTTGTTGAGTGTGGCATACGGTCCTACGGTGGCAGAAGGGTGCCTGGTGTGTCCAGGGACAGTGCGCACAGTCTTGCCACTCAGGGCGAAGTGTGCAACCGAAGCTGAGGTTGGGGAAGGCAGGGCAGCCTCACTGGCGAGATGAGAGTGGTCATGGGTCTCTTGACCTTGCTGCTGCGACTGGGACTTCTTCCCACCGCGCTTGCCACACTTCTTCTTGCCTTGGGCATTGCCTTGGCTTTGCCCAGACTGCTGGGTGTTGCCGCCACCACTCCCAGAGCCGCCGCCATAGCCAGTGTTGCGCTGCTGTCTGTAGTTGGGGTCGCCACGCTTGCGTTTGACGGCAAAGAGCTTCTGTGCACTCTGCTGCGGCTTCCCTTTGTTCTTCTCAGTCTCCCACTGTCCCATGACGGCTTCGCGCACATGCTTGAGGTTAAGATTGGCGAGGTCATAACTGGTGCAGAGGATGGAGACGAGCATCTCCCACTTGGGTGGGAGTGCAGACAGCAAGATCATCACCTGGATGATTTCTGGGATGGCCACACCATTAGTAGACAGACGGTGCACTGCAGCCTGCAATTTGTTGATCTGCGGCAAGGGGTGCTTATTAGCGTCGATCCTGATAGAAATAGCTTCCTTGAAGTCCTTGAACAGAGTGGTGGGCTGGACGACATCAAAGTGAGTCTTGAGGTGGTTCCAGATCGTATCTGCTTTGTTCAGGGAGGCTACTTCTTCCCTAATGGTGGGATTGATGCGCAGGATAAGGTTGGCGAGGGCTTTTTGATTGCCACTCTTCCAAGTCTTGTGCACAGCACACTCGGCATCGGTAGGAGGGTTAGAGACTGCAGGTTCAGATTCGTCTCCATTGGCATACTCCCACAAGTCCATGGACATGAGATAAGCTTCCATCGCCTGTGCCCACTCTTGGTAATTAGTGCCATCGAGCACCGGGACCAGAGAAGTGAGGGCGTTCGACATATTATGTTTCTGTGAGGGCAAACCGAGTGTCAGCAACCATGCGACGACCAGGCACATGCAGAAAGTATTTTAGAACGCTCAGGAAACTCTTAGATTAGTGGCAGCCACTAGGGCGCACACTTGGGCATCGTTCAGCCATGTAGGCGCACTGCACATGGCACTGCAGCCATTGAGGCACATTGCCTGGCAAGCCAGAGAGCACACAGTGCGCAACTCAATTAAGAGTGTGCTGTCACTGCCATTGAAGGCGCAGACGGTGCCCCAGGGCCCATAACCTGTGGAGCAGGCATGGGGAGCAACGGTATATTGCGTACTACTTTAGCTTACCTGTGAGGCCTGTACTTTACGACTACTTAGTTGTTCTGAATGAACTGAGTTTATTGGGTGTGTCCTTGGTGTCTTATATACACTTCAGAACACTATATAAATAACTATCTATCATATCTAAAGGCCTAAGGCCACTCAACTGAGTGCAGACGCTGTCCGCGCTCTGATTCGTACTAGCGAGGCCACAGCTCACTGCTGTGGCCGAGCCTGTGGCTCAGCGTTGTGGCGCTCGCCAATTACTCAGCTCGCAGTGCACAGACTCGCTCGCTCTCGCTCAACACTTGTGATGTCCGATCGCGCATTTTGCACCAGCTGCGCAGCGTGAGGGAGTTACTGTACTAGCCATCCGTGGATACATCCGATCACGTCCTGAGAGGTCAGAGAAAGGATTTGAAGTAGCCATCTTTTCGATCCACAAAGAGGTGGTATCCGTGGATCTCCACAGGGGATAGAGATCGATCAAGTGTTATTGTAAAGATCGCCTTTCATTCACTTAGGGTCACACCCTTACTTAAGGATCTTGAGAGTTGGTTGAGGATCTCGAGAGGAGCCCTTGTAAAATCAAATCATTTCCCACCACAGGCACGGCTCAGTTCACACCTTCGCAGAAAAGAACAAGAGGACTCGCCACCTCCACTGACAATGGCTGAGGATACAATAAGTTCATCTGCAAGGGTGGACCCTGTCAAAGCTGTCAGGGACCGGTCAGCGACAGTCGGCAACCGGTCCCTGACAGCTTTGACAGGGTCCATTTTTGCAGATGACTTTGACTCGGAACCAGGGATGACTGCAATCTTTCCCACGCCAAGGGATTATGTGTCGGGTTCTATTGGCCGTGCAGCACTCTCTTAAGTTACATCAAACCAGTCCACTGTCTCGTAAAATATCAGCCTTCTCTGAGCGCTTTGCATTCAGCGCCTGGGCAAGGGGTGCGCGGGATTTTTAGTGCTCATATGGACATAGGGAGGGAGGGTGGGCTCAAAGGGGCCTTGATAGATTCTCGCAGACCGGCGCTAATTGCCAGGGCACTAAGCAGCATGTTTTGTAGCTGAGACTCTCAACAAGATTGCTGGCCTTGGCACGCACGAATGCCCTCTGCCAGTGTGTCCTCATCAGGTCCACCTGGACACACCCAATGGGCAGTGTGTTGATACCCTAAACCACCCCTGATCGCTAGGGAACGCGTCTAAGATGTGCAGGAATTGGGGGTGCAAAGCGGCGCAAGGTGTTGTGCAGCCTGCGGTCCATGCCTCCGCGGGGCGCGAGATGTCATAGGCGGGTCCGCGGCGATTGCAGACGTGTCGGTGTTGAAGGGCTAAGGTCGCGCGCGAGTGCGGCGAGGTCGGGAGAGGCTACACGGAGCCTGAGAGTCATGTGGTGGCAAGTGATCGGAAATGGTCACGCAAGCCTCGGCGCGGCGCGAAACTTTGCAGAGGTGGCCGCCGGAGTCGGGAACGCGTCAGGTTCGAGTCGCCAAGGCTGCGCGTTAGTGCGGCGCGCTGGAGAACGCAAGGGATGGGCCTCCCTGGGCCCCAAAGTCCGAAATCTTGAGAGGGGAAGTCATACTATTCTCTGAGGTGTAAAGGTGGTAAATACATGGGTTATATACCAGGGAAAGTGATCTAAGGAAAAGGGTGCATTAGATAACAGGGGAACAAGGTAGAAAGGGAAGAGTCCGGAATGAGTGGTAGGCCGAGCGCACACAGAGTGCGGAAAAGTGGGAAAGTGCGGGAAAGCAGGGCTTAGAAAGCGTACAGAGCACGGCTAAGAGTGGCCAAGCGTGGGTGAGTGTAGAAGGTGTAGAGAGAATGTAACAAAGATAGAACATGGTCGAGATTGTTGCAAATAGTGTCAGCGTGAACAAGATTGCAGGGGCGAACAAAGACGTACATCATTACATGGTAGACCTCTAAGTCCTCTCAACCCCATATTCCTCCTCCAACTGAATTCCTCTAGTCAATGACACGAACATTTGGGTATCGCCAACTGCACTTGGAGGCGCTACCTCGATGGACAGTGCCACTGCCGATGCGCCTGTTGAAGCGCAAATTGGGACCATAGAGGGGGGGGCCAGCTCCTTCAAGCACAAGTGTCATCATTCAGGCGGAAACAGAAAATCCGGAAGATGGCTGAAATATCCACCACTGGCAGCGCCGAGGGTCGCCGAGGGTGGATGCCAGGAGTGTTAGATACCAACGATCACGATGATGTATTTCCATATTTAGATAGGCGCTCGCTTATGTACCCCCCCCCGGGTCACCGGGCCTTTGGCCTTAGCGTATTTTTGTACTTCATATGTCAGATAAAATTTCCGCGCACCCCTTGCGCCTGGGTTTGTTTTTCGAATCACTGGACGCCAGTCAGTTGGGGTTCTTTTTTACAGTGAAAGTAAAATCAAATTATATTTTGGGGCAAGAGCGGCGACGGAGACTAAGGACTAAGGACCAAGACCGGTCGTAGCCCTGGGGCTCGTTGAGTGATTGGCGAGAAAGAACCGTGGAAAACGGGATATTCCTCATGCTCGTCGTCAACATCCATGTTATTTTGTAGTCAGTCGAAGGTGCATCTACCCACTTGACAATTATGCACTAGAAATGTCAAGATGAAGAAGTCCAAAAGTTCTGGACAACTGCCATTGACCGCTGTCGCGCGCGGCAAGTGTCGGGCGTGGTGTGGGGGCTCTACGTTTGGCACATCATGCATCATGCATCATACCTCAAGTTCGCGCGCATCACAAGTCGAAGCGCGAGACATCACCTAAGAGACGCTGTGACGCGGGAAAACGTCGTAAGGCAAGAGGTGAGGCGTCTCTTGTCAATGCGACTAACTTACAATCGGGTGTACCCTCGGCCCATCTATGGCCATGTTTGTCGTGTGAGGACAGTACATGCAGCATGACAGAACGCGCAGAGAACGAGTTAGTACGTATCAGGGAAGGCATAGAATCCCTCGCTAGATACTGGGTCCCTCCAATTGCGAGTGAATCAACCTGCCACTGGCAACCAACGTACTGTAGTTTACAGTAATGGAACAAGGTCATTCCATGAACAAATCTAAGTTTGTGTCAGAAGCTAGTACTGAATAAGTCCAAACAAATGGGAATCTCATGCTCTTCCAGAAGCGCCCGCTAGATACTATATGGCACTGTCCAGACTTAAACTCTGGCCCAGGTTCCATTAAAGAAGCCGCAAGAACTTGCAAATCTTCTGCGGAGATCCGGAACAGCCTAAGTTACGGGAAGCAGAACCTCCGGTCCAGTAATAAAAATGGATAAACAAAAAAGCAGAACCTCCGGGCCTTTCAAGTCACCGACTGGCCGCCAGTGGACCAAGGGTTCCTCACCGGAAAAAGCCAAGAGAAAAGTCAGGGCCTGTAGTTGGAAGCTCATCGTGGGTCAGGCTCAGTCATTGTCGTACGAGCTCCTTGGTGAGCTCTGTGCAGGTTTCCGCTCAGACAGCCACTGGCACTGCATGGAAAGAACCTTAAATACATGATGGACGTGTGACTTTTCTCATAGTTTCGAAGTCTTAGTGTTTGTCGGGGCATGATTTGACAAATTAATTGCAGTATCTCCATTTCGCTGGTGGTTGTACAGTAGGTTTTACTTTGGAAACAGCGCTGGCGCCGGTCTGGCCAGCACGTCAATATTGCATCAATACCCGTGTTTCATGGCCAGATCTCATATACCCATCCAAGATTTTGTGCTTGCTCGGTCATCATGCATCAGGGTGCATCAAGGATGACTACAGAGTATACTGTATGTGACAGGAAAGGATGAAACAATTCATGCCCGGCTCAGTTATCCGACTTGATCACTGCTTGATCGTGCGCAGATTGTCTACTGCCGTCAGCAGGACCAAATCGCCACCGCCATCGTTGTCGCAGTCGTCGTCAGGGCTACTGTCATGGGAGTCACCCTCGTCGTCGTCGTCGGCATTGTCACCGTCGCCTCGCTGTCGCTGAGGTTGCCGTCATGGACGCCGGCAGGGTCGTCGTCGCCCCGTCGGCGTCGCTGTCGTTATCGCCTCGTCGTGGCTGCAGATTGACAATCAAATCAACATTGACGTCCAAATAACTGGCCAGCCCCAGATGAACTCGTCAATTATATGCAATAAGAAGGGTAGCGAACCAATAAAGAGGGTGAGGAAACCGCACCTCACTTGAGCGGGTACGATATGTGGACTTACTCCCGTCGAAGTTCGGGAAATGCATCAAAACTCTTGAGTGGGGAAGTCTAAGATGCGACAGCGTTGATCTTGTCGAGGAGCCTCATGCGGGTCCACGCCTGCAACTGACTTGTAGTGGAAAGGGAAGTGTGAAAGGGTATTTATAATACAACGTTGAGCTGCGCGAGTTACCTGTATTGATACACCACGTAGACTCGTGTTGGTGGGACCTAGGGATAAAACTTGAAGGTAGAACTCGGTGATTGGTCGAGGCGAAAGGGAAGGAGAGGAAAAGCGAGAGTAAGAGCGGATAAAGTCAGAGTGAGTCAAGAGAAACTACCACAGACTCACTGTTGAGGGCAAGGTTGAGGGAAGTGGGACTAGGCGAGGCAAGGCAAGGCAAGGCAAGGGAAAAAGTGCGAGTAAAGTGAAGGTGATAATAGTGTGGTAGAGCGTGAGGGCCAGGCAGCAGCAGCTTGAAGGGGATGAGGGCTGGCGCAGGAAAGTGTCGACCGTGAGCAACTTGCGTCTGGTATCCGCGGCTCGGGTCAGGACCGAACGAGCTTCTGGCACTGGCTGCCATGCCAGTGGGTAGGGACCTCTGGTGATCCGTTGAAGTGGGAATCACTTGGGGAATTGTGTTGACACAGTCTTCCGCACGGTCGAATGGACATAGCTAAGACGCTTTGTGAGAGAGAAAAAATAACTTGTATTTATTTATAAGTACAACGAAGAGTGTAATCCCAGAGAGGTAGATACTGTACAGTTGCCCATTTTGACAGGGTAGATGAAATTACGAACTTGAATACGTGGATGATAGAATCCTTGATAGAATCATAAGGGTTTCAAATTTCAAAGGTGGGACCGTGGGAGCCGAATGCCAAAAGTGAAGTGAGCCCTATTCTCACGCCCGCCGTTGGATGACAATAGTAATGATTTGCTTTCTAGATCATAGGTTTTCCTCCCTTGATCCCTCCATTTTGACCAAATGAGCGATTAAAATTACGGGTAACACTGCCTCACCAATGCACTCGGGCTGATGGGATCGCTGATAACCTTAATGGACTCTCAGCGGATCTCATTTGTCCGGGTTTATGTTCAAGTTGGCGCGGCCAGAAGACGCAAAGGTGTCAAATTACTTGGTAATATCTCCGAACATTCGTGTTGTGCTTCCTTTTGCTTGAAGGGGCAACCTTTGGCTAGGGAGAGTGCTTGAGTATCAACTTCTGTACGCTGGCCCGGAGAGGCTCTTAGATATTTATCGCCGTCAAGAACGAAGATCCATGGTGTTCCAAAACGCTCATGTCCGCTCGCATCGGATGGTATCACGACCTTCATTAGGCCCACTCGGTATGAGATGGAGCATCATGGGGGCGGTGGACCAGTAGCGGTGAGTGGCAGCGCAGTCTTTTACGTAGACACACCGGCGGTTGTCGAGTTGACGTCCCATGGACACTAGCCTACTCCGGATTACGGCTCCTAGCTTACACGGCGTCATGCCGGCGTGAAAGGAAGGAGATGGAGATAAAAGGACGAGACTGTGCTGCAAACCAATGGCCAGTCTCGATCACCGTCCTTTCTCACGTCAGTATGCTCTCGACAACTTTCTTAGTTGTCGCCTTCTCTCTGGCGTCCTTCTCGCATGCTTCTGTTCTCACAGTGACACCGTCAGGGAGGTACCAAAGTACCTGTCGCAGTATTGCGAACGCCATATCCAATTCCTCTCAGCTCTTCTACCCCAGTCCGTGGCTCTCATCTTCGCCTTCCTTTAGCACCAGGCTGACGTACAAGTGAAGACTCCACCCAGTATAACGCTGATATCGACCACTCTCTCATTACGTCCACTCAGGTGTCTGCGTGCACCGTCGAGCCAGGCTCGGCAGTAGATGTTGGCGTTATTGTACGCACCTCCGGGTCCCTATCATGATAATAATAGTCGTTGCTCACAGCGTGTCGTGGTAGTTGCGCATCTTGGGATCCACACGAACACCATTCGCGGTGAAAAGTGGAGGTCATGCGCTTAATCCAGGATTCTCTTCCACGACCGGGGTCCAGATTTCCATGACCCGATTCAGCAACATCGAGCTCAATAATGCCACGGGGACCGTTGACGCTGGAGCTGGCGTTCCTTGGGACCAAGTATACATAGCTCTTGACTCAACTGGAGTCAACGTCGTCGGAGGACGCGTGCCTACAGTCGGTATTTCCGGTCTGACGTTGGGCGGCGGTTGGTGATACCCCCATGTTACTACGCTAACTGCTGACTGTGATTTCGTGTCACAGGCTATGCCCTCACGAGCAATCAGTACGGATTAACCATCGACAATATGGAGAAATATGAGCTCGTCCTACCAAACGGGACCATTACAAATGTGACGGAAAGCAATAAAGATTTATGGTTCGCACTTCGGGTAAGCGGAATTGGACCTCCGAGGGAGACGCTTCACTGAGACACCGTATTCTCAGGGTGGAGGGAATAACTTTGTGAGACATTTCCTTGCAAGGCGATAGAACAGGAAGTTTGATTAACATTGATGACAGGGTATCGTGACCAAGTTCACTTACAAGACAGTTCCCCAGGGCCAAGTCTGGGTCAGTAACCGATTGACGTAACATTCGTATTCTCAAGCTGACTCGATCTGATAGGGTGGTGTTATCAACTACAATCCAGACCAACTAGATTTAGTGAAGGAAGCCCTCCTGAAGTTCCAGCAGAACAACGATACCAAGGCCGCATTGACTGTCCCCGTGACTTACACTCCGGCGGGGGTACGTCCTTGCGTTTCGATATTATCATTTAGTACAAACCAGGAAGTATCATCCATCCAGGCTATACCCGCTGCTCTCGTTTTCTACAATGCGCCCACACCCGCACCGGGGATATTCGATGACCTCTTGGCGATTCCGACTAATCAGTCTGATGTCAAGACGAGATCATTCGTTGATATGTACAACACCCTCAACATCATAAATTTCCCCAAAAATATTCGGTCGGTCATTTCTCGGCTCTGGCGATTGAGCATGGCTGATGAAAAGATACAGAGGTCGCGCCAACGGTATCTCAGTCACGCAGTACTCTGCGTCTGTTTTCGACGCGATTGTGAATCAGACTTTGGTGAGCACCATCTTGTCTCACGCATCCAAATATTACTCAACGACCGCACGTCTGTAGTTCTGGGGAGGTAAGATCGGAGCACTAGATCCAAATTCCACCGTCTCGCTCGCCTGCGAGGCATTTCTAAAGGATCTGTTCTCTCACGGTTCAGACTCTGCATACCCCCCCGATCGTTCTCGCGCTCTCTTCCCCACGGCTGTCACTATCACATACAACAATGCTTCCTTGGATGACACTATAAGTAAGGCGATGCGGAGTCTCTCTGATACGGTCATCGCGGCTGCGGATGCGGACGGGCAAAATGTTTCGCACGCGGCTGTGTACCCCAATTACGCGTTGTTTGACACGCCGCTGGAAGATATTTATGGGGCGAATCTACCTCGGCTGCATAGGATCAAGAAGGCGGTTGACTCGAAGAATGTGATGGGCCTTGCCGGCGGGTTCAAGATATGAAGGATGACTCGGATGGAGTCCTTAATACTGAATCACAATCCCCCTCCGGTCCATGTAGGCCCTGTGAATAGAAGATATTGTATATAACGTATTAATTGATCCCCCATTGTGATTGGTTTTCTCATCCTTGAGGCCCAGGTGAGACCTTGGCGAGTGGGACGAAGCTTTTGGAACCGTCTTCATCTTCAACATGCTCAAGCTTTTCGCACTTTTAATCTTGTACCCGGCAAAGAAAAATGTACTGTTCATGTCTCGATTGCGACTGTCGACTCGCCCCTGCACGGTATTCCTCTTTCAACTCCGTCGTTCAAGTGCCATCAACGGGGTGTGGTTGGTTGGCGGATGTTTCTGTCCTATATTTAGCCCCGGGCCGTGACTACCGTAAACGGACCAGTCATTGCAGTACGATAGTAGATAAGGCAACTTACTGACTGTAAGCAATACTTCAATGATCTGTCCATCCCTTGGTTTGGCAGGTGGTTCGGCAGGTGGTGACGCTTGTCCTCTGCGATTGAGCGAGGGATGAACGAGTCAAATGAGAGTTGTCTGAACTGCGAGAATTGCGGGTGCCGTCGAGTGACCTGACTTCGTTCACACAAGGCGAACGGTAAGAAAGGGGGTAACTTGTATATTCAACGACAAGGAGAGGGAGATGGTGGCATAGAGTCGAAGATAGGGATACGCAGGGACAAAGGGAGCCGACACGAGATAAGGAGATATGACGAGACGAACAGAGGCCAACGCGTCATGGCCGACATCAGTGCGTGGACTATATCATAATTACAAGATTAGCAAGGGTAAAACAAGAAGTTATTTTGTTAGAGACAAGGGACGGTGTGGCTGAGGCGTTCTATGGGCGAAGCGAGGTGACAGTATGAATGGCCGATGACGATGGTGATACGACGAGAACGGAGGGCCTAGCGAACAAAGGCGAGGCACGAGCCTGAGGACACATGGCCTATCTTCGAGTGACCTAGGTTCCAGTTTGTAAGGAATCTGCGTGGTTGAGGGATGAAAGGAGTGATGAGTAGAGAAGAGCAACGAAGACAGTATGGAGATCGAGATCGATGACGAGGTGTGGTGTCATATCATGGGGGGACTTTCCCCCGCACTGAGCGCTGTCGGAGTACTCTGAGTGTCCGCAATTTTCGACCAGTTTTCGACTGTAGATAGTTATGCGAGTATAAGAAGAAAACGTCGACCCAAGGGAAAGACGTAGTAGGCAAGGACAGATGGCGAGACGATAATCAACGAGTCACGCGGCAGTGACTAATCGATGATCGGATCGGGAAACGGTTTAGAGACGACGCGCGCACACGGAAATGGAAGAGGATAAGATCAGTCCGAAGGCAGATATCGTTCTGAGACCAAGGCTTCAAGCCTTATATACAAGCAGTGTACGTATTAGAGGAGGCAGTATAGGGAGCCGACGCGTGTTAGAGGGTGACAGCGAGGCTTGGTGGCGTTGGTATTGACGCTGAGGTGGCTGAGGGTCCGCAGGTGTCGGGTGAGCGTAGGATGGTACTGATCCTTACACGACCTCGCTCAGTTACCTCTTGGTCTGCACTCTAGCAAGGGCATTCATTCACACGTCCCCTCTATATATTCTGTATTCTTCAAAACTTTCAACGAGAGTCCCCTGGCTTTGCATCAGGACTTTGACAGAAAAGTTTCCTGTGTTTCGGCTGTTATTGACGTTTTTTGCTGTATTCCGGGTTCCTGGAAACCTGGGGCTTGGGGGCCTATATACTTCACTAGTGTTTCATGCTAATTTGCCGTGTTATTTATTTGCCATTGATTATATTTTTCTTGACAGACCCCTTACTATTCCAGAAAAGAATAAGGCCATACCATTCTCACGCTTGTTGAAATTTTGGGTTTCCGTGAAATTGGACTTGGGTCACCAAGTCTCAGAATAGGCATAGTTTTCACTGTTTTATATGGTTTTTAGCGGTTTTTGGGGTTGTGAAACCAGCAAAAACTTTTATGTCAAATTGCTGATGTGGATCTCAGTAGCTTCTCAGACTCTCAGTGAAGCTCCTTCCCTACGCTCTCTGCACCTGCGTGCGCCCTTAGCAACTACTAGTTGTATAGTGCGACTCACTCTCGATAGAGGTGGAGAGACATACAATGTCTTGCACCACGCAGGGGCGTGCGCAATTCCTTGCATCACCAATCACCATAAAGCCGTGTGGCCCACCTTTCGCGTTACCTGGCACGGCGCGTCAGCACGCGGCCTTAGCGAAACGTGTTCACAAACCCGGCGGGCATCGGTACGAGGTTTCGCTCCGCGCGGAGGCCGGGGCGACCCGTCACGGTTGCGACGCTTTGCATTACTACATATAGATGTGGTTGTATTGCGGTTAGGTCATACGCCCGTATCGTATGACGCCTTGTTCATTTTACGCTCGTGACTGATACGGTCCGTAGCAGTATTTTGTCGTATTTGGACGGTCGTATCCGTATACTGACGGTGCGGAGCCCTAGACCCAAGGGAGCATCAGAAGCATCAGTGGTGCGCCCTCCCCTAGACACGCGGCCTCCGGTTGTCAGAAGACATGCCATAGACACATTAATCTGCTCTGGACCACGGCTCCTAGCTTACGCCGCCGTGAAAATACGGGATAAAAGGATCGGACTACGCTGCGAACCAATCGCCAGTCTCGATAACCTCCTTTCTCACATTAGTATGCTCTCGACAGCTTTCTTAGTTGTCGCCTTCTCTCTGGTGCCTATCTCGCATGCTTCTATCCTCACAGCGACACCGTTCTGGAGGTACCAAAGTACCTGTCGCAGTATCGCGAACGCCATTTTCAATTCCTCTCAACTGTTCTACCCCAGTGCGTGGCTCTCATCTTCGCCTTCCTTTAGCACCAGGCTGACGTACAAGTAAAGACTCCACCCAGTATGACGCTGACATCGAGCACGCTGGCGTCTCGTCCAGTCAGGTGTCTGCGTGCTCCGTCGAGCCAGGCTCGACAGCAGATGTTAGCATCATTGTACGTACCCCCCGTTCCCTTTAATCATATAATAGCCGCCACTCACAGCACGTTGTGGTAGTTACGCATCCTGGGATCCACACGTACGCCATTCGCAGTAAAAGGCGGGGGTCATGCGTTCAATCCTGGGTTCTCTTCTACGACCGGGGTCCAGATTTCCATGACCCGATTCAGCAACATCGAGCTCAATAATGCCACGTGTACCTTTGACGCGGGGTCTGGTGTTACTTGGGACCAAGCATTCGCAGCTCTCGACTCGTCTGGGTTGAACATCGTCGGAGGACGCAAACCTACTGTCGGTGTTGCCGGTTTGACTCTGGGCGGTGGTGGGTAGACTGGGACCCCCCTTGCCACGATAATGACCACTGATACAGTTTCATGTTGCAGGTTATGGTTTCACGAGCAATCAGTACGGATTAACTATCGACAATATGGCAGGATATGAACTGGTCCTACCAAATGGGACCATTACAAATGTGACAGAAAGCAATAAAGATTTATGGTTCGCACTTCGGGCAAGTGGCTTGAAACTTCACATCATGACGGAGACGCATCACTAAAACTACATATTCTCAGGGAGGAGGGAATAACTTCGTACGCCACTTCTTTGCAAGGTGATAGAAAAGGAAGTTCGATCGGCATTGATGACAGGGTATCGTGACCAAGTTCACTTACAAGACAGTTCCCCAGGGCCAAGTCTGGGTCAGTAACACCGATTGACGTACTCATACTCAGGAGCTGACTTGATTTGATAGGGTGGTACCCTTAACTACAGTGTAGACCAACTGGATTTAGTGAAGGAAGCCGTCCTGAAGTTCCAGCAGAAGAATGACACCAAAGCCGCATTGAATGTCCCTGTGAATTACACTCCGGCGGGGGTACGTCCTCATACGTCAACATTATCCTTTACAAACCGGGAAATATCACCCATCCAGGCCATATCCGCTGCTCTCGTTTTCTATAATGCGCCCACACCCGCGCCGGGGATATTCGATGACTTCTTGGCGATTCCGACTAATCAATCCGATATCAAGACGAGATCATTTGTTGACATGTTCAACAGCCTCTCCTTCATAAATCCCAACACAGTTCGGTCGGTCATATCTCGATTCTGGGGATAAAATATGGCTGATGAAAAGATACAGAGGTCGGGTCAACGGTGTCTCAGTCATGCAGTACTCTCCGTCTGTTTTCGACGCAATCGTGAATCAGACTTTGGTAAGCACCATCTTGCCGCACGCGTCCAAATCTTACTCAATGGCGGCGCGTCTATAGTTCTGGGGAGGGAAAATCGGAGCACTAGATCCAAATTTCACCGTCGGGCTCACCCTCGAGCCATTTCTCGGAGATGTGTTCTCCCACGGTCCCGCCTCTGCGTACCCACCCGACCGTTCTCACGCTCTCTTCCCTACGGGTGTCTCTTTCGAATATAGCAATGCTTCCCTGGACGACACCGTAAGCAATGGGTTGCGCAGTTTCTCCGATGCGGTCACCGCGGCGGCGGTTGCGGATGGTCAAAATGTGTCGCACGCAGCTGGGTACCCCAACTATGCATTGTCTGACACGCCACTGGAAGAGATTTATGGGGCGAATCTACCTAGGCTGCATGGGATCAAGAAGGCAGTTGACCCGGAGAATGTGATGGGCCTTGCTGGCGGGTTCAAGATATGAAGGATGACTCGGATGGAGTCCTTAATGGTGAATCACAATTTTCCGGTCCATGTAGGCCCTGTGAATAGAAGATACTGTATATAACTTAGTAACCGATCTCCCATTACAATTGTATTTCTCGTCCTTGAGGCCCAGGCGAGATCTTGGCTAGTGGAACGAAGCTTTTAAAAGTGTCTTCATCTTCAACTTGAACCTGCTTTTCGCACTTTTGATATTGCATCAGAAAAGGAAAAGCATGTCTCGATTGCGTTTTCTGGCAGGGAGGTCGGAGAAACGGTTCGAATGCAGGGGCGGTTCGGCAGACATCTTTCAGGCGATCCAGCAGACTCGAGAATTCAGGACTGCCGTTGGTCCGTTCTATTCAAGTTCTTGAAACGGCCCGGTATTCCTCCCGCTATTTCTACCGAAATTGAAAGTGTCAACACTGCCATGCATACCCGGCTGCCTTGGTCGGCCGACTGCCAGTGTTTGGCACGGAAAAGTCTTTATGGCCGAGTTCGCCACATCGCCCCAGCGTGTCGCCTTTTGCTCATGATGTAAGGTGATGAATCCTGCCGTCCTAATCCCACGTAAGCATCGCTGTCATTTCAGTTGGTCTTAGGCCTGCGACTGGGGCCGTAGCACCAGTGTTCACTCCCCCAATTGACACGGTATTCCTCTCTGGAATTTCATATCTTCATCGTTCAATGCCATCAACGGGGGTGTGGTTAGTTGGCGGTCCTGCATTTAGCCCGGACCGTGACCGCCAGGTCGTAGGGCTCCGCACCATCTGACGGTTGGGTCATAGCAACTTGTCATAATGACATACTGGACCGCAATCACCCGTCCGTAAACGATTTACGACCAGTCATCACGATGCCTCATACAACTTAAGCAATGATTTTGTCCATTCCTTTGTTCGTTCTTCTTCCAGCAGGTCTGGTACCAGCAAGAGGTGGTGCATTGGCGATGCTTGTCATCTGCGATTGAATCAGGGTGCCGAGATGGTCTGAGCAAGGGCGCGACGTGAACACGACGTTACGAACGCAAGCGCGAATCGACGAGGAGGGATGCGAGAGATGAGCGAGTCGAGAAGGAGATAAGAGTCCTCCGACCTGCGAGAATTCCGGGTGCCGTCGAGTGGCCTGACTTCATTTGCACAAAACGAACGGTAAGAAAAGGGGTAACATGGTGCTGGTATATTCACCAACAAGGAGAGGCAGATGGTGCTATAGGCCGAAGACAGGGAGACGTAGGGACAAAGGGAGCCGGTACGAGATGAGGTGATATGACGAACAGAGGCCAGCGTGATGGTCGACAACAGCGCGTGCACTACATCGTTATTACAGGATTAGTAAGGGTAAAACAAGAAGTATATCGCTTGCTAGAGACAATGGGACGGTGTGGCCGAGAGGTTCTATGGGCGAAGCGGGGTGACAGTATGAAGGGTCGATGGCGACCGGAGTCGTCCACGCCCCTGCGGCTACCGGACCGGCGGGACAAGTCATCGTATGAGTAACTTACTATGAGTGCCAGTGTGTACGCCTCCATCGACCTCGCCTCAAACACTATCACTTCGAAAGCACCCTCGCACCCATCGACCTCTTCACTGCTGAGGGGAAACGTTTATACCTTCCTCAGATCCTACAGAACAGCGCGGCGGCATCAAGCCCTGAGACGGGACCTTCGGGCCCTTTGACCCTGGATGACGGTTCGCCCACTGCAAGCTCTTCTGCAACCAACTCTCTTGACCCGACCGCACTTCGAATGTGTACCTATATTTGATGCTTATCTTTAACCTCCGAACTCGAACCCTGGCTGCCCCTGGTGGGTGCCATCCTATGTACGCGACGTCGCTCCATCTCATATTTACCCAACCCGAATGCATCCGAGCTCAGCTTACGATACCTTACTTTATAACTCTTGGGGTTGACCGGTCTTGTACTAATTGTCCAGGAATAAACATGGTGCAAAAAAAAGGTCGATGACGATGACTCGTCGTCGATGAGAACGGAGGGTCTAGGGAAGATGAAGCACGAGGACACGTGGCCTATCTTCAAGTGACCTAGGTGCCAGTTTGCAGGGAATCAGCGTCGTTGTGGTTGTGGATGAAAGGAGTGATGGGTAGAGTGTGTGTGTGTGTGTGTGTGTGGACGGGCAGTGAGACGAAGAAAGCGTCACGGTGGAGATCGATGACGAGGTATTGACAAGGTGTGTGGTGCTCCGCTGCGGTCACGGCGACCCGGAACGCGAGTCCGATATGGGTGCTTCTGATGCTCCCTCCCAGGCCGAGTCATTGATTTCTATTCTTAACTTTTCTATTCTTAACTTCTGCTTGAATGGTCTCTCGACGGGTCATTGCTTGATATGCTTTCTGGACCCTATTACCGTGGTATACTCCTACCATCGCTCTACGCTCTCCGCTGCTTAGATATTCGTCTCCGTCAAGAACATAGATCCACGATGGTGTTCCAAAACTCGAATGTTTATCTCCGCAAGCTTCGGAGGGTATCATCACGACTTCCATTAGGCCCACTCCACTCGGTGCGAGACGGAGGCGTTGATCAGTGGAAACACAGTCTGCTAGACATTCCGGTTGTCAGTTGACATGCCATAGACATTAATCTACTCTGGACCACGGCTCCTAGCTTACGCCGGCGTGAAAGAACGGGATAAAGGGATAAGACTACGCTGAGACCAATCGTCACTCTCGATAACCTCCTTTCTCATATCAGCATGCTCTCGGCAACTTTCCTAGTTGTCGCCTTCCCTCTGGCATCCTTCTCTCATGCTTCTACTCCGTCCGGGGGGTACCAAAGTACCTGTCGCAGTATCGCGGACGCCATTTCCAATTCCTCTCAACTGTTCTACCCCAGTGCGTGGTTCTCATCTTCGGCTTCGTTTAGCACCAGGCTGACGTACAAGTGAAGACTCCACCCAGTATAACGCTGACATTGAGCACGCTATCATCTCGTCCACTCAGGTGTCTGCGTGCTCCGTCGAGCCAGGCTCAGCAGCAGATGTTAGCGTGGTTGTACGTATATCCGAGTCCCATTAATAATGACCGCCACTCACAGCGTGTCGTGGTAGTTGCGCATCTTGGGATCCACACGTACGCCTTTCGCGGTGAAAGGCGGGGGTCATGCGTATAATCTTGGGTTCTCTTCCACGACCGGGGTCCAGATTTCCATGACCCGATTCAACAGTGTCGAGCACAATAATGCCACGGGGACCGTTGATGCAGGGTCTGGCGTTACTTTGGACCAAGTATACGCAGCTCTCGACTCAACCGGAGCCAACATCGTTGGAGGACGCATACCTTCAGTCGGCATTTCCGGTTTGACTCTGGGCGGCGGTTGGTGATACCTCCATGTCACGACTCTGACCGCTGGCTGATTTCGTGTCACAGGCTATGCCTTCATGAGCAATCAGTACGGATTAACTATCGACAATATGGCAGGATATGAACTGGTCCTACCAAACGGGACCATTACAAATGTGACAGAAAGCAATAAAGATTTATGGTTCGCACTTCGGGTAAGTAGACTCGGACCTCAGAGGGAGACGCCACACTGAGACACCGTATTCTCAGGGTGGAGGGAATAACTTTGTGGGACATTTCCTTGCAAGGCGATAGAACAGGAAATTTGATTGACATTGATGACAGGGTATCGTGACCAAGTTCACTTACAAGACAGTTCCCCAGGGCCAAATCTGGGTCAGTAACATCCGATTGACGCAACACTCATACTCGAGAGCTGACTCAATTGATAGGGTGGTACTCTCCGCTACGATGTAGACAAGCTGGATTTAGTGAAGGAGGCCGTCCTGAAGTTTCAGCTGGTAAATGACACCAAGGCTAACGTGAATGTCTACGTGATTTACACTCCGGCGGGCGTACGTCCTTACGTTTCAATATTATAATCCTTTACAAACCAGGAAACATCATTCGTCCAGGCCGTATCCATTGGTCTCGTTTTCTACAATGCGCCCACACCCGCGCCGGGGATTTTTGATGACTTCTTGGCGATTCCGACCAATCAGTCCGATGTCAAGACGAGATCTTTCGTTGACATATTTGACAGCCTCTACTTCATAAATACCCCCAAAACAGATCGGTTGCTCATCTTTCGGCTCTGGGGATAAAATATGGCTGATGAAAAGATATAGGAGTCGCGTCAACGCTGTCTCAGTCACGCAGTACTCTCCGTCTGTTTTCGACGCTTTAGTGAATCAGATTTTGGTGAGCTCCATCATAACTCACGCCTCCAAATCTCACTCAACAAACGCATGTCTTTAGTTCTGGGGAGGAAAGATCGCAGCCCTAGATCCAAATCTCACCCTCTCAATCATCCTCGAGCCATTTCTCAAGGATGTGTTCTCTCACGGTCCCGCCTCTGCGTACCCACCCGACCGTTCTCAAGCTCTCTTCCCTACGGGTATCTCTTTCAAATACGGCAATGCTTCCCTGGACGACACTGTGAGTAAGGGGCTGCGGAATTTCTCTGATGCGGTCACCGCGGCGGCGGTTGTGGATGGGCAAAATGTTTCGCACGCGGCTGTATACCCCAACTACGCGTTGTTTGACACACCGCTGGAAGAGATTTATGGGGCGAATCTACCTAGGCTGCATGGGATCAAGAAGGCAGTTGACCCGGAGAATGTGATGGGCCTTGCTGGCGGGTTCAAGATATGAAGGATGACTCGGATGGAGTCCTTAATGCTGAATCACAATTTTCCGGTCCATGTAGGCCCTGTGAATAGAAGATACTGTATATAACTTAGTAATTGATCCCGGGCCCTCATTGCGATTGTTATTCTCAGCCTTGAGGCCCAGGCGAGACCTCGGCTAGTGGGACGAAGCTTTAGAATAGAAGTGTCATCATCTTGAACATGTTTTTCGCACTTATAATTTTGTATCCGAAAAAGGAAAGGTATTGTTCAAGTCTGTCCTCACTGGCAGGGAGGGAAGACAAACGATTTGAATGCAGGGGGCATTTTTCTGATCCACAAAGATGCTGTACCGGTGTACCCGTGGATCTCCACAAAATCGGTCAAGCGTCAAATATCGCCTTGCGTTCTGACGGGATAGGGACACACAAGGACGAGAGAAGCGGCCGCCCCGGGAGCCTTTGTGAAACTAGATCATTTCCCGCCACTGGCACGGCTTAGTTCACACCTTCGCAGACAAGAGCAAGACGAGCACTCGCCGCCTCCACTTCCAGAGAATATGATAAGGGATGTCCGCGATCTGTCCCAGGCCTTGACATCTTCTATCATAGTAGCCGCAGCAGTCTTTTGGAAATGTGGTAAGTTACATCATCTACGTTTGACGCATCATACCTTTGCACACACCCCAAGTCGAAGCGCGACGAAGCACCGCCTACGAGACGCCATGACGCGGGAAAACGGCTTAGGGAAAGAGGTGCAGCGTCTGTCGTCAATGCGACTAACTTACAATCGCGCGCACCCTCGGCCCATCTATGGCTATGTTTGTCGCGTAAGGACATTACATGCTGCGTCACAGAACGTGCGGAGACCGAGTTAGTACATATCAGGGAAGGCATGGGATTCCTTGCTACATACCGGATCCATCCAACTATGACCTCTAACCGTGAGTGAATCAGCCTGCCAATGAACAGGCCGAACAACCGGGAATCGCATGCTCCTCTAGAAGCGCGCGCTGGAAAGTACAGTATATGGCAGTGTCCCATTACTCCCATGTCTTAAATGTACGACGAACGTGTGATGTTTCTCCTAGCTCCGCAATCTTAGTGCTTGTCAGGACGTGATTTCGCAGATTACTTGCAGTATCTCCATTTCACTGATGGTTGTACCGGCCGAGTCAGTAGGCTGTACTTTGGAAACAGCGCCGCCCCCGATCTGGCCCGCGCGTCAATATGCGCGTCAATACCCATATATACCCATTCAAGATTTTGTGCTTGCTCGGCCATCAAGGTGCATCAAGGGTGACTAAGTTACTATGTAGCCCGGCTCCAAACCCGGCTCTCCGGCTTGAGCTTGATCGATTGATTACTTGATCACACGTAGATTGTGTAAGCACGTTTCACCAGTAGCTTCGACATCCACGACGCAGAAAAGGGTTACCCTTCCGTTCTTCCGGCTCTCCAGTGCACTCCATCGGAACCATGAGTGCCAGCGCGGGGCCGTGGGTGAACGCTGAAAGCGCTGAACGTTGAACCCTTGCGACGCGGCATTCCTTGCGGCATTTAGTTACTCGGGAATTTAGGATCGCCGCTGGTCCGTTCTATCGCTGAAACGGTGTTCCTCGCCGCTGGTTCTACTGGGTGACAACATGCATATCCGGCTGCCTGGGTCGACGACCCACCGCCAGTGTTTGGCACTGAACGGACTTTTCGAGTTTCCGTAAGCCGAGTTCGCCGCAGCGTCAGACCGTCAGTTCGCCACACCGCCCAAGTGTGTCGCCTTCTGCTAATGATGTAAAGGTGAGAGAATGATGATTGGGAGAATGAAAATCAGGTCTCACTAGTTGATAGGTCATAAGGTGGTGATACCCGCTGTTCTAATTCTCACGTAAGGATCCACCATTCGTCACGGTCATTTCAGTTGGTTGTTGGCCTGCGAGTCGCTGCGACTAGGGCCTTGGCACTCGCCCTGTTAGCACGGTATTCCACACCTTCATTGAGCTTCCTAGCTTCATCGTTCAATGACATCAGCGGGTGTGGTTGTTGGTGGCAGTTTATGTTCTATATTTAGCCCGGGCCGTGACTGCCAGGTCGGTGTGTTAGTTCGTTCCTGACTCTGTGACAGAACGAAGTTTCGTCGTCGCAACAAGTCATACAGAGGGTGGAGGCAACAGACTGCCAGTGTAAGGGAGTGAGTGATGCCCTTGATCCCCCCCAGAAAAGGTCCGAGCCGACTCATTGATTCTACACCGGATATCTGCAGCAAGTTTACGTTGAAGTTCTACTTGAATGGTTTCTCGTCGGATCATGGCTTGATATGCCTTCTGGACTCTATTGCCGTGGTACGCTCCTGCCATCGATTTACCTCCCCGCTGCTTAGGTGTTTGTCGCCGTCAAGAACGAAGATCATAGTGTTCCAAATGCTTATGTCCGCTCGTGTCGGGGGATCACGGCCTCCATTAGGCGCACGCGGTGTGAGATGGAGGCTGTGGACCAGGGGCAGCGCCGTCTATGTTGCACTCCGGTTGTCGAGTTGACATGCCATAGGCACATTAATCGACTCCGGATCACGGTTCCCAGCTTACGCCGGCGTGAAAGGACGGGATAAAAGGATGACACTGCGCTGCGAACCAATGGCCAGTCTCGATAACCTCTTTTCTCACATCAGTATGCTCTCGACAACTTTCTTAGTTGTCGCCTTCTCTCTGGTGTCTTTCTCCCATGCTTCTATTCTCACAGCAACACCGTCCGGGAGGTACCAAAGTACCTGTCGCAGAATCGCGAACGCCATTTCCAATTCCTCTCAGGTGTTCTACCCGAGTGCGTGGCTCTCATCTTCGCCTTCCTTTAGCACCAGGCTGACGTATAAGTGAAGACTCGATCCAGTATGACGCTGACATCGAGCACGCTATCGTCTCGTCCAGTCAGGTTTCCGCGTGCTCCGTCGAGCCAGGCTCAGCAGCAGATGTTGGCGTTATTGTACGTAACCCCGGGTTCCTTTAATAATGGCCACCACTCACAGCGTATCGTGGTAGTTGCGCGTCTTGGGATCCACCCGTACGCCATTCGCGGTGAAAGGCGGAGGTCATGCGTTCAATCCTGGGTTCTCTTCCACGAGTGGGGTCCAGATTTCCATGACTCGATTCAGCAACATCGAGCTCAATAATGCCACGGGTACTGTTGACGTGGGGTCTGGCGTTACTTGGGACCAAGTGTACGCAGCTCTCGACTCAACCGGGGTCAACATCGTTGGAGGACGCATACCTACAGTCGGTATTTCCGGTTTGACGTTAGGCGGCGGTTGGTGATACCCCCATGTCGCGACGCTGACCGCTGACTATGATTTCGTGTGACAGGTTATGCCTTCATGAGCAACCAGTACGGATTAAGCATCGATAATATGGAGAGATATGAACTGGCCCTACCAAACGGGACCATTACAAATGTGACAGAAAGCAATAAAGATTTATGGTTCGCACTTCGGGTACGTGGACTTTGACCCCAGAGGGAGACGCTTCACTGAGACTACATATTCTCAGGGTGGAGGGAATAACTTCGTGCGACACTTCCTTGCAAGAAAAGGAAGTTTGATTGACATTGATGACAGGGTATCGTGACCAAGTTCACTTACAAGACAGTTCCCCAGGGCCAAGTCTGGGTCAGTGACACAGATTGACGTAATACTCATACTCTCAAGCTGACTCGATTTGATAGGGTGGTACTCTCAACTACAATGTCGACCAATTGGATTTAGTGAAGGAGGCCGTCCTGAAGTTCCAGCAGAAGAATGACACCAAGGCCGCATTGAATGTTCCCGTGATTTACACTCCGGCGGGGGTACGTCTTTGCGTTTCCATATTATCCTTTACAGACCAGGAAATATCATCCATCCAGGCCATATCCGCTGCTGTCCTTTTCTACAATGCGCCCACACCCGCGCCGGGTATTTTCGATGACTTCTTGGCGATTCCCTCCAATCAGTCTGATGTCAAGACGAGATCATTCGCTGACATGTTCAACAGCCTCTCCTTCATAAATCCTCCCAACACAGCTCGGTCGGTTATTTCTGGGGTCTAGCGATGAAAAATGGCTGACGAAAAGTTATAGAGGTCGCGTCAACGGTGTCTCAGTCACGCAGTACTCTTCGTCTGTTTTCGACGCATTCGTGAATCAGACTTTGGTGAGCACCATCTTACCTCACGCGTCCGAACAACACCCAACGACTGCGCGTCTGTAGTTCTGGGGAGGAAAGATCGCAGCCCTAGATCCAAATCTCACCGTCGCAATCACCCTCGAGCCATTTCTCAAGGATGTGTTCTCTCACGGTTCCGACTCTGCGTTCCCACCCGACCGTTCTCACGCTCTCTTCCCCACGGCTGTCACTTTCGCGTATACCAATACTTCCCTGGACGGCACCGTAAGTAAGGCGTTGCGGAGTTACTCAGATGCGGTCACCGCTGTGGCAGTTGTGGATGGGCAAAATGTTTCGCACGCAGCTGTGTACCCCAACTACGCGTTGTTTGACACGCCACTGGAAGACATTTATGGGGTGAATTTACCTAGGCTGCATGCGATTAGGAAGGCGGTTGACCCGAAGGACGTGATGGGCCTTGCTGGCGGGTTTAAGCTATGACGAATGACTTGGATGGAGTCCTTCGTACTGAATCCTTATCCCCCTTTTCGATCGTTTTGGGCCCTGTGAATGGAACATACTATATATAATTTATTAATTAATCCGAGTCCCCATTGTGAATCTTTTTTCTCATCCTCGAAGCCAAAGCGAGACCTTGGAATGGTGGCGTACATTGCGTGCCCTCCCAGAAGACACAAGGTTAACGTATGGAGACGAGAGTAAGGTAAAAGAATAACGGGATCCGTCGGGGATATGATAGTCCGTGAAGCCAAAGTAAGAAAACCCACGGGATGGGCTGCCGTAGCAGGGCCTAGGGCGCAATCATTCAGGATCGATGGGGACTGCCGGTCAGGGGGGTTCCAGAGTCATCTTCGTGCACTGTACGAATTGTCCGAGGATATAGGCCATCCACGGTTGAAGAACTCATGGAGGTGGTATGTAACGACCATACATTCCCGCGCCTGTCGTAAACGGGCGAAGCGCGGGCAGTCATAGAAGAGTGTAAGAAGTCGCAGAAGGGGTTGCCACAGGGGCACGCGAGGTCTTCCTGAGGGTTTGCGAAAGCGAACAGCATAGTCGGAGGTGAAGGAGTGCTGGACTGCCACGTCATCTTCTATTAGCCGCAGCCGCAGTCTCTTCTGGAAATCTGGTAAGTTATAGTACAATACGTCAAACCAGTCAACCATCTCATAAAATAATCGGCCTTCTTCTGAGCGCCATGTAGCACTGAGTCAATTTTGAGTCACTGGACGCCCGTCAGAAGGGGTCCTTTTTCTTGTAAAAGAAATTTCAATTTATATTCTGGGACGCGAGTCAGAGACTAAGACCGGTCGTATCCCTAAACTAACACTAACTTGCATTTGTCGGATGGGACTCGTTGAGGAGTGATCAGCGAGGAAGAACGTGACGTTCCTCGCGCTATTCCCCGCGCTCGCAGTCAACATCCAGACTGTTTTGCAGTTAGTCGAAAGCGCATCTACCCACTTGACGATTACACGCTAGAAATTTCAAGATGGAGAATACCCAAAACGGAGTTCCAAGACAACCGAACAACTTGAACTGCTGTTGTCACCGCGGCGGCTGTTGCAGATGGGCCAAATGTGTCACACGCGTCTGTGTACAACTACGCATTGTTTGACACGCTTGAAGACATTTATGGGGCTAATCTTCCTAGGCTGCGTGCGATAAAACAGGCCGTTGACCCGAAGGACGTGATGGGCCTTGCTGGCGGGTTCAAGCTACGAAGCTATATGAAGATTGACTCAGATGACCTCCTTGCACCGAATCCTGATGCTCTATTTTAGGGTCCTCGTTTACAGTACTAGTTATCGTAGGAATTGAACGTTTATTAGATACAAACATGATTGGCTCCCTTACACATCGCCCTTACGCAATTTCTTGTTATCTTTGAGGGCCGGGTGGGTCCGAGCCAAAAGGGGGTTGGGATGCGAATCAGAGATGACCTTGATTCCGTAGGTCATGGGTCTCTGGACACCTGATTTCGACGTGGCGCATGAAATACTCGGTGTTTGAGTTGAAGAGTCCCCAAAACCGACACATCGACTACTCGCGATGGTCATTAAAGACTAGTTGCGCAAAGTCAAGACCGAAGCTTCTCTGGTGAGTACAGCATGCACGCAACGACGCGTCTATAGTTATCTTTTTCAGTCAGGTTCCTGACTTAGGAGGACCCTACATCAAGTATGTACTGCAGGTTCTGGAAGTCAAGTGTCCCGAGACCCGTGACCTACGGGGCTCACAGTCAGCCATCGTCGACAGTGAACAGGCACAAGGTTGGCGGGACTCACAGGGTCCCATCCCTCAGTGGCGGAAAATCCACCAAGGTTACAGCCCGGGTTCGAGCCTTTCGTGACGTCGTAGATCCCCTTGAGTCCCTTGCCATACAGCCAGGGGTTAAGAAAGCCGAGAGGGGCCTTGCCTCGTGAGACCTGGTAGTCATTAAGCAGTGCAATTATGCCCGCCACGATCTGTACATGCGGTCAGCCGGATGCTCAAGGATGGACAACGACAGGAAGGAGGAAGGATACACGCACGGGTGCAGAGCCGCTTGTGCCATCTATATATTCCTCGACGCCATTGAGGAAGATCGGGAATCTCATAGCCTGAGCGGCGATATCGGGGAATCCCCGACCCAACGTGCTGTACCAATACCAATGACGAAGTAAATAGGGGCCAGCTTAGGTCACGGGTAGGCGCACTTGTAAAGGCCTTGATATGTGTCGCCGAGATGCCGGAGGAAGGTAGGCACCGCCTGCTGCTGGTATTCCGGGCGTTCAAAGTAGGTAGAGAAGCCGCCCCCGGAAATTATTGCCCCTTCCTCTGGAAAAAATCCCGTCGTTCCACCGACGGAGGTGACCCAGGGACCTGCGAAAGCATGGCGGTGTAGTGAGTGATCTGCGCCTGTGTTGTACTGTTCCCAAGCCTAGAAAAAACGCCACACGTACAGGTTGCGGGGAAGGCTGGGAGAAACCGGACGGAGCCATCGTCGGTCTTGCAGTCCCCTGGGCCGACGCCGTCGTCCCCACTCGCAAAAATCACACTGACACCACGCACGCCGAGAATGGCAAACATGGAGCACAGGTACATCGCATATTCCTTCGGGCAGGTGCTCTCATTGAGGCTGTACGACACGCTAATCGTCCGCGGGATGTTTGTCTGTTCGAGGATGTAGTCGAACCAGGAGATGAACCAATCGGTTGTACCAGACGCCCCTCGGCTGTTGCTATAGAAGATGACCGGGGTCGGGTACACCATAGCCTCAGCATACTGGGTGTCGAGGTTCGCCTCGACAGTAGGGTGGTTCGGGTCGTATCCCCCACGGTTAACTTGTACTACGGTGAATGTTGCATCGGCCCCGTCGGAGCGGTATGTGCGCATGAACGCCGCCAAATCCGCCGGGTTCGGGTAATCATTTAGAATTCCCACAATCCCGAGTGCGTTCTGGTCTGTCGCAACAGGCGTATAGGAGGACGTGCCGTACAGCCAGCGTAGGAGTGATGGCGTGGTGCTACGCTTTCCATCGCGGGTCGATAGCACCCTCAAAAGCTCTGCTGATACCGGCATCGCCGCTGCCCAGCCAGAGCGCTTGCGTGGTGGCTGCCACTGCGTGCGCGGAGAGGCAAAGTACGTCGTCGGCGCTACAGTCTGGACGAGCCCGTGCAATGCAGCGGGAAGCGCGTAGCCAATTGTGCGGACGATGGTTTCATTTGTCTTGACATGCCTGTAGAGCTGATATGATGCGCCGAGGAGGGCGTTGGCTTGGGTTACAGACACGCCGTTGAGAGTCAGCGTGGTGCCGCCGTGTGTCATCGAGACGGACGAGGAGGACACGCCGTGGTATTCGAGCCAGGAGTTAACGAGCTCGAAAGTTCCTGGGCGCGGAGCGACAAGCTCCGCAACCTGCTCATCGGATAAGTATGCACCGTATCTGCATAAGAGCAGCGACGCTCGTAAGTACGTGCACAAGGGAAGAAGTAACGGAGAAGACGCGCCTTGGATGGTCGGGGTTACTGACCTCGTATAACTCATCGATCAAAGCGTTCTCGCGGTAGGGCCAGAGCGCAACATATAGATCGATCGTGGTGCCATCAAGTGGGCAGCCTAGGCTCTCCCAGTTCTCCGGGACAGCATTCCAAGAGTGCTTGATACGCATGTCATCCCAATGTGGTGAGAGGGGCTTTGATAGACTGCCAAGGTGAATAGTAGCAATGATGGATAGCACAGAGATCAGATGGTAGCGCATTATTACAGGAGGTCAGAGAGGGTCTCAATACAATGTGCTCGTGGGTTTAAGAAGAATGCCAGAAATTCAGAGATCGGTACGTTTTGAGAGCTATTATAGTGCCTTTCCACGTCACGGTGGGAAATGCACTCGAATGCAAAGGTAAAAACGCGAGCACGACCGAGGATTGCCCTTGACAGAGATCTTTGAGCGAGAACGTTGGAGCCCAGTCTACTTCCTTGGAATCAGCCAAAAAACAACGCTTGTCGCAAAATTCCGTATACAGTAAGTTAATTGATTCATATCATGACATATTACGATATTATTATAAGGGTCTTATAATAATGTTTTTGATTATAAGATAAGATACGAAGATCGCGTCTCAGACGCATGCTCTCTCAATCGGTCTCGACCATTACGCTACGTCATGCTAACGTCTGCTTTTCTTTAGTTTGGCCCGGGACTCCCGTGAATAAAGACGTGGAAGGGCAGATGGTGGCACGATACATGGCGTCCGAGGCCTGCAAGCGCAACCCGCCCAATGGATTAAACGGATAGAGCCAAGGATAGAGCCCGCAGTGGGGAGATAAGCGGCTCACGGACACGCTCATCCCCGACTTCAACCGCAGAGTCCTTGGCGAAGACTCCCTCTCACACTCCTACCGCCACACCATCGTGTTCCCCCCACGACACCACACACATCACCCTCTATGGTTGGAAGCCACCGACATGAAGTAGGACCACAATGGGAAGAAAACCAAGACACCGAAATACTCAAGGCGCACTTCCTCCGCGGTCATGCAGTTTGCAACAGAGCACGCCTTCACCGGCTCGTACGTCCAATGCTTCCGACCCAACGATCCCCCCCAAAACACTTCCCCCATCGGAACCGTAGAACACATCCTTTTATACTGCCCGTAGTATATCCAACCACGCATCACACACGCCATCCTCAGCACGACGACTTTCTGCCCTGTCCGCCCCCTCTACACCCTTCTTCTCTTCCCGGGACAGGGCAAAGAAGCTGTGCAAATCCATTGAAGAAACTCTCGAAGCCGGGATCCGGACCGCCGCCATATGCACCCGACTGAGTTCTGTGAAGCAAGGGTTCGAGTTTCCTCTTTTTCGTCTCTATGTATTCGAACTAACCGACTTGAGTGCCTAACCCGCACATATGTACGGTCTCCTTTCACGGAGTTCCTCCTGTTATTCTTCTCGCGTCTCAGTTCCTTTACTCTACTTTGACTCGAGGCCACTTTACGGACGAACGTGTTTCATAAATGTAGTAGGTACACGCTACGACTGGTCTGTGTCTCGGACACGCGTCCCAGAAAAAATCATCCTTTCTGAACACCTTTTCACATAGTGGACGCCAGGAAGTCAAAGCCTAGGCTTTCCAAAATTTCCCAACAGGAGAGCTGGGGCTCGGCCTGCCTAGGGTACTGAGGGGAGGAACCCATAGCATCTCAGGTGCGAAGCGTTGAGAGTGATTGTGCAGGCTTCTGCGCAGCGCGAGACATCGTATACAGGGGTGCCCTGGAAGCAGAGGTGTTCGGTTTGAATCACTAATGCCGCGTGCAAGTGCAGCGTGCTCTGGAACAAAAACAATGGGCTGCACTGAGCCGAGTAGCCGAAGGAGAGCAGAAGCATCGCGCATGCTTCCGCACAGCGCGCAACTTGGCAGAGATGTCCACCGCTGTTGGGACGCGTCGCATTTGAGTCACCAAGGCCGCGCGTAGGGGTGGCAGGCTCGGGAATGCAAGCTACGGGCTACGTCGAAACGTGGAAACGCAGCACGTGAGGAGTGTGGGAAAGTGGTGTGGCAATACACATAAAAGGTGTGATGAACACGGGCAAGCGTGAGCAATCATGCAATCAATCATGGGTAGGTGTGGGTATGGCCAAGGGTATGGCGGACTCAGACAACAGCACACCCGGGCCAGCACGCCCAGGCAAAGCGGACCGAGCCGCGTGGGAAGAATGTGGTGAGACCAGTACTGTACGTACGGTACGATACGAGCGCTACCAGCATCGATATAATGATCATAAGTTACAGTAGTACGGTACTGTAGTTCCTGGTACATGACTCAACCCCGGCCTCTCCGTGAGTTACCATATTGTTCTATGGTTTTCCAAGGCATTGCCATTCTATCTCCGGATAATAGTGTTCTGGTCATTGTTGTCGTACTCGCTTTTGATTTGTCTTTTGTCCACCCCTGATTCGATAGCATTATGCCGAGATCGATGAGCTGACCCAGTGCAGTACCAGCGCCGCAGTCCTGTCAAAAACGCCCCACTTTCTTCCCATCACGTCGGCGTCGGGACTCAATTCGTGTCCCGGAACCCGAGTCCCTCCACGCGGCCCCATGGCTGCGACGTGTTATTTATTAGATTCCATGCCCCCGTAACAAGGCGCTTTTAAAGCTTCGTGGCTGCTATAACTCGCGCGTGTGTTCAAAGCAATTATCATAAAGTCCTCCGGTGAATCAATCCCCGCCCGACACGCCGGCTCGGCTGCACAGAACACGGATCTCAGCTGCGAACCCCCTCCACCTTACTAGTACCGGCCACTCCACCGCACATGGTGACCTCCGAGTACCCCGTTCGCTGTTTGATCGGTTCCACAGTGCTCCCTGTACTAACTGTCCACGCTTCTTTGGTAAGTTGACAGGTCGGAGTCGCAAAGCAGATGACGTGTGTGTTCTACAGTGTGTGTGGGTTCCATGCCATTCCGGAGAACTTCTCTCCCCGTAACTTACTGCGCTCCTATCCGATAAATGTGATGGGCCGATGGGCGCTCGCGACAAACTCCGCAGTGGCGCGTCAGTCGCCCTGGGCTCTCATAATTCGCTGAACTCGCGTCGCTACAGGGAACCACCAGTTTCGAGGACGGACGATGAATGTTACTTGACACGGAAGCCGTCCAATAACGCTCCGAAGCGCCTGTTCGGGACAATAAAGGGCTGCTTCTGGTTTTCCCCTTGCTTGCTGGCCGCCAAGTACGTACGCCACTGGACCGTGAACGCATTCGCATGCATTTTTGCACCCGGACGTGGACCCCCGAACCCACAGTAACACCGCGCACTCTTAAGGCACATGAGTGCCAATCGCGAAGAATTTTTCCGTTTTTTCATGAACCGCTGCCGTCGGGCTAGTTAGTGTTGCGGCGATTTGGGCCGTGGCAGGTATTGTACGTGCGAGCGATGCGGTGCGTGCGGCAGCTATGCGGTGCAGTGCAGATCAACCTGCCTTTTTAGGAGAGTATTGAATTCGTACTGTGCCGACGGCGCAGAGGCGCAGTCACGTTGGACTGTCAGCCACTGTCAGCGCTCGATCTGCCCCTTATGCACATGAGTGTGGGTACTCAGGTGGATCCCAGCCCCGTGGTTAAATGACAGATATCTTCGTCATCCCACTAGGAAGGTGGGCTTCACTCGTGCCTTGGGTACTGCTGCTATTACGTGGAGGCTTTTCTCCATATTATCGACAGGTAAGCGTGGCCGTGCCGACTCACCGCAATGATCTGACTCAGCTTGATAATATCTGAGGCGTGCGCGGGTATGAGAGGCACGCTCATCCAGTCAAAGCGTTCCGCTCATAATAGCTTATTACGGATTTAGGCCAAATGTACAGTACGCCTGAATTGCGTGACGCCGAATCGGTACCATTTGTACAAAGCAAGAAGGGGAAGCACCACCTGCTGATGGTGAGCTTATGAGTCCGATTTAAGTTACGCGCCAGCGCGACATGTACCTGGACCCGTTCCTGTTTTCCATTTTCCATTTCAATTCCCAATCCCCTATCACAACGAACTGAAATACAGTAACTTACTGTACACTGTAGACAGTAGGGCCCCCAGAGTGTTCAATGAGAAGAATCTTAAATGGTGGTGATCCGAGGCCTTCTAACCGACTCCGATCGACGCATCGATCATGATCTACTGTACGCGACAGAAGCTATCATCATTTGAACTGTATCACCAATCCATGATGCCAGCAGTTCTCACATGCATAGAAAGAAAATTTGCGTCTCGACTTCATGCTAGCACTGAAGTACAAACCGCTATGGACGCATCGCCACAATATGCGGCGGGCCAAGCGCTCGTCTGCAGTGCCCAAAAGGACCCGCGTCCTATAACTCTAATTGTTATGGCTCAGCGCCGATGCAATACGTAGTTGACCGAGCGCGAAAATGAAACGACGGGTTCTTTCCCTTTTATATTTGTGTTCATTTACTTGTGCGCTCTACCAGCCACAGCTACCGCCGATAGACGGCGTCGCGTTACGCAAGTGCGTACAGGATCGTCTTCCGGGGCTGGTGGCGTGGAAATGGGAACATTCGTTACTGTAGGCCGCTATGGACGACTCGGATTCGTATCTGTGGCCCGTAGACGCCACGACCATCATTGTGGGCGGCGTCGTTGGGGGACTTCGGGTTTGACAACAGGCGTGTCTCCAGAAGGAAAGAGGAGGTACCGGATCGTCAAGAGATATAAGCGTTGCGTGGGATGGGAAGTAAGTGGAAATGGCCGTCTTTGACTCACATACTGGGTCACGCGCCTTCCGAGTCACCGCCCTCATGATTGATTGTTCCACCAATGCGCAGCAGTTCTAGATTTGCCAAGAAATTTGTCTCCGTGGTCCTACTGTACGTCCAAGGACTTGAACTTTGACGGGTGCGCAATTACGGCCGCCCCATAACCTTGAGTATAGCTGCGGCCTGGTTTTAGTCCCTAACCACCAAAACAGAGAAGAGAGCCCATCATATACCATGTCCGTTGATCCCGGACGGTTTTATGATATGAAACAAAAGCCTGGAATGATGGGCAATTGATAGGAAACAATCCCTCCGGGAGTCCGAGAAAGAGCCAAAAACTGCCACAACGAAAGAGCCTTTCTGGGATGAGCGCTGAGTGGGTGAGGTCGGAGCTAAGTTAGGAGGAGGTGTGAGCGCAGTCCCAGGCCTGCTGCGGTAAGTAGTCGATCCACACTAGCAGCACAATCGGCGGGCGCGGTCAAGATTGTACAACTCTTGGACAGGCTGCCACAACCAGTAGGCGACAGAAGAGGGGGAAAAAACATCCGTGTGTATGTGTGTGTGACTTGGTTCTGTTTCGCCCCAGTCGTTCTTTTTTTTTTTTTAAGAAAAACGCGCCGGCGGAGATACCAAAACTTGAAGCGGCGCCATGGAAGACAATAGTTACCCTTCCATTTGTGCGCGAGCCTTGGTAGGCTATCAGCCTCACGTTTACATCCGACGGTTTTTTGGGTTTCAGTTACAAATTTTAGAACAGTGCATGGCGGACCAGCGCCACATTGACAATAAAAAAAGTCCAAAGAGGCTCATGTATGAGATTACGATCAAAAGTCAAAGGGCTACAGTATACGTAAGAGCAATACAGACCCGGACAACTGAATGCCCCGAGCGACCAAACCCGAACGCCGGGTGGCGTATGAGTAGCATAACAGCGACAACGATAAGGATAACAAAAAGGAAACTAGTAGGCGAGCGAGCCAAACAAGTAAATTAAGGTGCGCGAGCGAGTATCCGAAGCCTGAGGCATGGCGGCGGCGGCGGTCCATCTCGCTGCAAGTGGCTCGCCGGCGGCACATTGCGGCGCACACACGTATCGTATCGCATCTCCCGTCTCCGATCGGGGAGGACGTCTATACGCAAAAACCACGGAACAACAGGCCAAGAGTCGCCTTATGTTTCACGCCCCTGGCGTTGCTTCTCATGCGGTGTCTGTGCGCGCCGCCAATTCATAGCAAAAAGACGTGTTACTGTACTGGGGTCTAGAGCAGCAGCAGCAGCGTTCGTTTTGCCACCGGCCCCAGCGGAAAGGCAGGCGGCGCGCCGGCCCGGCCCGGCCCACGGGAATCGTTAATCGTCGTACCCGCTTCCCTCGTCGTCGCCGCGCCGCTTGTCGTTGCGCGCGCCACCGGACGAGGCACCCCCAGCGCTGCCTGCAGACGCGCTCTGCGATGGATCGTCGACCTTTCTGCGGCGTTTGCGCTCTGTCTCCCGTAGATTCAGACGCACTCCAAAGTACGATAGGTGCTGTGTGTGCGTGGTTGTCAGGGAACGCTGAACGCGGTGCGATGGTTGCCGTGGCGCACCTTCGTAAGGTCGGTTGACGCCCGCAGGCCGGGAAACTCCTTTGTCGAGTAGACGCGGAATGGCCCGCCGTAGCACTCGGCCCAGACGGGCTGTCTGTCCATCGGTCGCAGCGACGCGGGAGAAAAGGTCGAAGCAGCGGTAACGGAGTATAAAGTTCCCCTCTGCCTTCACCGCGAGATCCTATCATATTGGGGGCACGCGCGTCAGTACGCCGCGCCAACGCAAGTAAGCACACAAGAGAGGAGTTGGGAAGACGAGAGAGAAGACACGGACTGAGAAAACGAACATCAACACTTTGTTGCCCTTGTAGTCGAGGTTGGCCGCCTGTACAAAAGTGGTGCCTGCGAGGGCCTCGGTCTGCCTAGAGCCCTCGTTGATGGGATAGGTCCCCTTGAAGTAGTGCACGATCTCTTCCGGGCGCGTCGCGTGCAATGGAGGCTGATTGGGAACAAACTGCTGCGGATCTTGCACCTGCTGTTGTTGTGGTAGATGGTTGGCGTGGACAGATGACATAGCTCCAAGTGGCGCGCCACCTTGCTGCGGTTGTTGTGGCTTGTTGCTGAACAGCAGTGGGATAGGGAGCAGGTGGCTGCGGTGCAGGGTACGTATACGGGTACGGCTGCGCACCGGGAGAGTAGGGCGTTGGAGATAGTGTGGATGAGGACGCGCGGCCAGGTGACGCCTGTGCCTGATCTGGGCGTCGTTTGGGGTCGGTAGGGGTATCAGGCGAGTCGCTGGAGGGAACAGGAAAGAGGTCGACGTGACAAATGAGGCCCATGTTATTGATTTCACTGAGGGAAGCTCAGTCACTCGGAATCAGTGAATGAAAGGAAAATAGACGCAACTCGTAGTTTTCGACTTCCCTATCGGGTGTGTCTGTGCCTGGGAAGGCATAGAAAAACTTGAGTTGGACGACGGGAGGGGGATCGAGAGGTCTGCGGTCTTTACGGGCGTACCTGATGACGATATGGGACAACCGGATTACAAAGGGGATTCGGGACTTACTTGCGCCCAAGATCGGCTTTTTGCAGCTCTATGAGCTCAGCCCGCACGTGTTTTCCAGCGAACTGGCCAGTTGAAAAATTGAGAGGGGCGCCAATGACACGAGGAGGCGTCGAATGAGATGCATCACGAGATTGATCACGGTCTCTAGCCTGCTGAGAAGAAGACGGAGGTTGTGGCGGCTGTTGTTGCTGGGAAGGATAGGAGGAATCCTGGTGTGCATAAGGGTGGATGTGACTGGGAGGGGTAAGGATACATGTCGGCGCAGAGACATGAAGGACGGAGGGGCCTGGGAAGGAGGAGGAGGACGAGGAGGGACGAGGAAACGAGGGAGTCGAGTCGGATTAAATAGGCCGGAAGTTGGCGCGAGGATGATGAATTTGTCCAAGGGGATCCGTGGCTTTATTAATCCCGGGAAAAAGGCGGAATTCTGGATCCAGTTCTTCGGCGCTCATTCCCAACCCAGTGACAGGGCGCTCCGTCCGCCGGCAATCCCCGTGCAGGGAAGCTAGATCACAAATCAGATCGTAATTTATCCAACCTGGGCGCCGAAATTCGGCTCAGTTCGATGCACCCTACTCTTCCTATTTCTCGCCAACTTTCAGGTGTCTCTCCCTCTCCTGATCACCGTCGACGGCCCACGCCCCGGTGTCGACAGCCCCCGCCGACGACCCGCAACCATGTCCCGACTGCGACTTGCAACCTGGAACATCCGCTACGACGTCCAACCCGATAGCATCCCTCTCTCGGCCTCTCTTGCTGCTCTCCCTGACCCCCTTCTCCCTCCCCGCGCGCTGCCCGTCGGCGAGCAGCCGTGGAGCGCGAGACGCGTGCCCGTCGCGCGCGCTCTCTTCGTATCCCAGTTCGACTTGGCCGGTATGTACGTAGCCCTTGGGCTTCACGCGGTGCTTGATACGCTTCGCAATAGGGTTCCAGGAAGCACTCGTCAGGCAGGTGCGCGATCTCGTGGATCTCTTGGGCAGTGATTATGCCTGGGTACGTTCTTCATGTGCACGTTTTGGCATCCGTCTATCGACGCTACTGTACTAGGTTGGCGTCGGAAGAGACGACGGCGTCTCGGCGGGCGAGTTTAGTCCGATCTTCTACCGGCGGTGAAGCCCTTTCCCACACCTCACACTCATTTCTTTTTCATCGCCAATTTTGCGCCCAGCTCGGCGTTCACCCTCCTCGTGACCGACACGTTCTGGCTTTCCCAGGCGCCATTCACGCCCGGCTCGTGCTTCCCAGGCGCCGGCTGCTCGCGCCTCGCCACGTTCGCGCACTTCCGCCTCGTCGTTGCACCTCCGACGAGCACGGGTGAACTGATCTTGTTCAACACGCATCTGGACCACGTCAGCGACGCGCAGCGCCGGCTGGGCGCCGCGATGCTGCTCCATCGTGCGCGGTACGAGGCGCATGCGAAGCCCGGCGTGCCTATCTTCGTCACGGGGGATTTCAACAGGTGCGCTATTACCCCCCTTTTCTTGCCGCGCTTTTCTGGCTAACAAGATGAGGTAGCACGGCGATCGGCGACGATGACGGTGCGTATGCCGTGCTGACGGGTAAGCAGCCTGGCCCGCCTGTGCCGGACGACTTTGCGCGGCGCTTCCCGCTGCCCGCGCGCGGCAGCGGAGGACCGGGTAACTCGGAGCTGGTCATGGTAGACATGCGCGTGGCCGCGCCGCGCCTGCACGTTGGCGGGGAGTGGGCTACGTTCACTGGGTTTGAGCAGCGCATGTCGGACAATGAATGCATCGATTTTGTGTTTGGGCGGAGCGACGGCGGGTGGTGCGTGCTGGACGTTTCTTCGTGATTTGTACCCTGGACTGATGGCGTCGCTGGGAACAGGGAGGCAAAGGGCGTCTTTGTCCATGGTAACATAACTGACGAAGGGATGCTCGCGAGCGACCATCGGCTTGTCGTTGCGGATGTCGTCCTTCCTTGAGTGGTGAAGTGGCAGGCAGTTTTGTTTTCCTGGGTTATTGCGTGTATGAACTATTCAGGGAGAGGAATGGCGTACAACCTATCCAGAGAGTGTATGATCAGGGCATAAACAAGGTCTAGTTTGATACAACAGCGGAGAACAGCAGAAATGATGTGACAACATTAGCATACTACAAATAGGACAACGACGAAGACGGCGTGTGATGGCAGTAGACAGCGATGAGCCTAGTGCCCCAGGACCCATCCTGCCACGGCACACGGCACAACAAAGAAGGCCCATGACGTCCCAGCGACGCCGACACGGCGAGCGCCAGACGGCGGCGCAAAGTTCGGATTGTCGCTCGAGTCAGGTGCGCTGGCGGTGCTGGCGGCAGACGCACCCGTACTCGTGGCCCCGCTGCCTACTAACAATACAGCAATAACACACAAAGGGCTGAGCGGGCGTACCTGAGGCGGCGAGCGCGGAAGGAGTCCCGGTCGGGATCAGCGAAGACGGGACGGCGGAGATCGGCGCCGGCGCCGGGCTCCCAGCCGCAGGTCTGTGTGCGGAATGTGGATGAGGGCAGGAGAGAATGCAGAGGGGAGAGGGAGGACCCGCACGGGCAGAAGGTGAGGGTGTAATCGCTGTTGAGCGACGAGTCGCACGACCACAGCGCCGTACCGGAACTCTCGTCGTACGCGTATACGTACGAATTGGGGCAGTTGCTCTCTGCGAAAGCCGCGTCAGTGTTCGGCTATTTGGGGCCAGGGCGAGGCGGACGCGCACTGAAGTAGGAGTAGAAGTCCACGCCCGAGGGCGGGCACGTCGCCGCAGTGTTGTGTGTGCCGGTGCAGCAGTTGGACGAGTCCGCTGCGGGTTATCAACATGAGGGTAGCAAGGAAATGCAGCGCGCACGCACCGGAGTTGTCGAGATTGGCCACGCAGGCGCTCTTGCACCCGACCGGAAAGCCGGTCTGGTCGATCGGGCCAACGAGCGGCGCGGGACAAGCGGGGCCGAGGTCGACGGGGCACGAGGCGACGGAGCAGTTGGGAGCGGAAGGGATGATCGCCATTGGGAGGTTGTATCCATCCACGAGAGAGACTGCGCGAGCAGGTCAGTCTTCCGTAATGAGACTCTGCAAGCCACACGCACCGTCGTAAAAGTCGCGATTCCCGTCGCCCTGCAACGTCCATTCTGCCACCGTCGCAGGCGGCACACCCTGCGCGACGGCCCAGTGTGTGAGCGCTTCAGCGGAGGAGAACGGGAGCGTACGGTGCCGCTTTGGGGGTCGCATAGGAGCCCGCCGTTGCACCCGCCATCTAGGCAGGCACTCGGACCGATGTTCGTGGAAAAGTTACAATCACGGCGGCCCTAAAAAAGAAGAAAAAAGGTTGCATGAAGTTTACGAGGTTTCAGGTTGGGCAAAGGCAGACCCAGATGCGCCCAGCCTTCCAGTTGTCCGGAACACCAAACTGGACGGAGGTCGTGGGAGGCGATTCCCAACTACACATGTGGTGCAAAGCCGTGAGTTGCGAGTGCACAGCGTGAGAAGGAATACGTGTAGCTGGACGTGCCCTGTGGGGAAAGGCGGCACACTTTGGGCAACGCTAAGGTCGGTATACATCTGTGGGGGAAGAATTTGGTTCATGCGTGAACCAAGACTGAGCAGCGGCACGTACGGCAGGCCTACAATGAACACCACACCTCCTGTCAGGACTCCTCGGGCATGAGATAGGTTCCGCATACGTGCCAGATGGTGAAAGGGCATGCGTTGACAACTGTGAAGAGGCGTGCAGTGGCACTCGGAAGCTGCGCAAGGGCTTGAAAGATGAAGAAGCCAATCATCTCGTGTGAAGGCGGTTTGTCGTCAACGAGTCAGTTGGGGCGCAGAAGCTAAAGTGAACCGACACGACCAACACGAGGCCCACCCATAGCCATGCCAGGCAACACCTTGAGGCAGCACCAACTTCTAAGAACCATGACAGTGATACCCCGGGCCGGGACCACGGCAACGCAATGCCGAGAAACCGGAGGTCGCACGCGAATCCGGGTCCCCTCCCCTTACAATTGAACTAGCCGCTGAATCCCAGATCCTTGGACATCCTTTCCAGATTTCACGAAACATAGATACGAGGCGATAACGAGGATCTCAGAGATCTAACCGTATGGCATATGACATACGATCCTTGATACGATCAATCGTGGACCGAACTATCGCACCCACGCTCTAACGCCGTCTCCGTGCTACCAACCTAACTTACCCCCGGTAGTGCAGTACTCCAATGGAGCCTTGATGGCTGCTACCCCAATCGCCTGCATCCGCTTTGCTATTTTTTCGGATCCATTTGAATGCTCCTTGGGGTGTATGTAGCACTCTAACAACCCGCCTAATCCCTATACTATTTTCCTTCGTGGGTCTGAGTCACTTTCGTTCCTGGTCATAGGCTCGAGATCTCCGCCTGTTGCTTTTATGGTAGGAATCTCGGGGATTGCTCACTAACGGAGTTGTGCCAGAGCACGGCGTGCTCCAGGGACAGAGTGAAGAGGGGTGACCGAAGGATAAATATCCGTCTTGGGGTAAAGAATCCTATATAGCACCCAATTACGATTCATGGGTCTACCTACTTCAGGGTATATATGGGACTGTCATTAAAAAGACTACGTCTTCTCCCGAGTCTCCCGAGGAACATATTACCTGGTCACAAGACATGTCCGGACCGTGCAACGCAGCTTCTTGCGCCGTGGAATAAGGCCTGCGCAATCTGTGATCAGCCTGAGGTTCCCGTGAACATCGTCAAGCACTTCCCGACCATATTTGGCGACTGCACAACGACAGAAAGGTCTCAAGCTCGGTCCATGACTTAACCCATTCTAGTTGCGTAAGTTCGTGTGGCGACCGCGGAAGAAGCACCGCGAATTGTTTTAATGTGCAGTGGTATATTATGGGAAGTGTGAGCAAGCTCTAGGGTTCCATCCCTCAAGTTATTTCACAATACGCAGTTAGTCGACATGTGCCGGTACATGTCCATGTCCAGGATCTCCTGAGTGGTACTTCACCATTTGACTATTACGAGCCTCACGCCAACGTCGTTGGTCGCCTGCCAAAAGAAAAGACCCGATAGATATTGACAATGATCATTTTCGCAGCACAATCGAGTCGTTCTCGCTTTCTTCTGTAACAGGTTCTGCTTCAGAGGACAAGAACGGCCCGGAGGAAAATGGTGATGGACACCCTTGGTCAACCTCACTGCGATTGGAGAACGGCACCATTTGTGCCTGTGAGGTACCTCATTTCACTATCGAGGACACAGTACGATACGATACCAAATCAAAAAGAAAAGGAAAGAAAAGTTACAAGTCAAACGCGTCGCTGCGCCACCCCGCACCGTTCTCCTCCTTCTGCTGCTTTTCAGCAATCATATCTTCAAACGTGCGTACCTTCCGCAGCCCCGCCTTGGCACCTTCCTTTGCCTTACCAACGACATCCTTCGCAGCTCCCTCAACGCCCTCCCTACTGATATCGGCGCTGACGCCCGCCTCGCGTGCACGCTCGCTGATCGGCTGCGCCAGCGTGCCCTTCGGCCCGTGCTTCTCGGGCCCTAGGACCTGCGGCTCCGCGCCAAAAGCGATCTCTGCTTTTCCGCCTGCATCGCTGACGACGCCGGTGCCCGTCGCGCGCCACCCTGCAGCGAGCCCGCCATGCAGGCGTCGCATGCGGCCAAGCTCGCTCCACCACGCCGCGGCGAGCGCCTGACCGCGCGCGAGCCCAGCGTCCTCGAACACCTCTGCGCGCACGGTGATGTCCCACATGACCGCGTCGAGGCCCTCGAGCGCGTTGCGGATGTGCGCGCTCAGTGCGTTCTGCAGCGCGCTGCGCAGACGCGCCGTGAGGAGTGGGCGGAACATGGTGAGCAGGACTGCGTGGTTCGACTCCGTCACGCGGACGTCGGCGTCGTCCGAGAAATTGAGGCCGACGTACTCGACGTGCGTGAACCGCTTTTGCTCGGCGCGCACTGCGAGCCCCGCGGGCGTGTTGGGGATCAGTCGTACTTTGATGTCGAGGTCCACGCCCTCGGGTGGAAGAGTGATCTCTGCCAGTCCGGTGAATACCGCAGGCCCAACATTGGAGGTCAAGTCACGATAGTAGAAGGAGAGCTGGCTGAGTTGGAGCTGGACCCCTTTGATGTGGACGTGTGTCAGAGCTCCAACAGCCATGCTTGACGCGCCTTCGCTAGGTGCGGAGATCTCGACGTCGGTAATGTTTCGAATGAAGACGTGTCCGGGAAGGAGACTTATGGAAGAGATGTCGAGGTCTTCGAGCACGAATTCCATCTTTTGATCAACGTACTCAGTGCTACCGTGGATATCAGCGACGGCAAACTAGACGGGGGTCAGAGCACGTACCGGGGGATCGGAATGCTCTTCAGCAAGGAAGCAAAGCGCGGCAGATAGACATTGAACAGGTCCGTCCAAAGCCACGAAGCGCCGCTAATCGCAGACTGCAGGCCGACAGCTGACGCGTCGATAAGAGTTTCTTCGAGATCCCGTCCGAGGCGAACGTGTGCCTTGCGTACGGCCTGAAGATCTTCGTCCTTCTCCATGCGGTCCTGGAACTCCCGAAATTCGTTGCGCAAGAGATCAAAGTCGACTATCCACGGGCGACTCTTCTCGGACTCCGGGTCTGTGAGCTCCTTCCAGCGCCTGCGAAGATCCTGACGAGTGTCCCTGAACTCTTGCGGATCGTCCTCGCCAACTTGCTCGAACGTACGCTTCGCGTAGGCAATGAAGTCATCCACCCACTGCTGAAGACTCTTGTCGTTGCGAATGTCGATGACGCATTTGTTCAGGGCAAAATACAGGTCTTCCAGGCTCTTGCCGCCCGCCATGTTCTCCGCGAGCTTGCCGATACAGCGCATGGCATGAACAAGATGCTTCTCAGGAGTCGGATCGTCAATGAAAGACTCCAGGGAGGTTGATTGTGCAGCGTCGGCGGCCACGTCTCCCGTTGCCCTCAACCACTTTTGGACGAGATTGAACAGTGTGTCGAGCGACTGGCGGTACTGTGGATCCTCTCGTGCCTTCTTGGTGATCTAGTAGAAATTAGTTACGATCAGCGGCTCAGGTGGAAAACTCACGGTCGAGATAGCAGCTTTCAAACGTGTCTGGGATCGATCTTTCAACTCGGTGGTCTTGTCGCCGACAGATTGAGCGGCTCCAATAGTCTTAGAGCCAGCAACCTTCGCTGTATCCATGCTCTTTTCGAACACTTCGCGTGTATCAGTCGTCTCCCATTCCGCTTTTGTTTTCTCCTTGATACCGACGGAGTCCCGCTCGCCAGCTTGTACTTCGCCCTCAACCTTACGCAGGCTTTCGGCAGCTTGAGTGGCCTTCTCGCCAACAAGTTCGGCAGCGTCGGCGAGCGACAGACGGGTGAAGGATGCAAAGTCCGAGAAGACGCCAGAGCCCTCTGCCGTCGCGTTGTCCCAAAAGATCTGAAGGGAAGTACGAAGGGATGAGGCGGCGGCTTGGTAATCATTCGAAGCCTCCCCTGAATCCATGGGGACATCGACGTCGATTGAAGTGGCGGAGATGTCTGCCTGGCTCAGATGAAAGAGGGCCTCCTGGACTAGATTATCTCCTGAGAGGGGCTTTAGACAAATAGTCACGGAGACGATGGGGAACATACGGTTTTTGTGGGCACCATAAGTTTTGTACGCTTCAAGGATGCCACGAAGGTCTTGAGCCAGCTTCCTGCCATTCTGGCTGAGTTCACCCCCGCCGCCGGTAGTTTGCTCTACTTGGAGAAGATCAGATAGAAGAAGTTTCTCAATCAGGGTGTTTGTCTGAGACTGAGAGGGCTGTTTGCCCGCTCTGAGTGCAGCGATAACAGATGTGATCTTGTCCATGGTGTAGTAGGTGTAGCGAAGTGGAGATCCATTTAGGAGAGAACGGTCTTATATACCAGAGCTGGAGTGTGGAGATTGCATTCCAATAATGACGTCCTTGTCGAAAATGCGTATGACCACGTGTTAAATGCGACGCCACCTCTGACGCTCGAGTGAGAATGGCGCGTCATCGACACGCGGAACCACTTTTGTCAGCGCCGCTATGCGGCAGACGATTATCATTTTATGTGCGGGTTATGTAAGGGAGAAATACAACGCATTGGTGTCGAATGCAAGGGGAAGACGATGCGAATGAAACAGAATAATACGGTAAATCAGTCAAAGAGACCAAAGCCCTAACATTTTGATAAGCATCTCGCGAATACACGTGAGGAGAGTTACCCACCATGTCATCATCCGATTCTTCCTTCTCCTCCTCTTTCTTCTCCTCCGCTGGTGCATCGGCAGCAGCAGGGGCGCCGCCGCCGCCACCGGCAGCAGGTGCACCGACCGCAGGAGCGCCGCCACCGGCCCCAACATTGGAAAGGAGGTCCTTCACATTCTTTCCTTCGAGAGCTTTTGAGAGAAGGGTGGCCCAGATAGGCTCAAGTTCAGCGCCTGCCGCCTCAGCTATTGTGATGATCTTTTCAGGCTATACACTACCAATTAGACATTTCTTATCGCTTTGTGCTAGCGGTGCCTACGTACCGTGATATCTACCCCGTCATCTGCGAGGATGAGAGCTGCGTATGTTGCTATAAGTTCGGTGCTGGCCTAGAGAAGTTGTTACTGAGTCAGTAGATTGCCCTATGTCATCCGCTCCAAGCATTGTCCATCCACCATGATTTTTGTCTCCATCCCTCAAAACTATATTACCCATGGACAAATAAGGTACAGGAGTCCGTACTCACCATTAGGCAGTCGATCGGGCAGAGGTGAACGTCGGGGAACGGGTAGTTAGAAATGAGTCGGTGGTGGGTGCGATAAGGTTTCTCCTCCAACACAGAAAATCACATGATCAATCCCCCAGATCAGGTGATTATCGCACCGCACGCGTATACACATACATATATGCAGTGCATTCGGTCTCAGACGTACTGAATATTTCCTTGGACTGTTAGAGCCCATTGGTAAATGAGAAATACGAAATGGTTGACCTTGCGGTTGACTCAAACAAATGCAGTCATCCGAAGAGTCACGAGGGTGACAACTTCTGTTTGCGTCTATTTGTAGTGCCACGTCTCCCGGTGTGGGTTCAGAAACCCGCGGTGAGTTGCGCTACGCCCACATCACCAAGGTTCACTATCCTATTTCTATCCTTCCATCCTTGCCGCTCTTTGACCTTGACTTTTTTCTACAGTCATGAGCGGGTGTAAGTTCAATACCTTCTATCCTTTGCCACGACTGACATCTTCTCCAGTCCGGTTCCTTAATCTCGTCCGACCTTTCCTCCCAATTCTCCCGGAAGTTTCGTCACCCGATCGCAAAGTACTTCTACCTCTTCCTATCGACGCCTCAAGCTCTAATCCTTCTTTTACAGGTTCCTTTCAACCAAAAAGTACTATGGACAGCCGTCACCCTCCTCATTTTCCTCGTCTGTTCACAAGTTCCCCTATATGGCATCATGTCCTCCGACTCGTCTGACCCATTCTATTGGATGCGTGTCATCCTCGCATCCAACCGTGGAACACTCATGGAACTTGGAATAAGTCCTATCGTCACTTCGGGAATGATCATGCAGCTTCTGGCAGGCGCTAACCTCATCGACGTCGACTTTTCCCTCAAGGAGGATCGTGGTTTGTTCTCTGGGGCTCAAAAACGTCAGTATATGCGCATACATATGACTCAGATTTGCTGACTCGTTATCGTAACAGTATTTGCGCTCCTCATCTCCCTCGGTCAGGCCACTGTTTACGTGCTCACCGGTCTTTATGGCCAGCCTTCGGACCTCGGCGCTGGAGTCTGCCTTTTACTTATTATCCAACTGGTGGCCGCCGCTCTCATCGTGATTCTCCTCGATGAGCTCCTTCAAAAAGGTTACGGTCTTGGTTCTGGTATTTCCCTCTTCATCGCCACAAACATCTGTGAGTCGATTGTCTGGAAGGCCTTCTCCCCTACCACCGTCAACACCGGCCGCGGCCCTGAATTCGAGGGTGCCATCACTTCCCTATTCCATCTTCTTTTCACATGGAACGACAAAGGCCGTGCTCTCCGCGAAGCTTTCTGGCGTGAGCGTCTACCTAACGTGATGAATCTCATCGCTACCCTTGCCGTATTTGCCGTTGTCATCTACCTCCAAGGGCTTCCGTATCGAGATCCCGGTCAAGAGCAATCGCTTCCGTGGACAGCGTGGCTCGTACCCTGTCAAGCTCTTTTACACCTCGAACATGCCCATAATGCTCGAGTCAGCGCTTACCTCGAATGTCTACATTGTCAGCCAGATGCTCTTCTCCCGTTTCCCCGATAACTTTTTCGTTAAACTCTTCGGCGTTTGGGAGGTACGTCAGATGGCCTTATTTTTCCCTTTTTCTGTTCTAATATCCTTTTTATTTTGCCTCTGTAGCCTATGGAAGAGTCAGCGCAGCTTGCTGCCACCTCCGGCTTTGCTTATTACATCTCTCCTCCGCGAACCCTCCATGCGGCGCTCGTTGATCCTATTCACACTGTTTTATACATTTTGTTCATGACATCTGTATGTGCCATCTTCTCCAAAACCTGGATCGAAGTGTCGGGCTCTGGCCCCCGTGATATTGCGAAGCAACTCAAGGATCAGCAACTCGTACGCACTCCCTTCGTATCTACTTTTAGTGTACTCACGTGGCCTAGGTTATGGCTGGTCATCGCGAGGGTTCGATGTACAAAGAACTCAAGCGCGTTATCCCGACCGCAGCTGCATTGGGTGGCGCTGTTCTTGGCTTACTCTCCGTCGCCGCTGATCTGATGGGTGCCATTGGCTCTGGTACTGGTATCCTCATGGCCGTTACCATCATCTACTCTTGTGTGTATTCCAAGTTGCTAAGCTCCGTTTCCACGCTAATGACTCCCGGCTAATTCTGTAGACTGGGAAATCGGACAGCGGGTACGTGTGCACCATTTTTTCTACGCGTTTAATTTCTGATAGTCGAGCTTACAGGAGGCCGGTGGTCCCGAAATGGCTGCGCTTGGCGAGTTCCTGTGAGCATCCGCTTCTGGAAACAGCGGCACGTTGGTCTTCGGACCACACAAGGGGGAACTAGGCTAACAAGGGTGGTAATACGTTATTAAAATCCTGTGATGCATGTCTCGTATGATACCTTTGCACGCGTCTTGCAGGGTATGCGCTGTGCCTGAATGCAATGACCCCTATTTGGACTCATAAGCCCTAACCACACAGACGTGTGCCGATTTGTGCTTTGGGTTCTCGCGAGATGCGACCACTCGACGCAAGTGCACAAGCAACTCGAGAGCAACCCAAACTTCCCCTCGCCCTGGCACCGACACCTGACGTATCGCAATGTCATTCCCTCCTGGGATGGCGGGGATGGAAGAAACAAGAACTGTTTGAGTACTTAAACCTTACGACAAACAGTATCATACGTAGTGAAGTGTACTAGGCCCACATCCACTTCACATAATTAATCTCAAAGAGAAAGGCAGTCACTGTGAGTCGGCCTTCTCTAGTGAGTCGGCCTTCTCTAGATGAACGAAGACGCAAAGATGAATGAACAGAACCAAGTTGACTGCCCATTTGTTCGTTCACGTCAATACCAGCACCACAGGGGTAGAGACAGACAGGTGTGCTCACCTCTTCCCATACACATCGCGAGAGGATCCCATTGATCCCGGTCGGGCGCTAAATCAACCAGGAAGAATCGTTCCCAATATTTCCCAGGTTTCCGTTCATAGATCAAGTATAACCTTATTGCGTCGCGGTGAGTGCTTCTGAACGACCATGGGAGGGAATCGCCTCACCCAACTCCAGACAGCACCACAAATAAATCGACTGACGTCGCTACGACAGGTGGGACCCTGTCGGTGTAGGACAAGTCGACCACGAACGATGTAACACCCCAAAGTATCATGGTTGTGAAAACAAGCAGTCTGTGGCCAGTTAGTTTAAGTTGACGCGGCGGATCCCTCGAGGGACCGTCGCGGGTAGTGGTTTGCGGGCTCGGCTTCAAAGCCTAAAGCCAGCCTAAGACAGCCGTCCGAAACCGGGACGGGACTGGGACGAGAATGGGTCCTGGCAGGGCTCATGGCCCGGTCTTCAATTTTGGCATTCGGCTCCGACGGTCTCACGTCCTAGGCCTCAACTGTTGGGGGCGCACGTCTTGGGCTCAGGACCCACTGGGATTCGCAACCTAGGATTTGCGCTTCGGAACTGCATCCATGCCTTCGGAACTTGAACCGCATGACCCACGCCTTGGAAACGTCATCCTTGCCTTCGCCATTGTATCCACGTATAACGGTATTCGCAACTTCATCCACCCCGTTTCTGTCCCAGTATCTCCTTCCGTATCTCCTTCCGTCCGTTTTGTTGTTCCTCAAGTTCTTTTCCCCCATCACCCCCTTGTATCAACAGGAGAAGGTGCTTTGGATGTGAACCCTTCGCACAGTTCACCACGTCCAGTACGTTGCGATTCTTACGAAGTTTTTTTATTGAGTCAAATTGACTTCAATTTTTTTTTTTGCATAGCTGGTCCAGGGCCGTGTCACGTCGTCAAACCATGCGCATGACCGTGATGAGGGTAAGCATGCCACCAGGACCTCGACATATGGCAGCGTGTGGTGTGCGGCTCGCGTATCTAAACACCAGAGTACGTCCTGATGTTTGGCCCTTGTTTGCGAGCCCGAGCTCACTGGACCTCCGCTATTCTTGCATCTACAGACGGCCCTGGGTCATCGCCCACGAGGTTACAACTCACAAGCCCGCGCACCCAGCTTTCACCTGCACCTACTGCTATCGAACGCATATCTATCCATGCCTCCATCTCTTACAACATAGCCTTCACCCAATCACGCGGACATTTGTAGATCGGACGGTACAGGCGCACGTATCAGCGGTGATGTTCGCGCAGCCCACAACGGGCCACCCATACTAGCAAGTAAGCTCACTGCCTGTTCTGCATTTGCCGAAGCTGATCATCACTGTCGGGCCAATTTGTTAACTCCCGAACTTCTAATCATCAGCAAAAGCGGTTGCCAGCACAAGGCGGAGACCTCGGCGGCACTGACGAACCTCGACGCCCTCTACGTGGTGCGTACAACGCTCATGACCCACGTGACCCCCAGGGGGGGCTGCGCTCTCGACGAGGTTCCCGCGCAGTGTCGCGTCACCAAAGAGTTCAAGTAATACCACACACACATGGAGGGCGGTTGGGAGGGCAAGAGGGCAAGGTTTGCTTCAAAACGAATATGGTCGGCGTTGATATCTACGTTTACAGACCCCACGACACAGCATGCGCGAAGGAGCGTGATGCAATTCTTCCAAGAGCAACTCCCAATGCGAAGAGGACACAAGCACAAGGCCCAACAGCAGCGCCACGTTCGCGCAGACGTCCGCAGCACACCCGAAGAGCAACTTAGTCAAGAACAACATCAAGGGCAGCAAGGAGCGCAAGTACAAGCCTTATCAGCAGCGCTACCTGCGTGCGGACATCCGCGGCGCTTTCACAGCTTGGCGACAGCACTTAGTACTCACGGCGACGGTTACAGAACACGCAGCGACGTCCATGACCAGCGGATTGGTGGCAACCTACAACGAGGAGCACTACAAGTCCGGCAGCAGCGAGGGTGCCGACGTCACGCGGACCTTCGCGGCTCGCGCAAGGGTTCAGTACTATTCCGAGCATCAGTACCTGCGTTTCCAAGTCCCGCGAAGGCACGCGCGACAAGTGCGACGTTGCATTAGGAGAAGAGTGCCACCCAGTGACGTACCTCAAGTGCAAGCGTGCTGACAACAGCGCCACAACCGTGCAGCCTTCTGCAACCCGTCTAGGTAACGACGAGGACCCCGCGTACGAGCTCACACGTTTCTGAGCCCCGCAACAGTGCGCCCAGCGAATGTGACCCAGTGCAAGGCTTTAGTACCATCGCGCAAGGCAGACCGTGCCGTGAAGTACACCACGTTAGTCGCTGACCCATGAAGCTGCGGACTCCCGCCTTTGGCCAGGAGGACGACTACGATGACCTCAGGGGGACGATGGCGAAGCATGACATCGAGTTTAATGTGTGCATAGAACTGTCAGATATTCGTAGAGAATTGGTAGTTATAATTCAATAGTGGTACTACAAAGACGCGGCCAGCCGGGGCTAGTAGGCCGAGACTGGCCCAAGACGGTGAGGCCCACGAATAGAGTCCCGGTCTCTGTAAACTCTGGGCCTAAAGCCCCTCTAAGACGAGCCTAATGGCAGGCTTTCAGGCCGGGACGGGCCCGCAAACCACTAGTCGCGGGAAACTTCTTGGTCGCTCTTTGGATATACCATCAGCTGGGGTGGTCGGCGGTTAAGGCCACATGGGCAGCAGAAACGCTTCGTGGGACTTACTCTGCAGCTACACCCGCCACCTGGCTCGGCGATGACACCCCCTGGGAGGCTGAGTCCGAGAGGCCAGAGTTGTTGCGATCCTCGTTCACTAGCATCTAAGATCTAACTTGGTCGAGAAATAGCGAGTGTGTAGTAGGCTGTGGTGGTACGAGGAGGAGTTATTGTGCAGACGACTGTTAGATCTGGTCAGACCCTGACGTCACGATGACGGTCAAACCTTTTTCGGAATGTAGCGTCAGGGGCCTAGGAGTGAGCGACAGGGCAGAAGACCGCCAGTCTAGAGGCGGCATTCTCTTCATATGTGGGAGACCTAATTGCCACCCACCCGAGTTTATGGCTTTGGTGATTAGTCTGGCACACGACACGGCCTGATGACAACAGACAATCGTACTCCGAGTCTCTTTTTTCGCCATTCCTTGCCACGCGACACGTATGATTTGAGCCATTGCTCGCGCTCTTAGACTTGGAGGCGTCTCAAAAGAAGTTCGTCAGTTCACTCAATTGTGCGTCGCCACAACAGCGACACCATGGCCCGCCCCTGTCCTTCTCGCACAGTTGCCGTCGCATCATCATGCCCTCGACTTTTATCGGGTCGGGAACTTTGCGCGGCCACTGGGCCTTGTACGATGCGAGTGCACCACCGCTGTCGGTGTCCCTGACTTGTGTCTGGTGACGGACTTGCATACCAGCGGGCCGCCGTCTCCGCGCTCTGGCATGGCGCCGGCGTGCTTGGACCCGAGCGCGAACACAGGTCGGATCACTGACAACGGTCCACCAGTGTCACCATCGTCATAATTGCGCTCAAAACCAGAAAATCGGCCTGCCCCAAACGGGTCCATCAGGTCGAACCGGGGCTCAAGCTGGAGCTTCGCTTCCGTGCATAGACTTTACGGGGAGGGTGAGGTCCATCCCGCATGGGCGAATGACGCACATTACCCCACAGTAGTGGCTGACGCATCATTTGGCCAAAATATGGTTGTATTTTGGTTGTAAAAAAAGAGTGATAGTTCTTGTTCAACAGCGTCCGCAGGTAAGCCATTTCCACTACACTGGGCAGGGATGATGTTCAACACATTCATAGCTCCCCACACGATCACCCAAGCCGTAACGGCCCACCTGTCCGGCAAAGACCACCAATGGCGATAATTGCGGTTCAAAGAGCCCCTCGCAACTATGCTCCTAGGATGTCAAGTGACTTCAAGTTGAAGCGCTAGGTGAAGCGCATGGAGAGATAGAGAGCTGGTCCTTGTACGTTAGTTAGCACCGAGGGGCTGGCCTGAACTCTCCATCCTTTCCTAGGTCATGGTTGAAGGAAAGAGAATTGACCAGGTGCTTACTCGACAAATAGCGTCGTGAGTAGTGAGGCTAGTGAGGTGCTACTATACTGGGCATCTTCAAGAATAACCACAACCGATCTCAAAGGGAAAGGCGATCACCGTAACCCCGACTTGCTTTAATAGGACGCAAACACAAAAAAAATGAGGCCAACACGACTGGGTTTCATTCACGTCAATGCCAACATTACAGGGGTACAGAGATGCTCCCTCCGATATACTTCGCGTAATGGCCAATGGTAGGTGCTAAAGGAACTGTTCCCCGATTTTTTCTAGTTTGTTTCATCTGAATATTCATACAGACCGAGCCAGTATAACCTTAATCACAGTGAGCGCTTCTGAGCGATCAAGGGGAGGGAATCGCCTTACATGATTCCAAACACCAATGCAAATACATCGACTGTTGTCGCTACGAAAGATGGGACTTTGTCCTGCCAGGCGAGGGTGAACTTTATAGAACCCCAAAGAATCGCGGTTGTGATAACAAGCAGTCGGTAACAAGTGAGTGCGACCCCGAGTGGAGGCGGCGAACTCCTCGGGGGACCGCCACGGGAAACTCCTTGGTCGCCCTTTGAATATACCGCTGACTGGGGTGGTTGGCGGTTAAGGCTGTTCCAGTGAAAATTGCAGACCTTCAGCTACATGGGCAGCAGAAACGCTATGTGGGACTTACTCTGCAGCTACACCCGCCACCTGGTTCGGTGATGACACCCCCTGGGAGGTTGAGTTCGAGAGGCCAGGGCCATTGCGATCCTCGTTCGATAGCATAACTTGGTTGAGAGCAAGTGTGTAGGTTGGCACGGTCAGGAGTCATTGGGATGCACGACAGGGTCAAACTGACGTCACCGTAACGGTCCGACCTTTTTGGAAATCGTGTAGCGTTCTACGGTTTCCATCCAACGGGCCATGTGCTCTCAGCGCTCAGCATGCGCACCTTACCGACTCCCTGCGTCGTTACCAGCACCACCGACCTCACCTTCCAATTTCAAATCATATGAAGAAAAAAACAGATCGCATATATCCCGCTGACATCAATCTGTAGTCCCACACACCCATCCCAGGTACTCGTCCAGAGAAGACTCGGATGGTGTAACCACAAAGACGTGCCGTACAACCACGCTGCGGTGACCGTAAGTCCGTTTAGTACCTTGAATCCCCCTTTCGTAATCGTTACCCATATAGGCTGGTGTGTGCCGCTGTGCATAATACACCGCCACCGCTGCTGCCTCACAACAGAAAAATAAACAGACATCCTCAAGCTAACGAACTTGTCCAGGGAGCATATCCACGCACCGAGCGAGATGAGCATGTTGCACTTGTCAAACGACGTCAAGGGATGCTGGCGCAGGCTTTCTGGCACCGCGTGACTGAAGGACAACCGTTTGATGTCCAAAACGATTCTCGCCGGGAATTCTTGTGTGAGGTAATTAATGCTGCCAACAAGGTGAGCCTCTGGAGCCGCGAAGTTTGTGAAAAATGACTGATGAATTTCAAGTTCGCGGGGGGCGGAGGTAGAACCACGGGTAAATAGGGGGCTCCCAGAAAGCCCAAAGCGTATACGGTATCGACATGGAGCTCGTTGGGTTCGTTGACCTCGCTGGGCTTCTGGGCGGTAACTACATTCCAAAGCGACCCCCGTCTTCCTCCCCTTCGGCGAGGCTCATATGCTCCGTGATATCCCCACGAGTCAAGGCTGGTCGCTATTCTCGGGATTGTGTCGTGCTAACGCCAACTCGACCGTTTTTCAAATTCCCGTTGTTCCTTCGACAAACGAGGCGTTTCGTCTTCAACCAAGAGGCTCGATCCGACCCTTCGAGTAAGGTAGTAGTGACCCCGGATCCCATCCTTGAGAGACGACCTCGCGTTCCCTGCAATCGAAGACACCATCATGTTGGTCCGAGTGATAGAGTAATGGGACACTCACCTCGGCCGCTCACTCTAGGTCCATCTACTCCGCTTATCCCTTGGGCAGTAGCTAATTGTCAGTCTTAATTAGGTCCGGCTCTCATCAGTGATGACCCATTGGTCTTGTACTCGTGGCTAAGCAGAGACCGCTCGGCGGCCCCTCTGCGCTCACCGACGTACTAGGACCGGGCTCTCGGGCGTGTCTCTCCATGAGCCTCGCCTGATGTCTCAGTCAATTATAGTTGCGAGGGGCTCTTTAGACAATGATCACCACCATGGGCGGTTGGGGTGTTCGTGTGTGTGCATGTAGGGGGACTACGGATGTGTTGAATCCTTTCCCCAGGTGTGGGGAAAGTCCTACTCGCTGAACGCTGTTAACTCTCGTTTAATACAAACACGGGCTGTGGAGGTACAGTATGTCGCGACACCCACATCGGCAGCGGCGGCACGGGTCGTACGGCGAGGTGCGTGAAACTGATGAACTTTTTGAAGCACCCCCACGTGCGCGGACCGGCGCCTTACACATGCGCGTCGTTTGATTTGTGCGGGCAACTAATGGCAGAAAAAGGATCTCTGTACGAGTATGTTGTCACATGGCCGTGTCGTGTACTACCAGAGGTAGCTAGCTGACCAAAAGCCGATAAAAAAGCCACAACGTGTAAACTCTGTATGCTCGGGCGGGTATCAATTATGACTTAGAGTATGTTCCTGCTAGGACTCGAAGAATTGACGCACCTTTAAAGAGAACGCCAAATGCCTCTAGACCGGCGGTCGCCTGCTTGCTGGCTCCCGAGGACATCCATATACCGCCTGAATTTACTCTGGCAGCAAACTTATGTCACCAATATTGAGCGGGCAGGGGACAGACGGTTGTGGTGGCATTTCGCAATCCAGAACGGGCGGGCAGCTCGTTTAAGACCCTGAGATCGTAGTGATAAAGTGCTGCATAGCGGTTGACGCGTTGACGCCTATTGATAGTCAAGCACGTGTATCCGGATGACCTTTAAGATGAAAATTTCAGTCTTGTATGGTCTATTCGGTGTTCAGCGCTCCTTGGTACTGTATGACGAATCCCCCGTTCAGCTACCGCGGCTTTGACAATAACCGTTTTGTCTCCGGTACGTACTAATTTACGCGCATCTTCCCTGAATCGCTTAACGTCTTCGACTACACCCGGAAATTACACGTTTGCGGAGGTGGTGGTTAAACATGGTGTCTAGGTGTCGTAGCAGGCGTACTGGTGCATCAGCATTTGATCACGTTCCTGGATTTTACTTTAGCTACTGTATTTAGTAGTCCAGTAAATTTAAGTGAAAAAAGTCATTCCAGTAACTTCCAGTCTTCCAGAACTGGGTTTCAAATCTCGACTAATTATATACAAGTCACATGGATCAATTTGAGATGCCACTGTCAGATCACTGTGAAAGATCTGGAATCCTAACTAATGACATTCCCATGGTTTTCTTGACCAAAGCATGTTTGATGACTCCATCAACTTCAATGCATAATATCCTCCTTAATGTCAAACTGTCCAGCCATGCAGTACCTCCAAGTCAGTCATCTATGATGCAATTTCAAAGGCATGGTAATCTATGTACTTGTTAATATAATATGTCTCAAAGGTGTCAAGAGAATGGTAATGTGATAAGTCAATTGGCATTAAACTATTACCAAAGACTGGCAACAAATGAGCTGCATGGAGGACTGAATCTAGATGGATCACTGCAACTGCTGGTGATCCATCAGTGTTCATGTCTAGTTGCACGACCCACATACCTGTCACTTCATCAGGGGCATCTGCCACATGTGTGAATCACCTAACAAGCACACAGGGATAGTAGTTACCCCTCCAGATGAAAGAGAATAAGGCGCGCAAGCACACAACATCAAGTCCTCAGACCCTGGACAGAGTGGCGTCACATTCAACAAAGACTGTGTCAAACCGTGGGGTCCACTTACACCAATGGGGGTGGGATTGAATACACTCTGAATGCATGCTGCATAGACTGCTCAGATCACTTGGGGAATAGAATACAGCAGTCATACTATGGTATACTGAAATTTTGCACAAGGAGTAGAAAGGTGGGCATCTTGTCAGGGGGACTTCTGTAGAACTAGGTGCATTGGGATCATTGAGGTGTAATTGATCGAACAAAAAATGACAAATAAGGTCGTGAAAATCTTGTTGATCAAAGATGGCTGCTAGTCCTGCAGTTGTCATTGGGTACCCTTGCTCTAGGAGTGGAGGGTCAGATGTGGGTATGGAGGTAGTAAAACCATATGCACGACGATTCACAGGTAAGTACACATGGCTGACTACATCAGCATCATCAACCAGATGTGCTTTGCTCATCTCATCGTTTGCACTCCTGCTGCTGCACCCTTTGTTGTCCTCATCATTGACAGCATTGGCAGAGCGCGGATCTGTGCCCGCAGTCCACTCATTGCCGAAATGTCTGTCATGCAATTTGTGAGCAACTCTGAGTTTGTAAGATATTGAATGGCTTACCAAGAGTTTGTAAGATATTGAATGGCTTACCAAGTAATCCTGCGCCCTCGCAGGTGTCTGTGAGGACCATGCCCTCAAGCATCCATCTCAATTCAAAATTGGAGCATGATGCCATGAGTTTGTCCAGCTGCTGATTGATGATGAGCATCTGATCAAGGGCATTGCATCAATTAGAACACCGCCACGGCTCCTTGACTGCCTTGATGTGCTTTGATTCGGTGATTGAAGAACAAAGTCCATTGGGAGCGCTGAACATGCATATGAGGTGGTGGTAATGAGAAAGAAAATGTTGCCATGGAAGAGAGAACCCATCCATCCAGACCCCAAGTGTCTGAAATATTGTCCGGAACTGGTGAAATCAATCCAAAGTGTCCTGTACTAGGCCCAGAGTGTCATCATTAAACATGTCTTGATGGACAAGGTAACAGAAGTCTAGAAACGCTTGGAATGTGCAAATGACATCAGGTGGTACATGTCCTACCACTGGCACCAGTGTTCACAGGGGGTCAACCTGCTGATTTCGTGTGTCTTTTTGTATCTGGCTTGTAGATCTTAAAGGTGTGATCCAGGGGCATTTGTTTTGGTATCAATCGGTGCAGAAATGGCATAGCTATGACCTCTGCAAGTTGTGAGTCTCTAGCTCTGAAACTGATCTCACAGTGCTGCCACAAACACAAAAAATCATGACACAACCCTGACCCTCTATGTCATGGGTTTTTTGCTGACCCATGGTCATTTGTGATGGCACTGTAGCATCAGTTTTCGTGCTAGAGACTCAAAACTTGCAGAGGTCATAGCTACGCCATTTCTGCACCGATTGACACCAAAACAAATTCCCCTGGCTCACACCTTCAAGATCTACAAGCCAAATACAAAAAGACACACGAAATCAGCGGGTTGACCCGCTGTGAACACAGCCTACCAGTGAGGGGAGATAGACCTAATGTTACGTTTCAGTTTGATCGGTGCCTTGGGCTGGGAAGTGGACACTGACATGTCGACTATGACATCGCCGTCAGCAGGATATCGTCATGGACTTGTAGGATCAGTCAGCTGGGTAAGCTCCGGCACATGTGATTGTACGATAACGGTTCGGATCTTGGATGACTCGGAATGACTCATAACTAGGATAGCTGTACTAGGGTTTGCTCTACTTACGCTATTGGCTAGTTAGTATTCAAGCGGCACTTTAAAGCCTGCGAGTATCTGTATAAGTAGAGTAGTGCGAAGACCAAGAACGGCATCTTGGTCTTCTTCCAATACCACCACCATCTACTCGTCTTTGCTAAGAGGTTCTTCCCCTCTTAAGTGAGTGTCCAGCATATCCCCTTAGACCAGGGATCCCCCGTGACTTGTCTTAACCTGTCCCTTTGAGGATCAGTGGAATATCTGGCCGATGTTGCAGCCTACAAAGTCAAGCTCTACCGGAATGAATGCATAGCTTCTCCATACCACTCATTCTACATCATTGACAGCACCGAGTGGGCCCACGCCAAGTACATCGACAGGATTCCCCCAGGAGTCATTCAACTAGAAGATCTCCATGCCTACTTTGGAAGAGACGAGAGCCTACAGCCTCACCCTGCCTTCTATCCCATGACCTTCACCAACCGCAATTATCGACTCGCAAGGATCGCCACCCAGCAAGAAGCCTAAGTCAGGCAAACATCAGTGGTAGATGTTACATTAAGACCAAGATCCCACCGTGGCCAATCCTACAACCAAAGAACTCTGGGTCCTGTTCAGGCCCTACTACATCGACAGACGAGGGGATTGCAACATCCCGAAAAGATACTTAGGATCTGCCTTTTGGAAAGACGACGCGAAGACCCCAGGCTACATTACCTATTACTTCGACCAACAGAATAACCCACGACTCATCCCAGTAGAATTCAACTTCGACAACCATTGCTGGGTAGAAGTCCGTTGGGACACAGGACAAGAAAAACTCCAAGTCACTAGACCAGCAAGCTCAATCCTCAACCTCGATATCAAACAATCAGAAGTCGTTACCAGAGATCAGTGGGGAACAATTGATGGAGAAGAGGAAGAACCACTCCGATCCCCAACACCCAAGACACCAGCACCATCACCGTCAATCAAAAGCAATCCGGAGGAAATCCAGATAAAGAACGAACAGGAGGAGGAACAATTACAACAAATCGCTGAGTTGATCCCTACCAATATGTCTGCAACTACTACAATGGCTGCAGCCAGAACAGCCTTACTAGGCCGAAGCGGATATCAACCACTCGCCAGAGAACCACCTGGAGTGTAACGCCACCACAGGGGCGTTAAGTACGACGTGTACTTCGGTAAGTCAACGGGATCGGTAAAGCGTGAACCGGTTAGGGTTCAGTTCGATGATGAACAAGTATCACTTGGTCTCCCAGGGACGCAAGGATAATAGCGGGGAGTCGGTGCTCAAGCGAAGAGGTGAGCGAAGAGGGACTCAAACGCAACGGCGAGTCAAGGGGTTCGTGAGGCAAGAACGACGTGGTATTACACAAGAAGTCAAGTCTACCGTACAAGCTAGGTAGGGCATGACTTATATACTAGTACAGGGTGTTTGTAGAATACAAACACATGACGCGATCCTAGGATACTGGCCCTAGCGAGCTAATAAGGTGATGTGAAGGGGAAGTCCATAAAGAGTACAAGGGAATCCCGCGGGGGCACGCGGGGCTCAAATGACGTCAGCGGGTTCCAGAAGTAACGAGCCCAGCTTCCCTACGGTCACGGGGTTGGTGCGAGATAAGGATCGGAGAACGAATCGAAGTGAATCATGGGTAAAAGTACACGTGAACGCAAGGTCAGGGCAGATAAGCAGGCAAGACGTATCGTACAGTAAGGCGAAAATCGTAACATTACCCCCCCGTCAGACTCGAAGTCGCCACGACTTCGACTAGTCACTGGTGTAGTACCAGTCATCCTCGACTGGCATGGTGTCAGGGATCAGTGAAGGGGGGCGTGGACAGGTATGACGACGCAAGAAGAGATGGTGGCTGCACTCACCACATTCCCAACACTGCTCATACTGAGGGCAGTGGATCTCCTTGTGCTTCGCATCGTACCGCAGACACTTACCGCACCACCGAGGGCGGTTGTCTGGGTCGACGTAAGCCGGTGACATAGGGGAGATCCGGTGAATGAGGCACACATTGTATTGATGAGTGCGGCTCCCACACCACTGACACAGCTGCTTGGCCCTTCGCTGAGGGCATTGCGCGATCAAGTGGTCCGTCGCCTTGCACTGAAAGCACTTGCGGGGGCGCTTGCTGCCCTCGCCCTGGAGGTGTGGCATCTCGCAAGGCCCTTTGGCGCGTGGGGGAATGGGAATAGAATCGGGGGTAGGACGCGGATGAATGAATTTAGCCTGAAGCTCATCATACTTCTCAGATATCAACGGTATTGCCCAGGCATACTGCAGCCGCTTCTGTACGCTCGCGAGGTCCATGTCCATATGGAAGCGATCGTGCACTAGATCCGTTTCCATCCATCGAAGTTCAGACTCGCTGTTACGATTTTCACCTTACTGTACGATACACCTTGTCTGCTTATTTGCCATGACCTCATGTTCGCGTGTACTCTTACCCATGATCCACTTCGATTCGTTCTCCGACCCTTATTTCGTACCAACCCCATGACCGTAGGGAAGCTGGACTCGTTACTTTTGGAACCCGCTGACGTCATTTGAGCCCCGCGTGCCCCCGCGGGATTCCCTTGTACTCTTTATGGACTTCCCCTTCACACTACCCCATTAGCTCGCTAGGGCCAGTACCCTAGGATCGCGTCATGTGTTTGTATTCTACAAACACCCTGTACTAGTATATAAGTCATGCCCTACCTAGCTTGTACGGTAGACTTGACTTCTTGTGTAATACCACGTTGTTCTTGCCTCACAAATTCCTTGACTCGCCATTGCGCTTGAGTCCCTCTTTGCTTGCCTCTTCGCTTGAGCACTGACTTCTCACTATTATCCTTGTGTCCCTGGGAGACCAAGTGATACTTGTTCATCATTGAACTGAACCCTGACTGGTTCGCGCTTGCCGATCCCATTGACTTACTGAAGTACACGTCGTACTTAACCCCCCCGTGGTGGCATTACATTAAGTCAAGTCTCTCACAGTGGCGACATCCAGTCGCAGCCGAACCAAGTTTAGGCCCGAATATATTGATCACCTTAGCTCTGACAAATTATCAGATAGAGTCAAAGGAGCCGCGATCTGGGCAGAACACAACGGAGTTGAGGGATACTTTATCTTTGACCCCTTGACACGATCATATCGACAGATCCACTATCTCGAAGACAGACACCTCTGGGCTTTTATCGAGTACTCCCCAGCTGAAGGAGTGTGGTACACTACAGGACCAGTACCCCTCACCTTGAACACCGGACCCTTAGGATCCTCCAACCCCTCAGGCATCATCGTTGACCCCCCCTGTACTCCATCCCCGAGTATACCCATACCAACAACCAATCTCCCCACCTCAGCATTCCCATCGTACACCATGGCCCAACAAGGACAGGCATCTGCAAGTACTACCCTCACAAGTGGGGGAGGGGTACCCAGCAGAAGTGGAGCACCTGCCGGAGGAACCCCTGTTGAGACACGACTGATTCAAGTCACATGTCTTGTGGGATATGATTGAGTCATCCCATATACTAAATACGGTATCTGTCCCTTACGGACTGATTTGGACTTGGCCGGACTCTTACGGACTGCTTTTGTTTATCTTTATTGTTAGAGTCACGTGTAGACTCTTATTGTTCTTCATTGTTAAGATACCGGTATTGTCTGCTTTAGGCAGCTATTGTTCTCTGCCCTCCAATGGCATTTCTCCCTCTGGCGCACAGACCACCTGTATTGTGTTTGGATCACCTGTGCGCACAGACCATTCTTAGCTAAGCGTCCTGTATATAAGGACTGCTGTTTTCGCCTCTACACTTCAGAGTTTACTTCCCCTCTGAAGTGTAAGTCCCCTTATTATTACTTCTCTTATTTTACCTTTACTCATGAGACGTTCCTTTATAGTAACTTGTCTCTATTAGGTATGCAGTTGTAATAGAGTTTACTTCCCCTCTGAAGTTAACTTGTCTCTATTAGCTTTTGCTATTAACGCTTCGCTCGTTAGTTCTGCGCTTCAACAGGTTATGGGCCCTGACGCCTAATAACTAACTTGCGTTATACCTACAGATCTACTTGTGTCACTCTGCTCACTTCAGCCGACCACATCTTTCTTGTCATCACACACATCCTCAGTGAGCATCCTCTTCCATTTACATTCGACACATCCTTTCTCGTCCACCATGACTCTGTCATGTGCCATTCTGGCTAGCCTCCTAAGGAGGTTCTCGTGAAAGGTCTTTATGACCTTAAATTCCTCTGTGCACACTATCCTAGTATATTTTCTATACCCGGTATTCGTCCAGAAGTGCTTTCATAGGCCAAAAGGGGAAGACCCTTGCGGCTATAGGCCTCTTTAATGGTTGGGTGATACTCGGTTAATACCTGGGTCACTTTAAGGGGTGTGAAGGCCTGGTTAATAGTCAAACCCAGAAGTCCTTCCCTCTGACACAACTAGGAGACGCTACTATACTATAATGGTATTTACATAGTAGCTGTGACTAGACCTCTGCCAGGAGAAGTATTCGCTCCCCTTGTGCAGGATTCGCTGCATGGCATGTATCACTAGTCTAGTTGCTTAGTACCAAGACCCTTAATGGTCTGTTCTAGAGACTCCACAGACGACAGTCACAATTGTTATGGGAGTTGATCCCTATCATTGTCTCTGGAATTTGCTGTTGGCTCCTCTCTAGGGTACTACCCTTTACTGTGCATCTTAGTCGCCCCAGTCTACTTGGCCCTAAAGGTTAGAGATGGCCTTGAAGCGTCCTTCGCCGGACAATGCTTCTATGAGCCCTTCTTGCTAGACCCTGATAAAGCTGTATGATATGACCACTCGCCTTCCTAGGCCTTAGAAGATCACAGTATAAGGCAGCCATCATAAAACTGAATCCACTACTATAGTATACTCCAAGTCGCACAAACTTGAGGCATGACACTTTACTGTGTTATGGAGTTATAGCGCTCTTATGGCTGGACCTCTACCTTCCTTAAACAAGATCTGGGCTGGTTCTGACTGCTCCTTGGAACCAGATTTTATAAACATCTCAAATGGCTTCGCCCTCATTCCACCTCTCTTTCCCACCGACCCTCGTCCTTTCAAAGCTGGATGGAACAAACTGGCAGACATGGGGAGCGACGTTCACGTCACTCATGCTGATGAACGGAGTGAGGAGGCATCTCACCCACTCCAATCCAGCCCATGTCCCCCAACATCCCACTCCAGCTGCAGGAGTTGTTGGTGCCCCTGTTGGGCCCACAGACGAAGGACTGGCCATTTTGGCCCTATGGGAAAAGCAGGAGGAGGTCATCACAGGCCTCCTATATCTCTCAGTCACCTCGGAGGTCCTCTCCGGCATAGTATCAGAGGCGCTGTTCCCAAGCGTCCATGATAAATTCATGCATCTAGATCACCTCTATGGACAGGTCGGCTCCATGGCCACCTTCAATCTATGGGTGGGCTTGGCCAATACCAAGCTTCAGGAAGGTAGCCCCTTCCAACCTCAACTCCAGAAAATGCTGGACGTGAGGAACACCCTTGTGGAGCAAGGGATGCCTGTCTCGGACATGCAAATGTCCTTCATACTTTTAGACGCGCTACCCCCCTCCTACAGCACCATAGCAGGCACCATCCTCGCCTCTGGCCCCCCTGCCAACCTACAACCTCAGGACCTAATTAACAGGTTCATTAATGAGGAATCACGTATTGCTGGTCCCCCGGCATCTTACAACAAGATAGCCCCCGTCAAGAAAAATTCGCCTCCGCATGATCATGCGTTGCAGGCATCGGGCAGCTCTGTGTCCCCGGACATAATCTGACACTACTGCAAAAAGCCTGGCCATAAAAAGCCAGACTGCTACAAACTCAAACGGGACCAGGAGAACGCAAAGAAAGGAAGGGCTGGGCAGCGAGGGAAAGCTACCCAAAATACAATGACTGAGGCCCCGGACTCACTTCCGGGAAATAGGTTTGCTGCGGCCAATAGCATACCTGTACCAAAGAGTCGACTATTTACCATAGTTAACGGCTCTGGCAAAATAGAAGAGGTACATGAGGTACCTCAGGTCTCCCTTTACATGATAAGTGTAAATCACTCTCAAATAGCATCAAGATGGATGATGGATAGTGGAGCATCAGCACATTTCACCCCACACCTTGAAGACTACGACTCCTACACACCTCACGAAGGAGTAGAAGTGCTTCTAGGTGACAACTCTCTACTCAAGAGCGTTGGCACTGGTACGGTTACAATCCGTACCAACAGAGGCTATGACCTCAAAATATCAAATGTGCTGCACCTCCCCAACACACACTCACGCATACTATCCACGCCTGCCCTAACACAAAAAGGCGCCATCATCAGTTTTGATTCAACATCTTTTGCTATAAGATTCAATGGAGAGACCATAGCGGAAGGACACAAGGCTTCAGGTCTATATTGGCTTGATGGACAACATATGAACTCAGTCCGAGCACCTGCATCTGCTAGCCTTGATGTCTGGCATCAGCGCATGGGACATATGTCCAAAGACGCGCTTAAAAGATATGCTCAGGAGTCTGTAAAAGGACTCCATATAAATAACTCACCAATAGATGATAAGTTGTGCCATGGCTGTGAAACTGGCAAATCAACACGTCTACCCTTTCCACCTTCCTCAAAACGCGCACAAAAACCTCTTGAAGTCATTCATAGTGACCTTGTAGGCCCCATGCAGAGCCTATCCATACAAGGAAACAAGTACTTCGCCACGTTCATAGATGACTTCTCCAAAGCAGCAGTCATTGTCTTCATGAAATCAAAGGACCAGTTTAAGGATGCCTTCATACACTATAAGGCATGGGCTGAAAAACAACTAAATAAGCCCATCAAAACCTTACACTCGGACCGTGGTGGCGAATACGTCAACAATGACTTGAAGCGCATACTTCAGGAAGCGGGAATTGAGCATACTCTCACGATGCCTCATTCTCCACAACAGAATGGGAGAGCCGAGCGTTTTAACCATACGGTTATGGAAAAAGGCACTAGCATGCTTCACCATGCAGGCCTTAGCCTTGGTTTTTGGGAACAAGCAGTTCAAACTGCTGTGCAAATCTACAATCGCACCCCCACTCATTCTAATCAGTGGAAAACTCTGCTGGAGCTCTGGGATGGTACAGTCCCAGATGTCTCTTACTCTAGAGTATTTGGCTGCAAAGCCTACTATCATGTACCCGAACACAACCGGCGCAAATTAGATCCTAAAGCAAAGGAAGCCGTGTTTGTGGGCTATGAACCCTTGTCAAAGGGTTACAAACTCTGGGATAGACATAGCTGATGCTTCGTCTCTTCACGAGATGTTACATTTGACGAAAGCACTTTCCCATCCCTAAGTGATCTGGCTCGTCACTCTCAAAATCCTTCCCCTCCCGTGTCTGGTGAACTCGAAAGAGGCGCTGCCGGCGGTGAGATCTTCTTTGTAGTGCCTAGCCCACCTACACCAGCTGTTGCCCCTGCGGTGTAGCGGTATGACACCTCGCTACGTTGGGTCCAAGTGTGAGATAAAGATGAACCGTCAGGTGAGCACACTCAACCCGAACGCGGAGATAAATCACGCGCTAAAGCGTGCAGTCAATGCGGAGGGGACTACGACTTAGATCCTTTATCCAAGGATGGGTGGTCAGTGATCACGCAGTGGCACGCTGAGTGGAGAACCAAGAGGACAAGTTAGATTAAAGTAGAGTAAGGAATACAGGAGGATACGCACCTGAGTGGAGAACCAAGAGGACAAGTTGGTTCCACTCAGGACGCTACAGGGGGGTTTATATACGCTACTGTGGCTGAGCTTGAACTGAGTCTAAACACCATTACTAAGTGTACAGTAAGACTCCATGACTCAGGAGCTGACGCGTCGTGTCTAATAATAGCGCTATCTATTGTGCTGACTGATGCACTAGTCATGGCGCTGACGCGATGCCTTATCTTGCTGAGTAAAACCTAATACAGCGAGTAAGCGTAAACTACTAAGCGAAGTCTAGAACTATCTAGAAGGTTCCTTCCTTATCTACCAATCGTGTGAGTCCGTACGTAAATGGAATGTGACCAGATTAGGTTGTCCTGTTAAGGGTGCAACTATCCCAGGGTCACGTGCTTCAAAGGTGCACATGATGGCAGCATGTGACTAACAATATCTCGTACTTCAGCCCTTATATCTTCCTCAGATAATTCCGTAAAAATACAGAAAAATAGGAAAAATAATGTACGCGTCCATGACATCACCCCCCTTCTTAAGGGTCGACGTCCGCGTTGGCCTCTGTGTACATATGAGATGCTTGCCAAGGCAAGGACGCGTAGATGAGTGCTGCTATTTTTCTAGGCGCACCCGGATTTAAGGAGTGGAACTCCTTGACTTTGTCCGGGGCATGCGCTAGGTTTTTAGCTGGCTCCCAAGTGTCCTCGCCTTCACCGTAGCCTTTCCAGCGAACTAGGTACTTAAGAGTACGACCTAAGAGTTTGGAATCTCTTATATGGTCGACTTCATACTCTTCTTCCCCTTCGACTGTGATGGGTTCAGGTGGAGGTGGCATAAGCCCATTAACTTCGTTTCCCTTATTAGGGGAGAGGCGGTCTACATGAAATACATCATGGATCCGTAATGCAGGGGGGAGTGCAAGCTTGTAGTCGACGTCACTTTTGACTTCAGTGACTTCAAATGGGCCTAGCTGTTTAGGGCCCAGTTTGGACGACTGCTGGTGTATTTTTATTTGCTTAGCTTGCAACCAGACTTTATCCCCGACGTTGAAGACGTATGGCTTGTGTCTCTGTTCAACGTCTGTTTGCATTCGCCTTTTACTTAGGCGTAGAGCTGCCTCTGCATCCCTTCTTGTGGAAACTAAGTGTTGGAGACGCTTATCGAGCGTTGGGATTCCGGTAGGCCTACCAGCGGGAATGGTGAAGTCAGGCGTATAGCCGTATAGTAGCTCAAAGGGGGTGTGCCCCGTGGCTGAGTTGAGTCTGCTATTGACCACAAATTCCGCTGTAGGGAGCAGGTCTGCCCAATCATCCTGCCTCTTACTAATGAACAAGCGCAAGTAGACTTCTACTTCCTGATTTTTGCGCTCTACCTGTCCATTAGCTTGAGGGTGATAGGCGGTTGTGAGACCTGCGTCTATCCCTAGTCGCTTGTATAGTGCCCGCATGCTCCTTGCAGCAAATTGGGGTCCCCTGTCACTGATGATTTTCTTGGGGATCCCGTGCAAGGGGAAGACTTGTTCAAAGTAGATGGATGCTACCCCATCAGCCGTGATTTGGGACGTCACTGGAAATAGATGGATCTGTTTCGTATAATGATCCACTATGTTAAGGATCATGTCCTTTCCACGTGACATGGGTAGTGGGCCGATTAGATCGACTCTGACTATCTGCCATGGTCCTTCAGGTACTTCCTGTGGCTGAATTATGGCTTTGGGGTGCAGATCTTTGCGGTAGTGTTGGCATCGATCGCATCCTTCTACATACGAGCTGATAAAGCCTGCCATGCGTGGCCACCAATAGTAGCGACTGACTAGCTCAATGGTGCCATTCTTACCAGGGTGACCGGTGGTGACAGAGTCGTGGCATGACTTGACCACGTCTCGTCTTAATGTCCGGTCATTGGGAACATACAGTTTCCCCCTGTGGTAGACTAGGCCGTCATCTTCCTCCCACATCGCTACTCCGTCCATGAGAGCTTTTGGAGCGGTCTTTTGTAAACTTTTGAGACCCTCTATTACTTCTGCTTCTCGGATGGACGCGAGTCTTATGCGATTCCCTAGGGAGTCCACTTCTGGACGGAAGTGTGCTTGGGCGGCATTGAGGAAATGCTTAGGTTGTAAAACCTGAACCTGGCGGTTATCCTCGTTGTCTCTGATGTGGTCTCTTGAGAATCTACTTAATGCATCGGCCTGCATAGAGTCTCCCTTTTTGTAAGTGATTTTGAAGGCAAAGCGACTTAAGTACAGTGCCCATCGGGCTTGTCTGCGATTTAAGTCCTTCATGCTTGCCCACCATTCCATGTTCTTATGGTCGGTGATTACTTCAAAGGAGATGCCTTTGAGGAAGTGTCTCCAGTCCTCTAAGGCGCGGATTAGGCCGAGCATTTCTCTGTCGTAAATTTCGTAGTTGCGTTCTTCTTTGCTCATAGACTGCGAGCGATACGCAACAGGGTGCCAGAGACCATCAGGATACTTTTGAGTAAGTATTCCGCCGGTAGCAAATCCTGAAGCATCAGTTTCGACTCTTGTTGGAAGCTGTGGGTCGTATACTTTGAGAATGGGTTCTCGTACAAAGCTTTCCTTCAAGTGGTCGAAAGCCTTCTGCTGTTCAGAATGCCAATGCCATGGAGTGTCCTTCTTCGTGAGGTCATGCAAGGGTCAGGCGATAGCCGCGAAGTCCTTGATGAATCGACGATAGAAGTTGGCGAACCCGATAAACGCTCTAACCTCTTTGAGCGTTGTGGGTGTAGGCCACTCCTTTACTGCAGCGACCTTGCCAGGGTCCATCTGCACTTCTCCGGGACGGATTATCATTCCCAGGTACTCCATTTCTTGCCTTTCAAAGTCGCATTTCTCTGGTTTGAGGTAGAGGTCGTGTTCTTGCAATCTCCTTAGCACCTTGTGTACGATTTTGCGGTGGTGTTCTAGAGAGTTGCTATAGATGAGGATGTCATCCATATATACGGCGACCTCTCCTGCTGCGATCAGATCGGCAAAGACGGCGTTCATGAGGGCTTGGAAGGTGGCTGGGCTGTTGGTCATACCGAAGTACATGACCTTTGGCTCGTACAGCCCGCGATTGGTGATAATCGCGCCCTTCCATTCGTCTCCGGGTTTAATCCGGATGTTGTGATAGCCCCATCTTACGTCGAACTTGGTGAAGACCTTGGCTCCTTTCAACCGGTTTATAATGTCTGCGGCGAGTGGTAGTGGGTAACGATTCTTAATAGTGATTTTATTAAGACGACGGTAATCCTGCACTAGACGGAGTTTGCCGTCCTTTTTCTTTATAAAGAATACTGGTGATGCCATCGGTGACTTGGATGGGACCAGATATCCTTTTGAGATGTGTTCTTGCAGGAATTTGTCGAGTTCCACTTGCTCGCTTGGGGACATGGGATACGTTTTGACCCTCCAGTGTTTAACGGCATCTGGTTCGAGGTCTATGGCGTGATCCCATGGTTGATGTTCAGGGAGCCTCTGGGATTCCTCCTCAGAGAAAACTTTTGCGAAGTCTCTGTAGTGCTTCGGTACCATCTCTTCGAAGGTTTTCTTGGGTTTGGAGGCGGTGGCTTTCTCGGCGATCTGCTGAGAGTATGTGAAGCCTGCCAAACAGAAAACTTCGTCTTGGACCGTGTCAAGCACTTTCTCTACAAGGAGACGGCGGCGTTCCATCTGGTTTGCCATAATGCGCGTCACCTCTACCTCCAACTCTGGTTGCGCTATTTCAGCGTTCGAGTTGAGGCGCATAGTGCCTTCCTGCCAATCTATTTGCGGGTTCCTCTGCCTTAGTGTAACACCACCACAGGGGCGTTAAGTACGACGTGTACTTCGATAAGTCAACGGGATCGGCTAGGCGTGAACCGGCTAAGGTTCAGTTCGGTGATGAACAAGTATCACTTGGTCTCCCAGGGACACAAGGATATTAGCGGAAGTTCGAGGCTCAAGCGAAAAGGCGAGCGAAGAGGGACTCAAGCGCAAAGGCGAGTCAAAGTCGTTCGTGAGGCAAAGACGATTGTGGTATTACACAAGAAGTCAAGTCTACCGTACAAGCTAGGTAGAGCGTAACTTATATACTACTACAGGTTGTTTGTGAAGTACAAACATATGACGCGATCCTGAGGTACTGGCCCCAGCGAGCTAATAAGGAAGTGCAAAGGGGAAGTCCGTAAAAGGTACAAGAGAATCCCGCGGGGGCACGCGGGGCTCAAATGACGTCAGCGGGCCCTAGAAGTCACAGCCCTGGCTTCCCTGCGGTCATGGGGTTGGTGCGAGATAAGAGGCGAAGACCGAATCGAAGCGGAACATAGGTAAACGTACACGTGAACGCGAGACAAGGCAGATAAGCAGATAAGACCTATCGTACAGAAAGACGAGAATCGTAACACTTAGCCATGGTAGTCCCAAAATGACATTCTCTGGGCCAAGTGAAGTGACTAAAAAGTCGTAATTTTCTTCACTAGGGCCGACTTTCAGAGAGAGTCTGACTTTATGGGTGATACTACCGGCTTCATTGAGAGTCCCATCTATGTTATATAGAGTGATGGGACTGTCAAGAGGAACCTGCAACATCTTGTGGCGGTCAGCGTACCTTTTGTCCAGGAACAACGAAGTTGCCCCGGAGTCTACCATTGCTGCTACTTTTACAGTACGATGACGTCCTTTTAAATACACAGAAATATGAAAATGTGATTTTTTATCTTTTGTTTCGGGAATAATAGTAGAAGACAGTGCTGCATCAGAAATCATCACGTGCGGCATTGCTTCTGAAGAAAGTGGAGCAAAAGGAACACTACTATTGTTCATCTCCGAGGCAGATGTAGATGTAATAGAATCAGGAAAACAAGAGACTGAACTAACACTACTATCTAACTTACAGGCATGAGTCGTATGAATTACAGGAGTTGAGTCCGAAACGAGGCGAGAGCGTAAACATATATTACAACTACATGAAGCTGAGTCATCTACTGTAGAGGGGCCGGTCACAGCTATACGCGACCCCTGATCTAAAAAGCCGCTTTGAACGCATCCAGCTGTTCCTGCTGCTTTTCTAACATTCCCAACAATTTCGCTACGTCTGCCTGGGACGTCTGGGCGGGGGAAGTACTTGTGGCGGCTGCTGCCGCAGTATTGGACGACGATGGTGGGCTAGGGGACTCCGTTGTTGCTGCAGCCTTCGCTTTAGCCGGTTTCCCCATTCTCTTGTTCTGGCAGACGTTTGCTCGGTGCCCTGCTCTTTGGCACCAGTTGCAGACGTCGCGCTCGTGGTTTCCATCCTTCTTTGTGTGCTCCTTTGAGCCACACCCATAGCACTTCCCTCTCATCCATGCCTGAAATTCGCCCCGAGTTTTGAAGATTTCCTCCCTCGGCTTGTTGCCCTGCTGACGCGTGGCGTCGACTTGCATGGCATCGGGGTTGGAGGTTGTATGTGGTGATGATGAAGAAGGTTTCCCTTTCTTCTCGCTCTGGCGTTGGCGCAGTCGTTGATCAATGACTTGCGCGCTCTGCTTGAGCTCATCGTATGTGTTGTGGGGTTTGTCAGTGATGGCGAGGAGGTCTTTGATCTCATCTGTGAGACCATCGTAGAAGCGGGTGCGGAGGTCGATGATGGACCACCCGGTTTGTCCAGAATACTGCTCGAATATGGATGCATATTCGGCAACCATCTTCTTTCCTTGTCTTGTTTTCTTTAGCTCTTCTCGAGCTATATCTTGGACGTCTAGTGGGCTAAACCTGCGGTTGAACTCCTTGACGAAGTCCGACCAGTTGCCTCCAAAGGGAATGGTCCCTTGGTTGGCGGACTCCAGATAAGGGAGTGCCCAGGTTTTTGCGTCCCCTTCCATCAGATTGAGGGCGGCAGCTATCCACCTGTGTTCGTCTGCGTACCACTTGTTATCCACTGTATGCCATGTGTTCATGGCGTCCCCTAGTGATCCTGCCCAGTTGTGGAAGGCAGCAAGGAAATGACGGGCATCCGAAGAGGAGCCTTTCCCGTCCCAAGCTTTGGGTCGGGCCACTATTTCGTTATTTTTTCCATTTCCCGGGCGAGTGGCGGTTGCTGAGGCCACCTGTGCAGTCAAAGCTGTGACTTGCTGTGCGAGGTTACCGACGGCGATACCGAGGTGATTTATAAGATCCAGGCAGTCCTGGACGGTGGGAGGGGGGAGTGGTGTTGGTGGTGCGGCGTGAGGGAGGGTGCTTCCGCTTGGTTGTGACATCTCGTCTAATTTCTTTTGTCTCTCTTCCCGCTCTAACTTCTCTTGTGCCCGACGAAAGTCTTCTAGGAGGAGGAGCTGTTCGTCTGGTGAAATCTCGTCCCAGTCTTGGACACGAGATATAAACTCCTTCTCTTTCTTAGTGGGCGGAGGGAGGGCGAATTTCGAGCGAGCTCCGCTGGGATACTGAGCTTGTGCTAGACGAGCTGTCTGTTTCCCTTTCTTCGGAGCCACGTTCTTCTCCTTCCCTTACGTGGGAGATGAGGGGGTTGGGAGGTGATTCGAGGCGAGGGATGAGGTTTGCAGCGATTGCTATTAGCTGCGAGACTGTGAAGTCGGTACCGAGGACAGGGATCTCTAAACCGTAGAGTTCCAACAGGCCGTAACGGTATTCGGGGTCGTGGTAGATTGCCTGCACGTATTGCTCGGCGATGTTACGAGGGGGTAGTTCTAACTGGAACCCCTGGTAACGAATGTTGATGCTGTCTTCGTCAATAAAACTTTCGCCTGACTGGGCGAGTGTGGCTTGGGAGGAGGAGTGGGCGGAGTGGAAGGATTCTACTGAGACAGTGGGCGATGGTGATGCGTACACTGGGGAGGGGATCCGGTCTTGTTCAGACTGGGTGTCCGGGTGCACGTGCAGCGATGCCGAAGCAGAGGCTGTAGTCTGGGGTGGTGTGATAGAAGCTTGTCTCCTCCTAAAGAGATGACGAAGGCGGGTACGGACGTTCGCAAATATGCGAGGCAGTTTGGAAGTGTGTGAAGGTGGATTTGGACGACAAGATACAACGAGCGCGCAACGCTAACTCGAGGATGATAAGAGAGATCTGATCAAGCGAGACCAATACACAGTGGTGTTTCACACTGCACGAGGCTGCGGCGATAACAGAAAACTCAGGAATAATGTAGGGGAATGTATAGAGCCACAAGGCTGTCTGCCTCAGTCTTCTCGACCTGTTGGCTGCCTCTCACGCCGAAGCGCTCTCAAACTTTTCTGGTTACTACGCGTACAGCTGTCGCAGGCTAGGCCTGGCTGGCTCAACGTCTAACTGCAGCTTATCTGGCGTGGTGACCAGTTCTGCAGCTAGTACCCAGAGGCGTCTACTGATGACCAGATAGACCCAATAAAGGCAAGCACAATCTATGCCGACTTTACGGACACTAGAGTTGTACCACGAATGCACAGATTCTGCGTGCGGAGGTCCCCAGGCAAAGAGTGAGGTGGGTAATACAAGGGACTGATGGTCGTCAACCACCTAGAGGATAATGAAGATGCTGGTGAGCGAAGAGGGCTCAGGAGTATGAAGGGAACTTGTCCTAATGTAGCGGTATGACACCTCACTACGTTGGGTCCAAGTGTGAGATAAAGATGAACCGTCAGGTGAGCACACTCAACCCGAACGCGGAGATAAATCACGCACTAAAGCGTGCAGTCAATGCGGAGGGGACTACGACTTAGATCCTTTATCCAAGGATGGGTGGTCAGTGATCACGCAGTGGCACGCTGAGTGGAGAACCAAGAGGACAAGTTAGATTAAAGTAGAGTAAGGAATACAGGAGGATACGCACCTGAGTGGAGAACCAAGAGGACAAGTTGGTTCCACTCAGGACGCTACAGGGGGGTTTATATACGCTACTGTGGCTGAGCTTGAACTGAGTCTAAACACCATTACTAAGTGTACAGTAAGACTCCATGACTCAGGAGCTGACGTGTCGTGTCTAATAATAGCGCTATCTATTGTGCTGACTGATGCACTAGTCATGGCGCTGACGCGATGCCTTATCTTGCTGAGTAAAACCTAATACAGCGAGTAAGCGTAAACTACTAAGCGAAGTCTAGAACTATCTAGAAGGTTCCTTCCTTATCTACCAATCGTGTGAGTCCGTACGTAAATGGAATGTGACCAGATTAGGTTGTCCTGTTAAGGGTGCAACTATCCCAGGGTCACGTGCTTCAAAGGTGCACATGATGGCAGCATGTGACTAACAATATCTCGTACTTCAGCCCTTATATCTTCCTCAGATAATTCCGTAAAAATACAGAAAAATAGGAAAAATAATGTACGCGTCCATGACATGCGGCACCTACACCAGTCTTTGTACTCCCACCTATTCAGGTGCCCGCAGAACCTCAACAACAGCCTAGCACACCCCCCAACACCTCACCTGCTGCGGCAGACCAGACAATATATCACACTCCTCCTTCCCAAGCTCCTCCTCCTACCAATACTGCGCCCACCCGCACTCGCACTCGCTCTACAAGGCGTGCTGCAGTAGTTGCTCCTATACCGGCCCCTAATTTCAATAGGGAAGTGTCCCCTCCCAGATCTACTCCCAGATCTCTGAGGAATACTCAACCGGTTTCGCCTGTACGACCAAGGTGGAGCACCAGGGTATGATTCACGAATCCTCGCTATCTCCAAGAGGACGATGAATTCGTGCAAGGAAGCAGTAGGCTGGGAATGATGGACCTGTTCAATGTGGCAGAGGTACCTGGCTATAGGGACCCTCAGACCTTTAAGCAGGCCATGGAGTCGGACCAAGCTGTCGATTGGCTTGAAGCATGCCAGTATGAACTGGATGCTCTCGACAAGCTAGATGTCTGGAGATTAGAACCCCTTCCTGCTGGAAGGAAGGTGGTTAAATGCAAATGGGTGTTCAAAAAGAAGGCGGATGGACGCTTTCGTGCTAGGCTAGTGGCAAAAGGGTTCACCCAACTAGAGGGGGTGGACTTTGACGAAACTTTCTCCCCAGTTGCCCGCTTTGAGTCTCTACGACTCCTTCTCACGTTGGCTACGCTTGAAGACTGGCACATTCACCAGATGGATGTCAAATCGGCATTCCTTCATGGGGAACTGGAGGAAGAAATCTATATGGAGCAACCTGTCGGTTTCGTCACAGCTGGCTCCGAGCACCTTGTGTGCCGGTTACAGAAGGCCCTTTATGGCCTGAAACAAGCTTCCCGCGCATGGAACATGCAATTCCATGGGGTCCTTTGTGACCTAGGCTTCACGCGGACATACTCTGATGCAGGAGTATATGTGTATCATCTTCAAGAGGGGGGTGACACATTATTTGTGATCTTATATGTAGATGACATCACTATACTTGGGAGCTCTCTGTCAAAGATCAATGATCTGAAAGTCTCTCTATCAGACCGATATGAGATGACTGATCTTGGTGAAATCCAATCCTATCTCGGTGTTAACATCACCAGAGATCGTGCAAACCGCACTATGGAAATCAACCAATCAGATTACATCCGCGATGTGATTGACCGCTTTGGAATGTTAGATTCCAACCCAGTATATACCCCTCTTCCCTCTGGCGCCGAGGCACACTTGATCAAATTTGAAGATCAGGCCTCTACTTCTGAAATTAAGAAGTATCAACAGATAATTGGGTCTCTGCTGTATGCGCAGATAGGAAGCAGACCTGATATATCCTTCGCTGTTGCGCGCCTTAGTCAATTTGCTTCCAATCCCTCACCACAGCATTTACGCCTATCCAAGTATGTCCTAGCCTACCTAAACACAACAAAGGACTACAGGATACGCTATGCTGGAGGGACTGACACTGATGGAGCTGGCCTTCATGGCTACTGCGACTCTTCCTGGGGAGATCAGGAAGAAAAGCACTCCACCTCTGGCTACGTCTTCTTGCTTGCCAATGGAGCCATTTCATGGTGCACCAGAAAGCAGAAGACCATAGCCCAGTCTACCACAGAAGCAGAGTACATGAGCCTCGCTGAGGCCTCTAACCAAGCTCAGTGGTACACTACCTTCCTAGGGGAACTAGGGTATGAGGTTGCCTCCCCCATTCCCCTACACTGTGACAATAAGGGTGCTGTAGACTTAGCATTAAACCCTGTCACTGGAAGGCGGTCCAAACATATCCTGATCAAACACCATGTAGTCAGGGAGTACGTAGAAAATAAGGTCATAGACCTGATTCGTACTCCTACAGGGGAAATGGTTGCAGATGGACTCACTAAGTCACTGCCCAAAGAACCCTTTGACAAAATGGTTACTGATCTAGGAATGGTGTAAGAAGGGTTAAAAGGAAAACTTGTACACAGTCAATGGTCGTCGATCCTTGGTTTATCAACAAGGACATCACATTGTTCTGTAATCTTGTACAAAACACATCATGTTCTCTAATCCATGAGAGCTATGAAAAACCCTTCTTAGAACCCTGAAGGAGTTGGACCTTGCTCCAACTCAGTACAGATTCTCACCCTTCAAAAAGTAGTCCTCTATCACAGGACTATCATGAAGTGGGTGTAGAAACCGCTTTGGATTGAACATTATCTGCACAAAGATTTCAACCTCAATCCCGAACTTTTGTACAACTCTAGGTTCTATATAAAACACCTATACCTAACATGGACTGCCTCTATCATGGAGGGATGTTGAGACGCGACTGATTCAAGTCACATGTCTTGTGGGATATGATTGAGTCATCCCATATACTAAATACGGTATCTGTCCCTTACGGACTGATTTGGACTTGGCCGGACTCTTACGGACCGCTTTTGTTTATCTTTATTGTTAGAGTCACGTGTAGACTCTTATTGTTCTTCATTGTTAAGATACCGGTATTGTCTGCTTTAGGCAGCTATTGTTCTCTGCCCTCCAATGGCATTTCTCCCTCTGGCGCACAGACCACCTGTATTGTGTTTGGATCACCTGTGCGCACAGACCATTCTTAGCTAAGCGTCCTGTATATAAGGACTGCTGTTTTCGCCTCTACACTTCAGAGTTTACTTCCCCTCTGAAGTGTAAGTCCCCTTATTATTACTTCTCTTATTTTACCTTTACTCATGAGACGTTCCTTTATAGTAACTTGTCTCTATTAGGTATGCAGTTGTAATAGAGTTTACTTCCCCTCTGAAGTTAACTTGTCTCTATTAGCTTTTGCTATTAACGCTTCGCTCGTTAGTTCTGCGCTTCAACAACCCCTGCCAGCGGTGGCGGTGGCGGTGGACCGGCACTGGCTGGAGGACTCGCACCAGCCCCTGGTGGCAATGGCCGCCTGGGAGGAAATCCCCCGCCTGAGTTTGATGGGAATCAGGAAAAAAGCAAGGCATTCTTACGTGCCTTCAAAATATACTGTGGGATGAACCCAACGGTGGACCTGCTTGCAGTACCAGGACAGCGGGCCATGGCCTTCCTCTCCTACATTTGGGGGCCACTTGTTGACGATTGGGTCGACGAGCAGATGAGATGGCTCGACGACCAGATAGCGGCAGGAGTCCTACGAACCCAAAACAACCTCTGGAACGAGGTAGAAACCCGGTTCTTGCAGGCATATACTGACACTGCAGAACAGATGAAGGCCCGCAAAGCCTTACAGACATTAGCAATGAAAGGAGAAGACATCGACTCCTACATCGCCCAGTTTGAGAACCTGACCACGAAGGCCGGATATGGCCCAGATGAAGCCACGACACTGGAGCTGTTCCAGGATGGACTCCCGAACCAGTTAGTGATTCACGCTATCCACTTCCAACACCCAGTCACGTGGGAAGACTGGAAGCGGGCTGCCCAATTACAACAGGCTGAGTACCTGGTCTTAAAGGACCGACTTGGCAAGAACCGAACCCTGCGTCAGAAGAAGGGAGGGCATAACTGCGAACAGTGGGTACAAGCCCTCAACAAGAATCGTGACCCAAATGCCATGGATGTTCAACGCGCCTGAGCCTCCGTGGCTCTCACCAACGCGGACCGAATCCAACTTCAAAAGGAGGGGTGCTGTTTTAGATGCCGTGCTGCAGGGCACATCTCACATAACTGCCCACAAAAGGGCACTCGAATTGCTACTTCCTCCACGACCATCCAACCAGCTCCCGTCCCCTCTTCCCCGACCGTATCACCTCCCGCCGTCACTACTGTCGCCATACAATCTAATCGCATACTTTTGGCGGAAGAACAGGCTGAAGCACAGATCACTGCGATGAGGGCACAACCTCCAGAGGTGTGGGATCTTATGGTGGAAAAGCTATTCGCGAAAGAGGATTTTCTCGACGCTTGAACCCGACGGCCTGGGCTAGAGCACTCAATATAAACGTGTACCATAGCAGATATCGATCCATGCGAATTCCAGTACTCTTTAAATCTGCACACGCAACGGCCGAACGACAAGTGCTCCTGGATTCGGGAGCAACAGACAATTTCATCTGCGCCTCACTTCTGAAAAGGCTGCAGATCGGAACACGTGATGTCACGCAACCAATATGCATTTGGAACGTAGACAGGACTCACAACCAAGATGGAGCAATTACTCAATATACCAACCTGAACGTACGAACAGGGAACGACACGAAGATACTTCGCTTCCTAGTAACGAACTTGGGAAGGGATGAGGTTATACTGGGTTACCCATGGTTCTCAGCGTTCGAACCACTTGTGAAGTGGGGAGAAGCGACGCTGGACGAAGACTTTCAACCAGTAGTCATATCCAGCCTCCAGTCGTCGGACGAAGCCACTCCCGTAGAAGCATCCATACAGGCGTTGGAGACGTATCAACTTGACGAGGAAGCATGGGAACAAATCGCAGATGACGAGCAAGAGCCCTGTGTGGCATTGCTGCAGAAGACTACAACGGCGTCGGAACTGGCACAACAAGAAGCAGCCAAACGAGAGGTGCACACCTTTGAAGAGATGGTCCCACCAGAATACCGGCGATATCGTAAGGTGTTCAGCGAAGAAGCGTCGCATCGTTTCCCGCCAAAACGACCATGGGACCACGCCATTGACCTAATACCTAACGCGCCTGCATCAATGGACTGTAAAGTATATCCACTGACGCAAGAGGAGGACAAAGCCCTAGACGTGTTTCTTGCCGAACAGTTGGAAAGAGGGTACATGTAGCGGTATGACACCTCGCTACGTTGAGTCCAAGTGTGAAGTGGGAGATGAACTGTCAGGTGAGCACACTCAACCTGAATGCGGAGATAAATCAAGCACCAAGCGTGCAGTCAATGCGGAGGGGACTACGACTCAGATCCTTTATGCAAGGATATGAATAGTCAGTGATCACGCAGTGGCACGCTGAGTGGAGAACCAAGAGGACAAGTTAGGATTGAAGTAGAGTAAGGAGTACAGTGGAATATGCACCTGAGTGGAGAACCAAGAGGACAAGTTGGTTCCACTCAGGATGCTACAGGGGAGTTTATATATGCTACTGGAGCTGAGCTTAAACTGAGTCTAAACACTATTACTAAGTGTACAGTAAGACTCCATGACTCAGGAGCTGACGCATCGTGTCTAATAATAGCGCTATCTATTGTGCTGACTGATGCACTTGTCATAGTGCTGACGCGATGCCTTATCTTGCTGAGTAAAACCTAATACAGCGAGTAAGCGTAAACTACTAAGCGAGTTCTAGAACTGTCTAGAATGTTCCTTCCTTATCTACCAATCACAGGAGTCCATACATAAATGGAATGTGACCGGATTAGGTTGTCCCGTTAAGGGTGCAACTATCCCAGGGTCACGTGCTTGCAGGTGCACATGGTGGCAGCATCTGACTGACAATATCTTGTACTTTGGCCCTTTATATCTTCCTTAAATAATTCCGTAAAAATACAGAAAAATAAGGAAAAATAATATATGCGTCCATGACAATACCGACACTGCAGAACAGATGAAGGCCCACAAAACTTTACAGACACTAGCAATGAAAGGAGAAGACATCGACTCCTACATCGCCCAGTTTGAGAACCTGACCACGAAGGCCAGATATGGCCCAGATGAAGCTACGACACTGGAGTTGTTCCAGGATGGACTCCCAAACCAGTTAGTAATTCACGCTATCCGCTTCCAACACCCAGTCACATGGGAAGATTGGAAGCGAGCTGCCCGATTACAACAGGCTGAGTACCTGGTTTTAAAGGACTGACTTGGCAAGAACCAAACCCTGTGTCAGAAGAAGGGAGGGCATAACCACGAACAGTGGGTACAAGCCCTCAACAAGAATTGTGACCCAAACACCATGGATGTTCGACGCGCCCGAGCCTCTGTGGCTCTCACTGATGCGGACCAAATCCAACTTCAAAAGGAGGGGCGCTGTTTTACATGCCGTGCTGCAGGGCACATCTCGCGTAACTGCCCACAAAAAAGCGCTCGACTGGCTGCTTCCTCCACGACCACCCAACCAGCTTCCATCCCCGCTTCCCCGACCGTATCAGCTCCCGCCATCACTACTGTCACCATACAATCTAATCGCGTACTTTCGGCGGAAGAACAGGCTGAAGCACAGATCGCTGCGATGAGAGCGCAACCCCCAGAAGTGCGGGATCTCATGGTAGAAAAGTTATTCATGAAAGAGGATTTTCTCAACGCTTGAACCCGACGGCCTGGGCTAGAGCACTCAATGTAAACGTGTACCATAGCAGATATCGATCCATGCGAATTCCAGTACTCTTTAAATCTGCACACGCAACGGCCAAATAACAAGTGCTCCTGGATTCAGGAGCAATGGACAATTTTATCTGCGCCTCACTTTTGAAACGGCTGCAGATCGGAACATGTGATGTCACACAACCAATACGCATTTGGAATGTGGATGGAACTCACAACCAAGATGGGGCGATTACCCAATACACCGACCTGAACATCCGCACCGGAAACGACACTAGAACGCTTCGCTTCCTAGTAACGAACTTAGGAAGGGACAAAGTCATACTAGGTTACCCGTGGTTTTCAGCGTTTGAACCACTTGTGAAGTGGGGCGAGGCAACGCTAGACGAGGAATTCCAACCAGTGGTCATATCTAGCCTCCAGTCATCGGACGAAGCCACGCCCGTAGAAGCATCTATATGAGTGTTGGAGACGTATCAACTCGATGAGGAGGCATGGGAGCAGATCGCAGACGACGAACAAGAACCATGTGTGGCGTTACTGCGGAAAACCACAACGGCGTCAGAATTGGCCCAACAAGAAGCGGCCAAGTGAGAGGTGCGCACCTTTGAAGAGATGGTGCTGCCAGAGTACCGGTGATATCATAGGGTGTTCGATGAAGAAGTGTCCCATTGCTTCCCGCCGAAGTGCCTGTGGGACCACACCATCGACTTAACGATGAACGCACCCGCAGCGATGGATTGCAAGGTGTATCTGTTAACCCAAGAAGAGGATAAGGCTCTCGATGTATTCCTCGCCGAACAACTAGAGAGGGGATATATCCGACCATTGAAGTCCCCATACGTCTCACCATTCTTCTTCATAAAAAAGAAAGACGGGAAGCTTAGACCCGTACAGGACTACCGGCGACTGAATGAGGTTACCGTCCATAACCACTATCCCCTCCCACTCATCCCCGAACTCATTGACAAAATCCGGGATGTGAGACTCTTCACCAAATTGGACATCCGTTGGGGATACAACAACGTCTGCATAGATGAAGGAGACGAGTGGAAGGCAGCTTTCAAAACAAACAAAGGAGCCTTCGAACCACTCATGATGTACTTTGGTCTTACGAATTCCCCTGCAACGTTCCAAGCGATGATGGACTTCACGTTTCGAGTGTTGAGACACGACTGAATCAAATCACATGTCTCATGGGATATGATTGAGTCATCCCATATACTAAATACGGTATCTGTCCCTTATGGACTGATTTGGACTTGGCTGGACTCTTACAGACCGCTTTTGTTTATCTTTATTGACAGAGTCATATATGGCTCTTATTGTTCTCTATTGTTAAGATACTGGTATTGTCTGCTTTAGGCAGTTATTGTATTCCGCCCTCCAATGGCATTTGTCCCTCTGACGCACAGACCAACTGTATTGTGTTTGGATCACCTGTGCGCACAGACCATTCTTACAAAGCGTCCTGTATATAAGGACTGCTGTTTTTGCCTTCACACTTCAGAGTTCCTTCAACCTCTGAAGTGTAAGTTCCTTTCTCTTACCCTACACTACCTTTTACTCACAGACGTCTTAGATACTTGTCTTTAGGTGTGTAGTAGCATTGGTATAGAGTTCCTTCAACCTCTGAAGTATACTTGTCTTTAGCTCCTTGCTATTAACCTCGCTTGTTAGTTCTGCGCTTCAACATCGAGGACCAGTGTTGACGAACGAGGTGATCATATACATGGACGACATCCTTATCGCAACCGTCGACAACCTCCAACGTCATTGAGAAAGGGTCCACCAGGTCCTGACCATCTGCGAAGAAAATGACCTGTACATCAAACCAGAGAAGTGCGAGTTCGAGGTACGCGAAACGGAATACCTTGGACTCATCATCGGGCACGGGAAACTGCGAATGGACCCCATAAAGGTACGAGGGATTCGTAAATGGCAACCCCCGAAGAACCTTAAGGAAGTGCGCGCCTTTATCGGCTTTTGTAACTTTTACTGCTGATTCATCAAAGGGTTCTCGACACTCACACGCCCCCTCCACGACCTTACAAAGAAAGACACCCCGTGGCACTGGGGGGCAGAACAGCAATGTGCATTCGAACGCATCAAAGACCAGATATGCTGGGAACCAGTCCTCCTTTCCCCTGACCTAACAAAGCCGTTCGAAATGGAAGTGGACGCATCCAACGTCGCCATTGGCGCCGTCCTCAACCAATTGGGAAGCGACCAAAAACTCCACCCAGTAGCATTCCATTCAGAGTCACTATCCCAAGCTGAATGGAACTACAATATCTACGACCAAGAACTACTTGCAGTGGTCAAGGCCTTGCGCGCTTGGCGCACGTACCTCGTCGGCTCCCCCCACAAGATCATTATACACACCGATCACGCCAACCTCCAGTACTGGAAGGAGCCACGAAAAATCAGTTGACGAGTGACACGCGAATTCCTGGAATTATCGGAATATGACTTTGTATTGAAACACGTATCTGGGATCAGGAATGGATGTGCGGATGCCCTGTCTCGACGAGCTGACTATGCACCAAGCGATGAAGACAACAACGATGTCATCGTCCTCCCGGCGGACCACTTCATCCGAGCCACAGAAATGTCAATGCACGACATGGACATTTGGACCCAGATAGCGCAAAACCTTGACGAATCTCAAATACTGCGCTGGGTTGAGCCGCATAGTCTGAAGAAACACGGAGGGTTATGGTGGAAGGGCAAAGCTCTTGTCATTATCAGGGATAATGATCTTAAGCGGGGGGTAATCACCTTTTTCCACGACACACCCGCAATGGGACACCCCGGAATCACAAACACTTACGAACTTTTACAACGAGACTACTGGTGGCCCAACATGCGCAAAGACATTGAGGAATACGTCAAGGGTTGCGCTACATGCCAAGCCAACAAAATCAACCCCCACCAACAAAAACCACACCTCTTCCCCATCACGACCAACCCAGACGCAGAACCTTTCGAGGTCGTGGCCATGGATTTTATCACAAAGCTACCACCGTCACAAGGATATGACTCAATACTCACCATTACCGACCACGACTGCTCCAAAGCAGCCATCTTCATCCTGTGTAACGAAACAATCACAGCGGAAGGCGTAGCCCAGCTATACCTTCGCCACATCTACCCCCACTACAGCATACCCCGAAAGCTGATCACCGATCGGGACCCTAGATTCACATCCACATTTATGACACAACTCTGCCAAGTTCTTGGAATTAGGCAGAATATCTCATTGGCGTATCACCCTCAGACAGATGGGCAGTCAGAACGAACCAATCAGTGGCTGGAACAGTACTTACACCATTGGAGCAACATGCAGCAGGGATAACTGGGCAGAGGCCCTCCCTGTGGCCCAATTTGCACACAACTCATGGCCCAACGCGACGACAAAACACTCCCCCTTTTCACTCATCATGGGTTGGGAACCACGCACTAATTGGACCCCAAAACCCACGACTTCCCCATCAGTTGACCAGCGATTGGAAGACATGGGCAACTTCCGACAACACGCACAAGATTGCATCAAACACGCCCAAGAACTTATGGCAAAGCGAGGGCGCACTCACTTCATCCCCTATTGAGAAGGGGCGCAAGTGTGGTTAGAAGGCACGAACCTTAAAACATTCTACCCCACGTCCAAATTAGCCCCCAAGCGCCATGGGCCATTCTGTATCAAGAAGGCCCTCTCTGCGGTGTCTTACGAGTTAGAACTCCCGGAGTCATGGAAGATCCACCCCGTGTTCCATGCGAATCTCCTCACTCCATATAAGGAGACAGAACTACATGGGACAAACTTCACGCGACCCCCGCCTGACCTTATCGATGGAGAAGAAGAGTTCAAAGTGGAGCAAATCCTTGGGTCAAGACTCCAGGGCCGAGGGCGTAAACTTCAATTCCTGGTCCAGTGGAAGGGATTCCCTGTGAGTGACAGCTCGTGGGAACCTCTCAAGAATGTTTGACACGCACCTGACCTCATCGCCGACTTCTACCGGCATAACCCGACTGCCGAAGGGGCTGGACGAAAGATATAAAGACACGCCCCACGAATCCAAAATAACACATTCCCCTCCCTCCTTCCCTCTCGCTCTCCACACCATGACTTCCACTCCCATTGTCTCCCCCGTGCCCGTACACCCTCTGTCGAAACTTATACTCGACCAACTGACCGTACCCTCACAGGACCAGGGTGTCCCCTCGCAACCAGAGGGTTGCACACCATACTCTGTGATCCTCAGCCCAGACCCCCCTATCTTGTCATTGATCGCTCCCGCACTTGATCGTCTCGCGAAGGAAGAGGCGACCACCTCATTGCTCTCCCTCACTGCCCTGCCAGTTGACACCCCCATCACAATACACGCCCCCGCCGCTCCTACTGAACCACAACTGCACGACTCACTGCCACCTCTCGAGCATGTACCACTCCCCCCATTCCCACCTGGCGTTGGCCACATAACCACACCCACCACACAGCCCCGCCTCGTAGAACCCGATCCCACATATGCATTCCTTGACGATGAGGAGGTAGGCGAGGATGCCACCGATCTGGGACTCCCTTTCCTTTGCAATGACCCTGGCCTCTCTTACCTCTACTTCCCACTGAAGATTGGGGAGGCCAGGTATCCGAAGCAGATTGCGCACTTCATCTACTATCGGAAGGACTACCGGGAAGTCGTTGGAACTATGGGGAGGGGGCACCCGTGCTACGTGCAGTCGGTTTACTTGCGAGGGGTATATGAGGGGCAACTACCCCAGCACGTCACAGACCAGCAGCTTGCAATGCTTCACCTGCACGACCCGCGAGCCATATGTGTCAATGAAGTCCTGACGGAATTACGCGATGTCTGCCTTCATGCGGACGTGGCGCGTCTCCAGGACTGCTTATTGCAGAAGGACGCAATCGCCGTGCATGAGTGTAACGCCACCACGGGGGCGTTAAGTACGACGTGTACTTCAGTAAGTCAACGGGATCGGCAAGCGCAAACCGGTCAGGGTTCAGTTCGATGATGAACAAGTATCACTTGGTCTCCCAGGGACGCAAGGATAATAGCGAGAAGTCAGTGCTCAAGCGAAGAGGCGAGCAAAGAGGGACTCAAGCGCAATGGCGAGTCAAGGAATTCGTGAGGCAAGAACAACGTGGTATTACACAAGAAGTCAAGTCTACCGTACAAGCTAGGTAGGGCATGACTTATATACTAGTACAGGGTGTTTGTAGAGTACAAACACATGATGCAATCCTAGGGTACTGGCCCTAGCGAGCTAACAGGGTAGTGTGAAGGGGAAGTCCATAAAGAGTACAAGGGAATCCCGTGGGGGCACGCGGGGCTCAAATGATGTCAGCGGGTTCCAAAAGTAACGAGTCCAGCTTCCCTACGGTCATGGGGTTGGTGCGAGATAAGGGTCGGAGAACGAATCGAAGTGGATCATGGGTAAGAGTACACGCGAACATGAGGTCATGGCAAATAAGCAGACAAGGCGTATCGTACAGTAAGGTGAAAATCGTAACATTACCCCCCTGTCAGACTCGAAGTCGCCACAACTTCGACTAGTCACTGGTGTAGTACCAGTCATCCTCGACTGGTACGGTGTCAGGGATCGGTGAAGGGGGGTGTGGGCAGGTATGACGACGCAAAAAGAGATGGCGACCGCGCTCACCACATTCCCGACACTGCTCATACTGAGGGCAGTGGATCTCCTCATACTTTGCATCGTACCACAAACACTTACCGCACCACCGAGGGCGGTCGTTTGAGTCGACGTAAGCCAGCAACATAGGGGAGATCTGGCGAATGAGGCACACATTGTATTGATGAGTGCGGCTCCCACACCACTGGCACGGCTGCTTGGCCCTCTGCTGAGGGCACTGCGCAATCAAGTGGTCCGTCGCCTTGCACTGAAAGCACTTGCAGGGGCGCTTGCTACCCTCGCCCTGGAGGCGCAGCATCTCGCAAGGCCCCCCGGTGCGTGGTGGAATGGGGATGGAGTCGGGAGTGGATTGGGGGCGTATGAACTTAGCTTGGAGTTCATCGTACTTTTCTGATATAAGAGGCACCACCTGCACGTACTGCAACCTCTTCTGTACGCTCACAAGGTCCATATCTACATGGAACCGATCATGCATGAGGTCCATCTCCAGCCTGCGAAGTTCGGACTGCCGTACTGCCACTGCGTCCCACCACAAGAGGCACTCTCGTAGGCAAGATACATCTGCGTGGAGGCGGACGTCCTGAAGTTCAGTCAGAACTTCATTGAGGCAGATGGCACAGGGATCGTGGGGGTGGAACATGGCGAGCTGCTGCTCGGTAATGTGCTGCGCAAGCTGTCCAGTGTACACGTCTTTCAGGTAGACTGGTTGGACGTAGCAGGGGTGCCCCCGCCCCATAGTCCCAATAACCTCTTGGTAACTCTTTTGGTAGTAAATAAACCGGGCTATCTTCTTCGGGTACCCGGCCTCCCCAATCTTCATTGGGAAGTACAGGTGTGATAAGTCGGGGTGGTTATGAATAAAGGGAAGGCCGGGGTTGTCCGTGGTCGTGCTCCCTTCTTCATCGTCAAGTAGTGCCAGTGCAGGGTCTGGCTCTGCGCGGCGAGGCTGGGACGTTGGTGTGGGGACGTGATCAATTCCCGGGGGAAATTGGGGGTGAGGTTCAAGCGGGGGAGGAGGTGTGAGTGAGTGTAAGTTGGGGGGCGTAGGGACATTGGGAACATGTACGGTAACGGGGGTGTCGATGGGTGGTGCAGTGAGGGTGAGTAGAGCCACAGTGGCTTCTCGAGCAAGACGGTCGAGTGTGGGGGCGATTAGTGACAAGACGGGAGGTTCTGGGCTGAGGATCACAGAGTACGGCGTGCAACCCTCTGGTTGCGAGGGGACACCCTGGTCCTGTGAGGGTACGGTCAGTTGGTCGAGTATAAGTTTCGACGGAGGGTGTGCGGGCACGGTGGAGACGATGGGAGTGGAAGTCATGGTGTGGAGAGCGAGAGGGGAAGAAGGAGGGGGATGCGTTATTTTGGATTCGTGGGGCATGTCTTTATATCTTTCGTCCAGCCCCTTCGGCGGTCGGATTGTGCCGGTAGAAGTTGGCAATGAGGTCAGGTGCGTGTCGAACATTCTCGAGAGATTCCCACGAGCTGTCGCTCACGGGGAATCCCTTCCACTGGACTAGGAATTGAAGTTTACGCCCTCAGCCCTGGAGTCTTGACCCAAGGATTTGCTCCACTTCGAACTCTTCTTCTCCATCGATAAGGTCAGGTGGGGGTCGCGTGAAGTTTGTCCCGTGTAGTTCCGTTTCCTTATATGGAGTAAGGAGGTTGGCGTGGAATACGGGGTGGATCTTCCATGACTCCGGGAGTTCTAACTCGTAAGACACCGCGGAGAGGGCCTTCTTGATACAGAACGGCCTGTGGCGCTTGGGGGCTAATTTGGACGTGGGGTAGAATGTTTTAAGGTTTGTGCCCTCTAACCACACTTGCGCCCCTTCTCAATAGGGGATGAAGTGAGTGCGCCCTCGCTTTGCCATAAGTTCTTGGGCGTGTTTGATACAATCTTGTGTGTGTTGTCAGAAGTTGCCCATGTCTTCCAATCGCTGGTCAACTGATGGGGAAGTCGTGGGTTTCAAAACCCAATTGGTGCGTGGTTCCCATCCCATGATAAGTGAGAAGGGGGAGTGTTTTGTCATTGCGTTGGGCCATGCGTTGTGTGCGAACTGTGCTACGGGGAGGGCCTCTGCCCAGTTATCCTGTTGCACGTTACTCCAGTGGCGTAAGTATTGTTCCAGCCACTGGTTGGTACGTTCCAACTGCCCATCTGTTTGGGGATGATACGCCGATGAGATGTTTTGCCTAATTCCGAGAACTTGGCAGAGTTGTGTCATAAATGCGGATGTGAATCTAGGGTCCCGATTGGTGATCAGCTTTCAGGGTATGCCATAGTGGGGGTAGACGTGGCGAAGGTATAGCTGGGCTACGCCTTCCGCTGTGATTGTTTCGTTACACAGGATGAAGATGGCTGCTTTGGAGCAGTCGTGGTCGGTAATGGTGAGTATTGAGTCATATCCTTGTGACGGTGGTAGCTTTGTGATAAAATCCATGGCCACGACCTCGAAAGGTTCTGCGTCTGGGTTGGTCGTGATGGGGAAGAGGTGTGGTTTTTGTTGGTGGGGGTTGATTTTGTTGGCTTGGCATGTAGCACAACCCTTGACGTATTCCTCGACGTCTTTGCGCATGTTGGGCCACCAGTAGTCTCGTCGTAAAAGTTCGTAAGTATTTGTGATCCCAGGATGTCCCATTGTGGGTGTGTTGTGGAAAAAGGTGATTACCCCCTGCTTAAGATCGTTATCCCCGATAACGACAAGGGCTTCGCCTTTCCACCATAACCCTCCATGTTTCTTCAGGCTGTGCGGCTCAACCCAGCGCAGTACTTGTGATTCGTCAAGGTTTTGCACTATCTGGGTCCAAATGTCCATGTCGTGCATTGACATTTCTGTGGCTCAGATGAAGCAGTCCGCCGGGAGGACGATGACATCATTGTTATCTCCATCGCCTGGTGCATAGTCGGCTCGTCGAGACAGGGCATCCGTGCGGCCATTCCTGATTCCCGATACGTGCTTCAATACAAAGTCGTATTCTGATAATTCCAGGAATTCACGCACCACTCGTCGACTGATTTTCCGCGGTTCCTTCCAGTACTGAAGGTTGGCGTGATCGGTGTGTATAATGATTTTATGGGGGGAGCCGATGAGGTATGTGCGCCAAGCACACAAGGCTTTGACCACTGCAAGTAGCTCTCGGTCGTAGATGTCGTAGTTCCGTTCAGCTTGGGATAGTGACTCTGAATGGAATGCTACCGGGTGGAGTTTTTGATCGCTCCCTAGTTGGTTGAGGATGGCGCCAATGGCAACGTTGGACGCATCCACCTCCATCTCGAATGGCTTTGTTAGGTCGGGGGAGAGAAGGACTGGTTCCTGACATATCTGGTCTTTGATGCATTCAAACGCATGTTGTTGTTCTGCCCCCCAGTGCCATGGAGTATCCTTTTTCGTAACGTTGTGGAGGGGGCGTGCGAGTGTCGAGAATCCTTTGATGAATCGGTGGTAAAAATTGCAAAAGCCGATAAAGGCGCGCACTTCTTTAAGGTTCTTCGGGGGTTGCCATTCGCGAATCCCTTGTACTTTTATGGGGTCCATTCACAGCTTCCTGTGCCCCACAATAAGTCTGAGCTACTCCGTTTCGCGTACTTCGAATTCGCACTTCTCCGGCTTGATGTATAGGTCGCTTTCTTCGCAGATAGTTAGGACCTGGTGGACTCTTTCTTGGTGACGTTGGAGATCGTCGATGGTGGCGATGAGGATGTCATCCATGTATACGATTACTTCATTCGTCAGCACTGGCCCTCAGAACATGAAGTCCATCATCGCTTGAAACGTTGTGGGGGAATTCATGAGACCAAAGTACATCATGAGTGGTTCAAAGGCTCCTTTGTTCGTTTTGAAGGCCACCTTCTACTCGTCTCCTTCGTCTACACGGATATTGTTATACCCCCAACGGATGTCTAGTTTTGTGAAGAGTCACACGTCCCAGATTTTGTCGATGAGCTCCGGGATGAGGGGCAGGGGGTAGTGGTTACGGACGGTGACTTCATTCAGTCGTCTGTAATCTTGTATGGGTCTGAGCATCCCGTCTTTCTTCTTTATGAAGAAGAATGGTGATATGTATGGGGACTTTGATGGTCGGATGTACTGTCATGGACGCGTATATTATTTTCCTTATTTTTCTGTATTTTTACGGAATTATTTAAGGAAGATATAAAGGGCCAAAGTACGAGATATCGTCAGTCACATGCTGCCACCATGTGCACCTACAAGCACGTGACCCTGGGATAGTTGCACCCTTAACAGGACAACCTAATCCGGTCACATTCCATTTACGTATGGACTCTTGTGATTGGTAGATAAGGAAGGAACATTCTAGATAGTTCTAGAACTCGCTTAGTAGTTTACGCTTACTCGCTGTATTAGGTTTTACTCAGCAAGATAAGGCATCGCGTCAGCACTATGACAAGTGCATCAGTCAGCACAATAGATAGCACTATTATTAGACATGACGTGTCAGCTCCTGAGTCATGGAGTCTTACTGTACACTTAGTAATAGTGTTTAGACTCAGTTTAAGCTCAGCTCCAGTAGCGTATATAAACTCCCCTGTAGCATCCTGAGTGGAACCAACTTGTCCTCTTGGTTCTCCACTCAGGTGCGTATTCCACTGTACTCCTTACTCTACTTCAATCCTAACTTGTCCTCTTGGTTCTCCACTCAGCGTGCCACTGCGTGATCACTGACTATTCATATCCTTGCATAAAGGATCTGAGTCATAGTCCCCTCCGCATTGACTGCACGCTTGGCGCGTGATTTATCTCCACGTTCGGGTTGAGTGTGCTCATCTGACGGTTCATCTCCCACTTCACACTTGGACTCAACGTAGCGAGGTGTCATACCGCTACATTAGGACAAGTTCCTTTTCACTCTCTTGAGCTCTACGCTCACCAGTTTTATCACTTTCACTTTAGGTGGTTGACGACCATCAGTCCCTTGTGTTATCTACCTCACTCTTTGCCTGGGGAAGTCCGTAAGCAGAATCTGTGCATTTGTGGTACAACTGTAGTGTCCGTAAAACCGGCATACATTGTGCTTGCCTTTATTGGGTCTATCTGGTCATCAGTAGACGCCTCTGGGTACTGGCTGCAGAACTGGTCACCACGCCAGATAAGCTGCAGTTAGACATTGAGCCAGCCAGGCCTAGCCTGCGACAGCTGTACGCGTACCAACCAGAAAAGTTTGAGAGCGCTTCGGCGTGAGAGGCAGCCAACAGGTCGAGAAGACTGAGGCAGACAGCCTTGTAGCTCTACACATCTCCCTACACCATTCCCGAGTGTCCCTTTATCGCCGCAGCCTCGCGCAGTGTGAAACAATCACTGTGTATTGGTCTCGCTTGATAGGGCATTCCAGTCATCCTTGAGTTAGCGTTTCGCGCTCATTGTATCCCGTTGTTCAAATCCACCTCACAAATTTCCAAACTGCCTCGCATATTTGCGAACGTTCGAACCCGACTCCGTCGTCTCTTTAGGAGGAGACAGGCTTCTATCACACCACCAACTACAGCCTCTGCTTCAGCATCGCTGCACGTACACCCAGACATCCAGCCTGAACAAGACCGGATCCCCTCCCCAGTGTACGCTTCACCATCACCCACTGTATCAGTAGAATCATTCCACTCCGCCCACTCCTCCTCCCAAGCCACACTCGCCCAGTCAGGCGAAAGTTTCATTGACAAAGACAGTGTTAACATCCATTACCAGGGGTTCCAGTTAGAACTACCCCCTCGTAACCTCGCCGAGCAATACGTGCAGGCAATCTACCACGATCCAGAAATCCGATACGGACTACTAGACCTCTACGGCCTAGAAATCCCCGTCCTCGGAACAAACTTCACAGTCCTGCAGCTGATAGCATTCGCTGCAGATCTCATTCCTCGTCTCGAATCGCCCCCTCACCCTCTTATCTCCTACATAAGGGAAGACGAAGAACGTGGCTCCCAAGAAAGGGAAACAGACAGCTCGTCTAGCACAAGCTCAATATCCCAGCAGAGCTCGCTCAAAATTCGCCCTCCCTCCTCTGACTAAGAAAGAAAAGGAGTTCATATCTCACATCCAAGACTGGGACAAGATCTCACCAGATGAACAACTCCTTCTCTTAGAAGAATTCCGTCGGGCACAAGAAGAGGCAGAACAAAAAGAGAGACAGAAGAAATTAGACGAGATGTCACAACCAAGCGGAAGCACCCTCCCTCCCGCAGTACCACCCACACTACTCCCCCCTCCCACAGTCCAGGATTGCCTGGACCTCATAAATCACCTCGGTATAGCCGTCGGCAACCTGGCACAGCAAGTCACAGCCCTGACTGCACAGGTGGCCTCGGCAACCGCCACTTGCCCAGGAAATGGAAAAAACAAGGAAATAGTGGCCCACCCCAAAGCCTGGGATGGGAAAGGCTCCTCTTCGGATGCCCGTCATTTCCTTGCCGCATTCCACAACTGGGCAGGATCACTAGGGGACGCCATGAACACATGGCATGCAGTGGATATGTAATGTTCCACTGGACGTTCTTCTTGTACTGCGGACAAGGCTACCAAGACGACCTAGCGATCACCAGATATGTCGAAGTCACGTACTCGATCTTCTACTAGCTTGCAAACGAGTCGTAGTAATGTTCCCCAAAGGATGCAAAGGGAGGTGAAGAGAGTGAGCTGAAGTAGATGTGGCAAAGATAGTCGGCAAGACAGCACGACTCAGGAGATGATTCAGCACGTTCCGTGAACGGCGAGAGTAGAGAGGAAAGGAAAGGATAGGGGCCTCATGGCGATTCCTCAGCTAAGGACTAGGAGTTGACAACCAAAGTCTATTCAGCACCCAACTGGCAAGACAGCGCAGAAGAGGCAAAGGCGTTTGGGTGGTATAATCCAAGAAGTCAAGCTTAGGTCTTCAGCGACCATAAGCCAGAGCCTATATACATGTCCAAGGAGGTTTGAACCCCAGCTTGGAACTCCGAAACCCTAATATCCAGATCCTAGGAATGAGTCACAATCGAGTCAGAGATAACAATCCACCAATGGCAGTAAGGCACAAAGGTATGAGTCAGAGATAATCATCCGCAGCTGTATGAGCGCTGCTTCCATCCAATCAGAACACGAACGTTGCACGATACATCAGAATCAAGGCACAATTGATCAGGCACATACGAGTCATCACAAACACGAGGCATTCGAGACCGGTCCAGGCACAAGCTCATCTGGACCCTTCTGGTGCAAGTCTAGCCAGGTCACGTGCCAGGGTCACGTGACGGGCGTTTGATGTAAGATCACGTGATCTACTCCCAATATTCTTGAGCGTTTCCAAGGTAAGCGGGAAGGTCACGTGACTTAGCTGGTTGCTGGGCGTGTTCAGCCACAAGCCTCATAACTTCAACTTCTTCTTTGGCATATTCAGCACATGATCGCTTCACGGCAATGTTCCGGGGTCTTGCAGGGGTGTTCAGGGAACCAGTTACGGGCAGAACCATAACAGATAGCAAATGGTACACAGACGAGCATAGGTGGATTGCTGCCACCCTCAACTTGATGGAAGGGGACGCTAAAACCTGGGCACTCCCATATCTGGAGTCCGCCAACCAAGGGACTATTCCCTTCGGAGGAAACTGGTCGGACTTCGTCAAGGAGTTCAACCGCAGGTTTAGCCCCCTAGACGTCCAAGACATAGCTCAAGAGGAGCTAAAGAAAACAAGACAGGGTAAAAAGACGGTTGCCGAATATGCATCCATATTCGAGCAGTACTCTGGACAAACCGGGTGGTCCATCATCGACCTCCGCACCTGCTTCTACAATGGTCTCACAGACGAGATCAAGGACCTCCTAGCCATCACAGACAAGCCCCATAACACATACGACAAGCTCAAGCAAAGCGCGCAAGTCATTGATCAACGACTACGCCAATGCCAGAGCGAGAAGAAAGGAAAATCTTCATCGTCATCACCACACACAACCTCCAACCCAGATGCCATGCAAGTCGACGCTATGCGTCAGCAAGGCAACAAACCAAAGGAGGAGATCTTCAAAACTCGGGGCGAGTTTCAAGTATGGATGAGAGGGAGATGCTACGGGTGTGGTTCGAAAGAACACACAAAGAAGGATGGAAATCACAAGCGCGACGTTTGCAACTGGTGCCAAAGAGCAGGGCACCGAGCAAATGTCTGCCAAAATAAAAGAATGGGGAAACCAGCTAAAGCGAAAGCTGCAGCAACAACGGAGTCCCCTAGTCCACCATCGTCATCCAATACTGCGGCAGCAGCCGCCACAAGTACTTCCCCTGCCCAGACATCCCAGGCAGACATGGCGAAGCTGTTGGGAATGTTAGAAAAGCAGCAGGAACAGCTGGATACGTTCAAGGCGGCTTTTTAGATCAGGGGTCGCATATAGCTGCGACTGGCCCCTCTACAGTAGATGACTCAGCTTCATGTAGTTGTAATATATGTTTACGCTCTCACCTCATTTCGGACTCACCTTCTGTAATTCATACAACTCATGCCTGTAAGTTAGATAGTAGTGTTAGTTCGGCTTCTTGTTTTCCTGACTCTATTACATCTACATCTGCCTCGGAGATGAACAATAGTAGTGTTCCTTTTGCTCCACTTTCTTCAGAAGCAATGCCGCACGTGATGATTTCTGATGCAGCACTGTCTTCCACTATTATTCCCAAAACAAAAGATAAAAAATCACATTTTCATATTTCTGTGTATTTAAAAGGACGTCATCGTACTGTAAAAGTAGCAGCAATGGTAGACTCTGGGGCAACCTCGTTGTTCCTGGACAAAAGGTATGCTGACCGCCACAAGATGTTGCAGGTTCCTCTTGCAAGTCCCATCACCCTATACAACATAAATGGGACTCTCAACAAAGCTGGTAGTATCACCCACAAAGTCAGACTTACTCTGAAAGTCGGCCCTAGTGAAGAAAGTCACGACTTCTGAGTCACTTCACTAGGCCCAGAGAACGTCATCTTGGGTCTACCATGGTTAAGGCAGAGGAACCCGCAAATAGATTGGCAGGAAGGCACCATGCGCCTCAACTCAACCGCTGAAACAGCGCCACCAGAGTTGGAGGTAGAGGTGACGCGCATTATGGCAAACCAGATGGAACGCCGCCGTCTCCTTGTGGAGAAAGTGCTCGACATGGTCCAAGATGAAGTTTTCTGTTTGGCAGGCTTCACATACTCTCAGCAGATCGCCGAGAAAGCCACCGCCTCCAAACCTAAGAAAACCTTCGAAGAGATGGTACCAAAGCACTACAGAGACTTCGCGAAAGTTTTCTCTGAGGAGGAATCCCAGAGGCTCCCTGAGCATCAACTGTGGGATCACGCAATAGACCTTGAACCAGATGCAGTTAAACACTGGAAGGTCAAAACGTATCCCATGTCACCAAGCGAGCAAGTGGAACTCGACAAATTCCTGCAAGAGCACATCTCAAAAGGATATCTGGTCCCATCTAAGTCACCGATGGCCTCACCAGTATTCTTCATTAAAAAGAAGGACGGCAAGCTCTGTCTAGTGCAGGATTACCGTCGTCTTAATAAAATCACCATTAAGAATCGATATCCACTACCGCTCGCCGCCGACATTATAAACCGGTTGAAAGGAGCGAAGGTATTCACTAAATTCGACGTAAGATGGGGGTATCACAATATCTGGATCAAACCCGGAGATGAATGGAAGGGTGCAATAATCACCAATCGCGGACTGTACGAACCAAAGGTCATATACTTCGGCATGACCAACAGTCTAGCCACCTTCCAAGCCCTCATGAACGCCGTCTTCGCCGATCTAATCGCAGCAGGAGAGGTTGCAGTATACATGGATGATATCCTCATCTATAGTAACTCCTTAGAGCACCATCGCAAGATTGTATGCGAAGTGCTCAGGAGACTGCAAGAGCATGACCTCTATCTCAAAGCTGAGAAATGCGACTTTGAAAGGCAGGAAATGGAGTACCTCAGGATGATAATCCGTCCCGGAGAAGTGCAGATGGACCCTGGCAAGGTCGCTGCAGTAAGGGAGTGGCCTACACCCACAACACTCAGAGAGGTTAGAGCGTTTATCGGGTTCGCCAACTTCTATCATCGATTCATCAAGGACTTTGCAGCTATCGCCCGACCCTTGCATGACCTCACGAAGAAGGACACTCCATGGTAATGGCATTCTGAACAGCAGAAGCCTTTCGACCACTTAAAGGAAAGCTTCATATGAGAACCCATTCTCAAAGTGTACGACCCACAGCTTCCAACAAGAGTTGAAACCGATGCTTCAGGATTTGCTACTGGCGGTATACTTACCCAAAAGTACCCTGATGGTCTCTGGCACCCCGTTGCGTATCGCTCACAGTCTATGAGTAAAGAAGAATGCAACTATGAAATCTACGACAGAGAAATGCTCGGCTTAATCCGCGCCCTAGAGGACTGGAGACATTTCCTCGAAGGCATCTCCTTTGAAGTGATCACTGACCATAAAAACATGGAATGGTGGGCAAGCATGAAAGACTTAAACAGACGACAGGCCCACTGGGCTCTGTATTTAAGTCGCTTTGCCTTCAAAATCACTTACAAGAAAGGAGACTCTATGCAAGCCGACGCATTAAGTAGATTCTCGAAAGACCACATCAGAGACAACGAGGATAACCGCCAGGTTCAGGTCTTACAACCTAAGCATTTCCTCAATGCCGCCCAAGCACACTTCTGCCCAGAAGTGGACTCCCTAGGAAATCGCATAAGACTCGCATCCATAAGAGAAGCAGAAGTCATAGAGGGTCTTAAGAACTTACAGAAGACCACTCCAAAGGCTCTCATGGATGGAGTAGCGATGTGGGAGGAAGATGACGGCCTAGTTTACCACAGGGGGAAACTATACGTTCCCAATGACTGGACTCTAAGGCAAGACGTGGTCAAGTCATGCCACAACTCAGTCACCACCAGTCACCCTGGTAAGAATGGCACCATCAAGCTAGTCAGTCGCTACTACTGGTGGCCACGCATGGCAGGCTTCATAAGCTCATACGTAGAAGGATGCAATCGATGCCAACGTTATCGCAAAGATCTGCACCCCAAAGCTATAATTCAGCTGCAAGAAGTACCTGAGGGACCGTGGCAGATAGTCGGAGTCGATCTAATCGGCCCCCTGCCCATGTCACATGAAAAGGATATGATCCTTAACATAGTGGATCATTACACAAAACAGATCCATCTATTTCCAGTGACCTCTCAAATCATGGCTGATGGGGTAGCATCCATCTACTTTGAGCAAGTCTTCCCCCTGCACGGGATCCCCAAGAAGATTATCAGTGATAGGGGACCCCAGTTTGCTGCAAGGAGCATGCGGGCACTATATAAGCGACTAGGGATAGATGCAGGTCTCACTACCACCTATCACCCTCAAGCTAATGGACAGGTAGAGCACAAAAACTAAGAAGTAGAAGTCTACTTGCGCTTGTTCATTAGTAAGAGGCAGGATGATTGGGCAGACCTGCTCCCCACAGCGGAATTCGTGGTCAATAGTAGGCTCAACTCAGCTATGGGACATACCCCCTTTGAGCTACTATACGGCTACACGCCAGACTTCACCATTCCTGCTGGAAGGCCTACCAGTATCCCAACACTTGATAAGCGTCTCCAGCACTTAGTTTCCACAAGAAAAGATGCAGAGGCAGCTCTACGCCTAAGTAAAAGGTGAATGCAGACGGACATTGAACAAAGACATAAGCCATATGTCTTCAACGTCAGGGATAAAGTCTGGTTGCAAGCTAAGCAAATAAAGATACACCAACAGTCATCCAAACTGGGCCCTAAACAACTAGGCCCATTTGAAGTCACTGAAGTCAAAAGTGACGTCAACTACAAGCTTGCACTCCCCCCTGCATTACAGATCCATGATGTATTTCATGTAGACCGCCTCTCTCCTTATAAGGGAGACGAAGTTAACGGGCTTATGCCACCTCCACCTGAACCCATCACAGTCGAAGGGGAAGAAGAGTACGAAGTTGACCACATAAGAGATTCCAAACTCTTCGGTCATACTCTTAAGTACCTAGTTCGCTGGAAGGGCTACGGTGAAGGCGAGGACACCTGGGAACCAGCTAAGAACCTAGCACACACCCCGGATAAAGTCAAGGAGTTCCACTCCTCTAACCCGGGCGCACCCAGAAAAATAGTGGCTCTCATCTACGCATCCTTGCCTTGGCAAGCATCTCACATGTACACAGAGGCCAATGTGGACGTCAGCCCTTAAGAAGGGGGGTGATGTCACGGACGCGTATATTATTTTTCCTTATTTTTCTGTATTTTTATGGAATTATTAAAGGAAGATATAAAGGGCCAAAGTACAAGATATTGTCAGTCACATGCTGCCACCATGTGCACCTGCAAGCACGTGACCCTGGGATAGTTGCACCCTTAACGGGACAACCTAATCTGGTCACATTCCATTTACGTACGGACTCCTGTGATTGGTAGATAAGGAAGGAACATTCTAGACAGTTCTAGAACTCGCTTAGTAGTTTACGCTTACTCGCTGTATTAGGTTTTACTCAGCAAGACAAGGCATCGCGTCAGCGCTATGACAAGTGCATCAGTCAGCACAATAGATAGCGCTATTATTAGACACGATGCGTCAGCTCCTGAGTCATGGAGTCTTACTGTACACTTAGTAATAGTGTTTAGACTCAGTTTAAGCTCAGCTCCAGTAGCGTATATAAACTCCCCTGTAGCGTCCTGAGTGGAACCAACTTGTCCTCTTGGTTCTCCACTCAGTGTGCCACTGCATGATCACTGACTATTCGCATCCTTGTATAAAGGATCTAAGCTCTAGTCCCCTCTGCACTGACTGCATGCTTAGCGCATGATTTATCTCTGCGTTTGGGTTGAGTGTGCTCACCTGACGGTTCACCCTTTACCTCACACTTGGACTCAACGTAGCAAGGTGTCATACCGCTACAGGTATATGCCTGCAAGAACCGGGTTTCTACCTCGTTCCAGAGGTTGTTTTGGGTTCGTAGGACCCCCGCCACTATCTGGTCGTCGAGCCATCTCATCTGCTCGTCGACCCAATCATCGACGAGTGGCCCTTGAATGTAGGAGAGGAAGGCCATGGCCTGTTGCCCTGGTACTGCAAGCAGGTCCACCATCGGGTTCATCCCACAGTATAGTTTGAAGGCATGTAAGAATGCCTTACTCTTCTCCCGATTCCCGTCAAACTCAGGTAGGGGGTTTCCTCCCAGGCGGCCATTGCCACCAGGGGCTGGTGCGAGTCCTCCAGCCAGTGCCGGTCCACCGCCACTGCCACCGCCACCACCACCGCTAGCGGGGGTTCCTCCGGCAGGTGCTCCACTTCCACTGGGTACCCCTCCCCCACTTGTGAGGGTGGTACTTGCAGATGCTTGTCCTTGTTGGGCCATGGTGTATGATGGGAATGCCGAGGTGGGGAGATTAGTTGTTGGTATGGGTATACTTGGGGATGGAGTATGGGGGGGGTCAATGACGATGCCTGAAGGGTTGGAGGATCCTAAGGGTCCGGTGTTCAAGGTGAGGGGTACTGGTCCTGTAGTGTACCATGCTCCTTCAGCTGGGGAGTATTTGATAAAAGCCCAGAGGTGTCTGTCTTCGAGGTAGTGGATCTGTCGATATGATCGTGTCGAGGGGTCAAAGATAAAGTATCCCTCAACTCCGTTGTGTTCTGCCCAGATCGCGGCTCCTTTAACTCTATCTGATAATTCGTCAGAGCTAAGGCGATCAATATACTCGGGCCTAAACTTGGTTCGGCTGTGACTGGATGTCGCCACTGTGAGAGACTTGACTTAATGTAACACCACCACAGGGGCGTTAAGTACGACGTGTACTTCGGTAAGTCAACGGGATCGGTAAAGCGCGAACCGGTTAGGGTTCAGTTCGATGATGAACAAGTATCACTTGGTCTCCCAGGGACGCAAGGATAATAGCGAGAAGTCAGTGCTCAAGCGAAGAGGCGAGCAAAGAGGGACTCAAGCGCAATGGCGAGTCAAGGAATTTGTGAGGCAAGAACAACGTGGTATTACACAAGAAGTCAAGTCTACCGTACAAGCTAGGTAGGGCGTGACTTATATACTAGTACAGGGTGTTTGTAGAATACAAACACATGACACGATCCTAGGATACTGGCCCTAGCGAGCTAATAAGGTGATGCAAAGGGGAAGTCCATAAAGAGTACAAGGGAATCCCGCGGGGGCACGCGGGGCTCAAATGACGTCAGCGGGTTCCAGAAGTAACGAGCCCGGCTTCCCTACGGTCACGGGGTTGGTGCGAGATAAGGGTCGGAGAACGAATCGAAGTGGATCATGGGTAAAAGTACACGCGAACGCAAGGTCAGGGCAGATAAGCAGGCAAGACATATCGTACAGTAAGGCGAAAATCGTAACATGGAGGAGGAGGAGGAGGAGGAGCACCACCCGGAGGAGACCCCGACGACAACCCTCATGATGACGAACAAGCAACAGGGATACCCGCCTTCATCATGCCCAACACAGACAAATTCCTAGGGAAGGAACCCAAGATATTCATGGGTAACCATGATGAGGCAGAGGCATTCCTCTCCCAATGGAACTGATTTGCGGGGTCAACGCGGCCAATAGGAGCCTCAAGGTCCCCTACATCAAGGCTATGATGTTCCTAACTTACATCCAGGGACTGCTCGTCAACGAATGGGCAACAGAAACCACCAAATGGCTCGATGCCCAAGCCAACAAAAACGACCCATGGCTCTGGGCGGGAGTGGAGCTAGCATTCAAAGGCCAATTCCATGATAACTTGGAGAAGGATCGCGCAAGAGTAGAACTCGACAAGGGTGTAACGCCACCACTGGCGTTAGTCCAACTTGGACTGCGAAAGGGCATTCACGACTTAGCGAAAATATCCTTGATGGTCACGTGACCTGGTCACGAGACACACGGCACTTATACGGCACGTGTTCTGAGCGTACACTAGGGCAAGTCGCGCCACTAGGTAATCCGATGATCGGTAAAGACGACTTGCTCGGAAAGAGACAAGCAAAATCGCGCGTAGCAGAGATGAAGACAATGTGGTGATTGAAGAAGACCAAGATGGCGTATCTTGGTCTTATCGAGCCACTATTTATACATATTCGAGGATGCTTTAAAGCTCCTCTCCGAATCGTGCGACTAATAGTGTAAGTAGCTCGAACCCTACTACTACTATCATGTGATAAGTACATGCCACATTGGCATGTGATTGTGCTACGTGCTGACTGATATGACTGTCCATGACACATTACTGCTTACAAACGAGGTCATCACCGTGAGTAAGAGTCTGCTCCTTGCATACCGTGACAAAGGGGTTCAGGATGGTCAACGAGGACATTGACAGCTACGTCACTAAATTTGAAAAGCTGGTCCAACAAGCTGACTACCGATTGGATGAACTGCTCGTCCTCGACAAGTTCACACGAGGCGTCCCCCTCAAACTATACCAGAACGCCTATCAATTCCACAATCCACGTAGCTACTCCCAATGGAAGAGTGCGCTCATCAAGCAGCAGAAACGGTATCTGCACATGAAGGCCAGAGAAGGCAGCTTCGGAAGACAGCCACAGGCCCTACAACGTCCCAGAACAAACCAACCACTCCGATTCCAAGCTCCACAACGTCAAGGAAACCAGCAAGGGTGGCAGCAATATCGTAACCACCCCGATGCGATGGACACCACCCCCGGAAGGGTTAGAGCCAGAGTTGCCAAGATTGGCGATGTCAACCGGAATCATCCGGAAAACCCCAGAGACTGGGTCCCGGGAGGAAGAGCCCCGTTTCCGCCAAGAGGCAGGTTCATGCAACAAAGAGGAGGAGGACACGGCGTCCTAAATATAAGGGACGTAACCTGCTACAACTGCAACCAGAAGGGACACTTCTCACGAGATTTCAACCAGCCGAGGAAGGCACGGGGCAGAAGCACCTACATAGAAGAGATCCCCACCGCTCCCCAAAGCGTAGTAGAGGAACCTCTCATCGATCTGGACGAACCAGTCCAAGCCAGCCACGCCACCTCAACCTCCCGAGTAGAGGACATGATGGGAATGTTCGAGGGGCACTGCCAGATGAACAACAAGGAATGTTTGTAAAGGAAATGATGGGGAGACCGGATTTTCAGAGCGCCTGAACCCAACAGCCTGGGTGAGGGCTTTAAATTGTAACTCAATGTTCATCACGCACTATCGATCTATGCATGTTCCAGTTTCGATCCGCACGAGTTACTTCATGGCCGAAAAGAAAGCACTGGTGGACTCCGGAGCCACCCACAACTTCATACATCCGGACTTCATCAAAAGAATGCATTTGGGAACCAAAGAACTACCAAATCCACGCAACATCTGGAATATCGATGGGACACATAACAAAGGAGGGAAAATCACCCACTGTGTCAACCTAAATGTACAAACTGATGGGAAACTTAAAACCATCCAGTTCCTCATCACAAATGTAGGCGGAGAAGACCTCATTCTAGGTTATCCATGGCTAGCAACATTTCAACCACGGATACAATGGGCCACCGCCACAATGGACACCAAACAATATCCCGTCATATGAACCACCAACCCCAACAAACCACTGAATCCAACCACCATGCGAGCGGAACTCCGAACCATCGTCACCCAAATACAAGACGAAGAACGGGAACAAGCAATGGAGGAACTAGAGGAGGAAATGGACCCGGCACACCTACGAACAACGACAACAGACCTAGCAGTAATGGCACGACAACCCATGGAGAAAAAGGAACTACCTGAAGAATACAAAAGACACGCAAAGGTATTCAGCGAGGAGGAGTCCTACCGATTCCCACCTTCTAGACCATGGGACCATGCCATTGACCTCAAACCTGAAGCTCCGGACCACATCAACTGCAAAGTCTACCCTCTTAACCAAACAGAAGATAAGGCCCTGGAAGAATTCCTAGACGAACAACTGGCTAAGGGATACATTCGACCCTCCAAATCTCAGTACACAGCTCCCTTCTTTTTTGTTAAAAAGAAGGACGGAAAACTACGGCCGGTGCAGGACTATCGGGAACTCAACACATGGACCATACACAACCAGTACCCACTCCCACTCATACCCCAGTTAATTGCAGATCTCAGCGGAGGATGGATATTCTCCAAGTTCAACATACGCTGGGGGTACACTAACATCAGGATCAAACCCAGAGACGAACACAAAGCGGCTTTCAAAACCAAACGTGGATTCTTCGAACCGCTGGTAATGTATTTCAGCATGACAAACGCACCGGCAATGTTCCAAGCAATGATGAACTGGATTTTCGCACCCCTCATTGAACACCATGAAAAGAAGGTGTTGAGACGCGACCTATGTCACATGTCTCGTGGGATATGATTGAGTCATCCCACATACTAAATATGGTATCTGTCCCTTACGGACTTATTTGGACTCGGCCGGACTCTTACAGACCACTTTTGTTTATCTTTATTGTTAGAGTCATGTGAAGACTCTTATTGTTCTTTATTGTTAAGATACTGGTATTGTCTGCTTTAGGCAGTTATTGTTCTCCGCCCTCCAATGGCATTTGTCCCTCTGACGCACAGACCAACTGCATTGTGTTTGGATCACCTGTGCGCACGGACCATTCTTACAAAGCATCCTGTATATAAGGACTGCTGTATACGCCTTCACACTTCAGAGTTTCTTCCATCTCTGAAGTGTAAGTGCCTTCCTCTCCACTCTCCACTACCTTTACTTACAGACGTTCCTATAGAACTTGTCTATCTAGGTGTGTAGTAGTGCTAATAGAGTTTCTTCCATCTCTGAAGTAACTTGTCTATCTAGCTCTTTGCTATTAACCCTCGCTCGTTAGTTCTGCGCTTCAACAGGTTATGGGCCCTGACGCCTAATAACTAACTTGCGATATCACAGATCTACCTTTGTGTCACTTTGCTCTCTCAGCCGACTACACTTTTCTTGTCATCCTCCACATCTTCAGTGAGCATCCTCTATCATCTTTTCTCGACACACCCTTTCTCGTCCACCATGACTCTGTCATGTGCCATATTGGCTAGCCTCCTAAGGAGGTTCTCGTGAGAGTTTTTTCATAAAAACTCAAACTCCTCTGTGCACACTATCCTACCATAACTTCTATACCCGGTTTTTGTCCGGAAGTGCTTTCATAGGCCAAAAGGGGAAGACCCTTGCGGCTATAAGCCTCTCTAATGGTTGGGTGATACTCGGTTAATACCTGGGTCACTTTAAGGGGTGTGAAGGCCTGGTTAATAGTCAAACCCAGAAGTCCTTCCCTCTGACACAACTAGGAGACGCTACTATACTATAATAGTAATTACACAGTAGCTATGACTAGACCTCTGCCAGGAGAAGCATTTGCTCCCTCTGTGCAGGCGCTGCATGGCACATATCACTAGTCTAGTTGCTTAGTACCAAGACCCTTAATGGTCTGTTCTAGAGACTCCACAGACGACAGTCACAATTGTTATGGGAGTTGATCCCTATCATTGTCTCTGGAATTCGCTGTTGGCTCCTCTCTAGGGTACTACCCTCTACTGTACATCTTTAGTAGCCCCAGTCTACTTAGCTGTAAAGGTTAGAGATGGCCTCGAAGCATCCTTTGCCGGACAAAGCTCCTATGTGCCCTTCTTGCTAGACCCTGACAAAGCCATATGACATGACTACTAGCCCTCTGGGCCTAGGAGATCTCAGTATGAGGCAGCCATCATAAAAATGATTCCACTACGATAGTACAGTTCCAAGTCGCACACACTTGAGGCATGACACATTACTGTGTTATGGAGGTATAGCACTCCTATGGCAGGACCTCTATTTTCCTGAAACAAGATCTGGGCTGGTTCTGACTGCTCCTCGGAACCAGATTTACAAACATCTCAAATGGCCTTGCCCACTTTCCACCTCTCCTTCCCACCAACCCTCGTCCTCTCCAAGCTGGACGGGACAAACTGGCAGACATGGGGAGCATGTTGAAGCGCAGAACTAACGAGCGAGAGGTAAGTAGCAAAAGCTAGCAAGGACAAGTTAACTTCAGAGGTGAAGGGAACTCTGTTACAACTGCATACCTAGCAAGGACAAGTTACTATAGAGGAATGCTTTATGAGTAAAGGTATGGTAGGAGAAGCAAAGAGAAATGGAACTTACACTTCAGAGGTGAAGGGAACTCTGAAGTGTGAAGGCGAAAACAGCAGTCCTTATATACAGGACGCTTTAGTAAGAATGGTCCGTGCGCACAGGTGATCCAAACACAATACATGTGGTCTGTGCGTCAGAGGGACAAACACCATTGGAGGGTGGAATACAATGACTGCCTAAAGCAGACAATACCGGTATCTTAATAATGAAGAATAATAAGAGCCACACACGTGACTCTACAAATAAAGATAAGCAAAGATGGTCCGTAAGAGTCCGAAGTCCAAATCAGTCCATAAGGGACAGATACCGTATTTAGTATGTGGGATGACTCAATCATATCCCATGAGACATGTGACATAGGTCGCGTCTCAACAGAGTGACCTTCACGTCGCTTATGCTAATGAACGGAGTGAGAAGGCACCTCACTCACTCCTACCCTGCCAACGTCCCCTATCACCCTGCTCCTGTGGCAGGTGTCGTTGATGCCCCTACTGGGCCAACGGACGAAGGATTGGCCATCTTGGCCTTGTGGGAGAAGCAGGAGGAGGTCATCACTGGCCTCCTATACCTTTCAGTCACATCAGAAGTACTCTCGGGCATCATATCAGAGACGCTGTTCCCAAGCGTCCACAACAAATTCACCCATCTCGATCACCTCTATGGTCAGGTTGGCTCTATGGCCACCTTTAATCTATGGGTAGGCTTGGCAAACACCAAGCTCCAGGAAGGTAGCCCCTTCCAACCTCAACTCCAAAAAATGCTGGATTCGAGGAATACCCTGGTGGAGCAGGGCATGCCCGTCTCAGACATGCAAATGTCTTTTATTCTCTTAGATGCGCTACCCCCCTCCTACAGCACCATAGCAGGCACCATCCTAGCCTCTGGCCCCCCTGCAAATCTACAACCTCAGGACATCATCAATAGGTTCATCAATGAGGAATCATGAATCGCTGGTCCCCCGGTGTAACGTCTACCACGGACGTCTGCCTGACTTATGCCTCTTGGCGTGTGGCGATCCTCGAAAGTCGAAAGTTACAGTTAGCAAAGGTTTGGGGATAGAAGGCGGGATGGGGTTGAAGGCTTTCGTCTCTCCTGAAGTAGGCGTGAAGGTCTTCCAACTGGATGACACCTGGGGGTACCACGTTGATATACTTAGCGTTTGCCCAGGAAGTGCTATCAATGATGAAGAAAGAATGATACGGAGAGGCTACATGGTCGTTGCGATATAGATGTACTTGATAGGCCGCGACGTCCGCAGGGAAGTCCACTGATCCACAAAGGAACAGGCGAAGGGTAAGTCACGGGGATCCCTGGTCTAAGGGGATATGCCGGACGACTCACTTAAGAGGGGGAGCCTCTTAGCAAAGACGAGTAGATGGTGGTGGTATTGGAAGAAGACCAAGATGCCGTTCTTGGTCTTCGCACTACTCTACTTATACAGATACGCGCGGGCTTTAAATGTCACGGTCGAGGGAACGGACGCTTACTATACGGATATGACCACGTTAGTAAGTTGCAATGTGTCATGGACTAGGGGATCAGTCAGCACGTAGTAGAATCACATGCCGATGTGGCATGACTCATAACTAGGATAGCGATAGTAGGGTTCGAGCTACTTTAGCTATTCGTCATACGGATTGGAGAGGAGCTTTAAAGCTGCCTCATATATGTATAAATAGTGGCTCAGGAAGACCAAGATTCGCCATCTTGGTCTTCTTCAATTCACCACTTCTACTCGTCTCTTTACGCGTGCTTCGCTTGTCTCTTTCCGAGCAAGTCGTCTTCATCGATTATTGGATTACCTAGTGGCACGACTTGCCCTAGTGTACGCTCAGATCACGTGCCCGTAAGCGCCGTGTATCCCGTGATCAGGTCACGTGACGTTGAAGAGATATTCTGCTAAGTCGTGAACGCCCTTTCGCGTCCAAGTCGGACTAACACCAGTGGTGGCGTTACATTAAGACCAAGATCCTTCCATCGTGGCGTTCACAACTCGAGACCAGTGGAGAGACTTTCAGACTTACTCCCTCGAACGACGAGGAGACCGCAACGTACCAACACAATTCCTAGGAGCCGCCAGGTGGAGAGAATACCGAGGAGAAACCGGATACTTTGTAGACTTCGCATCGGGGCCAACCCGATATCGCCCCGTTGAGTTCAACTTCGATCATCTGTGCTGGGTTGAGATTACGTGGAACCCTATAGACAATCGCTACGACGCAGTACGACCCGCAGGAAGAAACTACAACTGCGATATCGACTCTAGAAACCTACCCACACGTGAAGAGTGGGGACGCATCGACGGGCAACCAGAACAAGAACCCAGCACATCCGAACCAAGAACCCCCGCACCATCCGAAACTAGTGGAGACGACGAAGAAACTGACAACGACGAAGAATCTGAAGTGGGAGAAATAATACAGACAGCTGAGTCCCTACGTATCAACGAACCTGAGAACATCGAAGTACGTCCACCCGCAGATATGGCAACAGCAACAATCACCCAAGAGGATCTGGCCCTCGAAGAAGCCAGGAGAATTACCGAAGAAGCGGAGTCCTACCTACGCCCCATCAACCCAACAACGGGACACCGCATGACCGCAGACGACGCGGCCATCTTCAGAGCGGTAGGCCCAGATGTCCCCGATCCACCACCAGGCGCGGGAGGACCTCCACCACCCAGAAGACGCGGAGGACCCTTTGGTCAAGGACCACCAGGAGACGGAAGGCCGCCGCACGGAGGAAGACAACCTCAATTCGGAGGAGGAGGAGGAGGAGACCCTTTTGGTGGAGGACCACCACCCCCACCGCCGCTGGCAGCGGGACCAACACTGGGAGCACCACACGGGTCAGACAAGTTAGTGGGAGAAACCCTGACCATATTCGACGGAAATCGAGATGAGTACGAATCATTCCTCACACAGTGGCACATATACTGGGGACAGAATTCAGAGGCGCCGATCATGACCAACGTCTACCGGCGATGCCTGCTGTTCTTAGGCTTCATCAAAGGCCCCCGAGTATCCAACTGGACGCTCGGATTTCTCCAGTGGCTCAACAACGAGCTGCATCAAGGACGCAGCCGATACGACCCATTCCTATGGGACACCTTGACTGCGGGATTCTCCGACCGCTTCTCGAATGTACTCGAACAAGAGCAAGCGCAGGCCACATTGGCCAAAGGATTTAAAATGATTGGCGACGATATTGACTTGTACGTTACCAACTTCAAACAATTGGCGCGGAAGGCTGACTATCGCCTCAACGACCGCCAAACACTGGACCGATTTACGGCGGGTCTCCCGAGAGCCCTATTCACCAAAATATACGAACTGGACGACCCGCAGACCTTCAATGAGTGGAAGGAGGCAGCACTGCGCAGGCAAAAGCAATACATCCACCTACGCGCGCGCCTAGGGCTCACCACCACGCCCCGCAACACCCCAACACCACGACCTCAGCAGAACCGTGGATACGCCCCGCAATGGGCACCGCCCAGGTTTCCACCGCCGCGCTATGATCCGAACGCCATGGACACATCGGCGGATAGAACACGCGCACGCCTCGCGGAAGTAGGCGACCCAAACCGCGGGAACCAGCGACCGCCCTTCTCACCAAGAGGAGGACCAGGACAGAATCGGGGAAGCGGACCACGCCGCGACATGAGGGAAGTGATATGTTACAACTGTAACAACCCAGGCCACTTCTCACGCGACTGCACACGCCCTAGGAAACCAAGGCAACCGTTCCAACCACGCACGAGCACGAGTCGCAGTATGGAAACGGATTACTACGGCCAAGAACCAGTAACAGCACGCCGCACAGAAACCACGCCTGAAGAACAGGCCAAGGGGTGGATGGAAACACTTAGAGGGGCAAGTGACGAGGTCAAGGACCTTGTATTTAAAGATCTCTGGACCCAAGAGGGTTTTCAGGACGCCTGAACCCATCGGCCTGGGTGAGGGCAGTCAATTGTAACTCTGTAATCATGACTCGCTATCGTTCGCTTCGAATTCCAGTCTCGATTCGCACAAGTTACTCTATGGCCGATATCAAAGGGCTCGTCGACTCAGGAGCCACTGACAATTTTATGAGGCCCGCGTTCGCCAAACACATGGGCCTCGGACTACAACCCCTCGAGAAACCAAAGAAGATTTGGAACATTGATAACACGTGTCACGGTACGCGGGGAACAGGCTCTTACTATACGGATATGACCCCTTAGTAAGTAGTAATGTGTCATGGACTTAACGCATCAGTCAGCGGTCGTAGTATCACATGCTAGATACTGTGACTCATTCCTAGTAGTAGTTGTAGTAGGGTTCGAGCTACTTACGCTACTCGTCGTCTCGGCTTTCAAGAGGAGCTTTAAAGTATCCTCTCATATGTATAAATAGTGACTCGATAAGACCAAGATAAGCCATCTTGGTCTTCTTCAATTCACCACTCTCTTCCGTCTCTTTACGCGTGCTCCGCTTGTCTCTCCATAGAGCAAGTCGTCTTCATCGATTATCGGACTACCTAGTGGCACGACTTGCCCTAGTGTACACCTGGATCACGTGCCCATAAACGCCGTGTATTCCGAGATTAGGTCACGTGACCTCGAAGAGATATTCTGCTAAGTCGTGAACGCCCTTTCGTGTCCAAGTCGGACTAACGCCAGTGGTGGCGTTACATTAAGACCAAGATCCTTCAACGTGGCGTTCACAACTCGAGACCAGTGGAGAGATTTTCAAACCTACTCCCTCGAACGACGAGGAGACCGCAACGTACCGACACAATTCCTAAAAGCCGCCAGGTGGAGAGAGTACCGAGGAGAAACCGGATACTTCGTAGACTTCGCATCGGGCCCAACCCGATACCGCCCCGTTGAGTTCAATTTCGATCACCTGTGTTGGGTCGAGATTACTTGGAACCCCATAGACCACCGCTACGACGCAATACGCCCCGCAGGAAGAAACTACAACTGCGACATCGACTCCAGAAACCTACCCACACGCGAAGAGTGGGGACACATCGACGGGCAACCAGAACAAGAACCTAGCACATCTGAACCAAGAACCCCCGCACCATCCGAAACCAGCGGAGACGACGAAGAATCCGACAACGACGAGGAATCCGAAGTAGGGGAAATAATACAAACAGCTGAGTCCCTACGCATCAACGAACCCGAAAGTATCGAAGTACACCCACCTGCAGAAATGGCAACAGCAACGATCACCCAGGAAGATCTAGCTCTTGAAGAAGCCAGGAGGATCACCGAAGAAGCAGAGTCTTATCTACGCCCCATCAACCCAACAACGGGACACCGCATGACCGCGGACGATGCGGCCATTTTCAGAGCAGTAGGCCCGGACGTCCCCGACCCACCACCAGGCGCAGGAGGACCTCCGCCACCCAGAAGACGCGGAGGACCCTTTGGTCAAGGACCACCAGGAGACGGAAGGCCACCACACGGAGGAAGGCAACCTCAATTCGGAGGAGGAGGAGGAGGAGACCCCTTTGGTGGAGGACCACCACCCCCGCCACCGCCAGCAGCGGGACCAGCGCCAGGAGTGCCACATGGGTCAGATAAACTAGTGGGAGAAACTCCGACTATATTCGATGGAAACAGAGATGAGTATGAATCATTCCTCACGCAGTGGCACATATACTGGGGACAAAATTCAGAAGCGCCGATCATGACCAACATCTACCGGCGATGCCTACTATTCTTAGGTTTCATCAAAGGCCCACGAGTATCCAACTGGACGCTCGGATTCCTCCAATGGCTCAACAACGAGCTACACCAAGGACGCAGCCGATACGACCCATTCCTATGGGACACCTTAACAGCGGGATTCTCCGACCGCTTCTCAAATGTACTCGAACAAGAGCAAGCACAAGCCACACTAGCCAAGGGATTCAAGATGATTGGCGACGATATTGACTCGTACGTCACAAATTTCGAACAGTTAGCACGGAAGGCTGATTATCGCCTCAACGACCGCCAAACCTTGGACCGATTCACGGCGGGACTTCCACGAGCCCTGTTCACGAAAATCTACGAATTAGACGACCCCCAGACCTTCAATGAATGGAAGGAAGCAGCACTCCGAAGGCAGAAGCAATACATTCATCTACGTGCACGCCTAGGGATCAACACCACCCCACGCAGCCCCCCGACGCCCAGACCTCAAAACCGAGGATACGCCCCGCAGTGGGCACCACCCAAATTCCCATCACCACGCTATGACCCAAACGCAATGGACACGTCAGCGGATAGAACCCGCGCCCGCCTCGCAGAAGTAGGAGACCCGAACCGAGGGAACCCACGACCACCATTCCCCCCAAGGAATGGACAAAACAGAGCAGGAGGACAACGCCGAGACATGCGGGAAGTAATCTGCTATAACTGCAACAATCCGGGTCACTTCTCACGAGACTGTACACGTCCCAGAAAACCCAGACAACAATTCCAACCTCGCGCAAGTACAAGTCGCAGCACGGAAACCGACTACTACCAAGAACCCGCAACCGCACGCCGCACAGAAACCACAGCCGAGGAACAAGCCAAGGGGTGGATGGAAACACTAAGGGGGGCTAGTGACGAGGTCAAGGACCTCGTATTCAAAGATCTCTGGACCCAAGAGGGTTTTCAGGACGCCTAAACCCATCGGCCTGGGTGAGGGCAGTCAACTGTAATTCTGTAATCATGACTCACTACCGTTCGCTCCGAATTCCAGTATCGATTCGTACAAATTACTCTATGGCCGACATCAAAGGGCTCGTCGACTCCGGAGCCACCGATAACTTTATAAGACCCGCGTTCGCTAAACGCATGGGCCTTGGGCTACAAACCCTCGAAAAACCAAAGAAAATCTGGAACATCGATAACACAGAAAATAAAGCTGGGTCCATCACACACTTTATTGATCTAGACGTCCAGACCAATAATGTCTCTAAGACTATGAGATTCCTCGTCACCGACATAGGAAACGAAGATCTCGTCCTCGGATATCCCTGGCTAGCAACCTACGAACCAACTATCAGCTGGGCGCACGCCACCATCCACGAAGGAGCCCTCCCAGTAGTGCTTCGATCAATCAACCCCACGGAAGCGCAAACCACCATCGCGGGTGCAATAACTCAAGAAGAAACCGAAGACATCATCCAAAAGCTCGAAGAGGAATGCCAGATACGTACCACAGCCACCGAACTGGCTATCGCAGCTAACCAGAACACCGTGGTGGAAGCCCTCCCAGAACCATATCAACGCTTTGCGAAAATCTTCAGCGAAGAAGCCTCCCACCGATTTCCACCATCACGACCTTGGGACCATGCAATTGACTTCAAACCGGGCACACCCCCCAGTATCGACTGCAAAGTATACCCAATGTCACAAGACGAGGACGGACAACTACGCGAATGGCTAGACGAACAACTCAAGCTAGGATACATCAGACCCTCAAAGTCACCCTACGCCTCGTCATTCTTCTTCATCAAGAAAAAGGACGGAAAGCTGAGACCGGTACAAGACTACCGGCGAATCAACGCCTGCACGGTGCGCAACCAATACCCACTACCTCTCATGTCGGAACTCATCAACGACCTCGGAAACGGGCACATATTCACCAAACTCGACGTCCGCTGGGGGTACAACAACATACGAATCAAAGAGGGCAATGAATACAAGGCCGCGTTCAAAACGAAATACGGATTATACGAACCCCTCGTCATGTACTTCGGACTTACAAACTCACCGGCAACGTTCCAGAACATGATGAACGACATCCTGGGCGATACAATTCGCATCTTCGCAGCAATGGGTACAATTATCCGCGTCTACATGGACGACATTGGTATCGCGACCCTTGAACACGCGGGACTTCAGGCACACATAGATGCAGTATGCGCCGTACTTCAAGTCGCGATGGACCACGATCTCTACTTCAAACCGTCCAAGTGCACCTTCCACCAACCGCGAATGGATTACCTGGGGGTAATTCTTGAAAAGGGGGTGACTCGCATGGACCCCGTAAAAATTGCTGGTATACGCGACTGGCCCACACCCACGAAGGTACGAGACGTGCGCTCCTTTTTGGGCTTCTGCAATTTTTACCGCCTCTTCATTCGCGGTTTCGCCACATACGCACGAGCCCTCAACAAACTCACACGCAAAGACGCAGAGTGGACATGGGGCAAAGACGAAGAAACGGCTTTCCAAACCCTCAAACGCCTAGTCACAAGCGAACCGGTACTCGCACACCCCACGCTGACAGACCAATTCGAACTCGAAGTAGACGCATCAGGATACGCAGTAGGCGCAGTACTCCTACAGAAAAAGCAAGACGGGAAAAGACACCCCCTCGGCTACTTCTCAGCCACCCTAAACGAAGCGGAACGCAACTATGACATCTATGACTTGGAACTTCTGGCGATCGTCAAGGCACTGCGACACTGGAGACCATTCCTGGCAGGCTCACCACACAAGATCAAAATCTTCTCCGACCACCTCAACCTTACACACTGGAAGACACCGCAGAAGATAAGTCGCCGAGTAGCCCGAGAAGTCCTAGAACTCATGGAATACGACTTTGAAATCCACCACATCAAAGGAACTAACAACGGACGCGCAGATGCTCTATCGCGAAGACCCGACTACGACAAAGGGGAAAGGGACAACGAAGGAGTCGTCGTCCTACCTGAAAAAGTATTCGTGTGAACCATCACCACGCAATCACCGGAAACCCACGAACAGGACGAAGACACTCTACGACCCTGGGTAGACCCACACAAGCTCAAGAAAATCAATGGAGTCTGGTACCACCAAGGCGCACGAGTAGTCACCGGAAGACCGGAAGAAATCCGCATCGTCATTGCCAACCACCACGACCCCCCAGTCTACGGCCACCCAGGAATCAAGCGAACGGCAAGAATCATCAAACGAAGTCACTGGTGGCCGAATATGCTGAAACAAATAACGGAGTACGTTCAAGGTTGCGCGGAATGTCAACGCCACAAGGTTAACAATCGCCCGACGCGAGCCCCACTAGTGCCCATCATGCCGACACCCGACGCTAAGCCATTCGAAGTCATAGCTCTTGACTTCATCACTAAACTGCCAGTATCGCAGGGGCACGACGCCATTCTCACCGTAACTGACCACGACTGTACCAAGGCGTCAATCTTCATTCCCTGCAACGAAGAGATATCAGCGGAAGAAACCGCTGCCCTGTACGTAACTCATGTGTTTCGGAGATTCGGACTACCGGCAAAAATTATCAGCGACCGCGATCCAAGGTTCACATCAAAGTTCACACGTGAATTGTGCCGAATCCTCGGCATCTACCAAAACATCTCCACGGCATATCACCCCCGAACGGACGGACAATCAGAGCGTACCAATCAGTGGCTAGAACAATACCTGCGGTTCTGGGCCAACGAGCGCCAAGATAACTGGGCGCGATTCCTACCAATGGCAGAGTTCGCGCACAACAACTGGCCCCATGAGGCGACAAGGAAGTCCCCATTTTCACTCCTGATGGGATACGACCCCCGCGCTGATTGGATCGATAAGCCTTCGCCTATACCCCAGGTACTCACGAGACTCCAACAATTCCGAGAAGCGCGGAAAGAAGCCCAAAACCTCATCAAAAAGGCACAATCGCTGTGGATCAAACACCGAGAAACGCCCAAGTATCAGGTAGGAGACCAGGTGTGGTTAGAAGGACGACATCTCCGAACCAATCAACCAACGGCCAAACTCGCGGCACGACGGCATGGCCCATTCAAGATCACACGCGTCCTATCACCGGTCAATTATCAGCTAGAACTTCCCACACAGTGGAGTATTCACCCCGTGTTCCACATCGATTTACTCACGCCTTATCGCGAGACGCCCCTACATGGGAAAAATTTCCAACGCCCACCACCAGATCTAGTGGATGGGGAAGAGGAGTATGAGGTGGAGCACATTCTAGACTCCAGACGATTCGGCCGGAGCAAGAAGCTGCAGTACCTTGTGAAATGGAGGGGATACCCCGACTCGGAGAATCAGTGGGTCAACAAGGATGACGTATTCGCTGACGAAGCCATAGCAGAGTACGAGCGGAGTTCAACGGCGGCCAGAATGCATATAAGCCGGACACCTGATGCTGAGTCGTCCCCATCTCCTCACACTGGACAACTCACTCAATCCGAAATGTCTCTTCCCACTTCCTCCTCTTCCCCCAATCTCGCTTCCCGTCTCGTCGACGGCCTCACCCACGAAGAATTGCGCGAAGCCCTCAACAACGTCCAGACTGTCGTCGACCTCGAAGAACCCGATGAACCCGTCGCCCACTGGCTCACCAACTCCCAGGGGGAACGTCTCAACACAGCACCCTACACCGAAGCCGAAATTACTCGGCTTCGTACAGCTGTCGGACTCTTTGCGAGTCCCCCACTTCGATCTGAACCCGTACGGATCGAAGTCAGGCAAGAAGAAGACACCCGCAACGCTGAAGTGGCAGGAGTGGATGAGGAATCGGGATTGGAGGGAGCCCGCGGAGAATTGGAGGCGCCGACAGCTGGCAATAGCCGCGGCACGGAGGGCCATCATCTACCACAGACGCCGACAACACATCGAGATGCTGAAAGAGCGGTGTACGAGGCGGTCGAGGGAAGTTTGAAGGAATGGTACCCAGTTGAGCAGCCATACCTCATCACAGCTACCGACTCTGACGACCCCCGCGAAACCCCCTACGCATGCGACTCCACGGGTCGCCCCATATACCATGGGGGCGTAGTCGTCGACACCCACAACAACACCGCACCAGCCGTCCGCCTCCGATACCTGGGAGGAACGTCGCGAGTCGCACCGCACGGCTTCAAACACAACCGAGGGGACGACTTCGTCCACTACCCCATCACCGACCCCCAGGGGGTGACCCGCCAAGCCACCTACGTTCAAGTCATAGGCGGGCCGGACCCCCTCGTCCTCGGACTCGTAGACGATAGCGACAAGGTATATAGTCGCCCCTTGTACGCCGAACCCCACGTCCGCGAGAACGGCAAGCCCCACTACGCCCCAGAAGACCTATTCGCCCTCGTCGGAGGGCACAGCAACCAACATCGGGTGGACCGTGCCGTGAACAAGCTGAAGGATGTAGGGGTCAAAGCTGAGTTGACTCGATTTCGCGCCTATCGACACGAGGCTGAGAGAATGGAGCAGCGGCTCCACGCCCTGGCTCAAGCGTTGGGAGGCGTTCAGTCGGAGTTGGCCCGGTGCAAGTTCCGGCTGGAGATGGCGAACGTACTCGATCGAATCACGGAGAGGCAAGAGGCGTGGGTCGGAGGAATAGGCCCCACTCGGCGCCGTGGGCGTCGCAGCTGAAAAGGGGGTGATGTCACGGTACGCGGGGAACGGGCTCTTACTATACGGATATGACCCCTTAGTAAGTAGTAATGTGTCATGGACTTAACGCATCAGTCAGCGGTCGTAGTATCACATGCTAGATACTGTGACTCATTCCTAGTAGTAGTTGTAGTAGGGTTCGAGCTACTTACGCTACTCGTCGTCTCGGCTTTCAAGAGGAGCTTTAAAGTATCCTCTCATATGTATAAATAGTGACTCGATAAGACCAAGATAAGCCATCTTGGTCTTCTTCAATTCACCACTCTCTTCCGTCTCTTTACGCGTGCTCCGCTTGTCTCTCCATAGAGCAAGTCGTCTTCATCGATTATCGGACTACCTAGTGGCACGACTTGCCCTAGTGTACACCTGGATCACGTGCCCATAAACGCTGTGTATTCCGAGATTAGGTCACGTGACCTCGAAGAGATATTCTGCTAAGTCGTGAACGCCCTTTCGTGTCCAAGTCGGACTAACGCCAGTGGTGGCGTTACAACACGGAAAATAAAGCTGGGTCCATTACGCACTTCATCGACCTAGACGTTCAGACCAACGGTGTTTCAAAGGTCATGAGGTTCCTAGTCACCAACATAGGCAATGAGGATTTAGTCCTCGGATACCCATGGCTAGCCACCTATGAACCGACCATCAGCTGGGCGCATGCCACCATACACGAAGATACCCTCCCGGTAGTGCTATGATCAATCAACCCGGCCGAAACGCAGACCACCATCGCACGTACAATCACTCAAGACAAAGCAGAGGGAATAGTTCAAGAGCTTGAAGAGGAATGCCAACTACACACCACAGCCACTGAACTCGCCATCGCCGCAAACCAAGAAACGGCAGTCGCACCCCTCCCCGAACCATACCAACGGTTTGCGAAAATCTTCAGCGAAGAAGCGTCCCACCGATTCCCACCATCATGACCCTGGGACCACGCGATCGACTTCAAACTGAGTACACCCCCAAGTATCGACTGCAAGGTCTACCTCATGTCTCAAGATGAAGACAGGCAACTACGCACATGGCTGGACGAACAACTCAAACTGGGATACATCCGACCATCGAAATCTCCCTACGCCTCATCATTCTTCTTCATCAAGAAGAAGGACGGCAAACTACGACCGGTACAGGATTATCGAAGGATTAACGCATGCACGGTGCGCAACCAATACCCACTACCCCTCATGTCGGAACTCATCAACGACCTGGGAGGCGGACACATATTCACCAAGCTCGACGTCCGATGGGGGTACAACAATATACGCATCAAGGAAGGGGATGAGTACAAAGCAGCCTTCAAAACGAAATACGGACTTTTTGAGCCACTTGTCATGTACTTCGGACTCACGAACTCACCAGCAACGTTCCAGAACATGATGAACGACATCTTGGGCGACACAATACAAATCTTTGCAGCCAAGGGGACGATCATCCGAGTCTACATGGACGACATTGGAATCGCAACACTCGAACACACGGGCCTTCAAGCGCACATCGACGCCGTCTGCGCAGTACTTCAAGTAGCACTGAACCACGACTTATACTTCAAACCGTCCAAATGCACCTTCCACCAACCGTGAATGGATTACCTGGGGGTAATTCTTGAAAAGGGGGTGACTCGCATGGACCCCGTAAAAATTGCTGGTATACGCGATTGGCCCACACCCACGAAGGTACGCGACGTACGATCCTTTCTAGGCTTCTGCAATTTTTACCGCCTCTTCATTCGCGGTTTCGCCACATACACACGAGCCCTCAACAAACTCACACGCAAAGACGCAGAATGGACGTGGGGCAAGGACGAAGAAACAGCTTTTCAAACCCTCAAGCGCCTAGTCACAAGCGAACCAGTACTCGCACATCCCACGCTGACAGACCAATTTGAACTCGAAGTAGACGCATCGGGATACGCAGTAGGCGCAGTACTCCTACAGAAGAAGCAAGACAGGAAAAGACACCCCCTCGGTTACTTCTCGGCCACCCTAAACGAAGCGGAACGCAACTATGACATCTATGACTTGGAACTCCTGGCGATCGTCAAAGCACTGCGACACTGGAGACCGTTCCTGGCAGGCTCACCACACAAAATTAAAATCTTCTCCGACCACCTTAACCTCACACACTGGAAGACACCGCAGAAGATAAGTCGCCGAGTAGCCCGAGAGGTCCTAGAACTCATGGAATACGACTTCGAGATCCACCACATCAAGGGGACCAACAACGGACGCGCAGATGCTCTATCGCGAAGACCCGACTACGACCGAGGGGAAAGGGACAATGAAGGAGTCGTCGTCTTACCTGAGAAGGTATTCGTACGAACTGTCACCACGCAGTCACCGGAAGACCACACACAAGATGAAGACATTCTACGGCCCTGGGTAGACCCACACAAGCTCAAGAAAGTCGACGGAATCTGGTACCACCAAGGCGCAAGAGTAGTCACCGGAGGACCGGAAGAAATCCGCACCATCATCGCCAACCACCACGACCCCCCAGTATACGGCCACCCAGGAATCAAGCGAACGGCGAGAATCATTGAGCGAAGTCACTGGTGGCCGAATATGCTGAAACAAATAACGGAGTATGTTCAAGGCTGCGCAGAATGTCAACGCCACAAAGTTAACAACCGCCCGACGCGAGCCCCACTAGTGCCCATCACGCCGACACCCGACGCTAAGCCATTCGAAGTCATTGCCCTTGACTTCATCACTAAATTGCCGGAGTCACAGGGATACGATTCGATCCTCACCGTAACTGACCACGACTGCACCAAAGCATCAGTGTTCATCCCCTGCAACGAGGAAATATCCGCGGAAGAAACCGCTGCACTGTACGTCACTCATGTGTTTCGGAGATTCGGATTACCGGCAAAGATTATCAGCGACCGAGACCCGAGATTCGCATCAAAGTTCACACGCGAATTGTGCCGAATCCTCGGCATCTACCAAAACATTTCCACGGCGTATCACCCCCGGACCGACGGACAATCGGAAAGAACCAATCAATGGCTGGAACAATATCTGCGGTTCTGGACCAACGAACGCCAAGATAATTGGGCACGATTCCTGCCAATGGCGGAATTCGCGCATAACAATTGGCCACACGAGGCGACAAGGAAGTCCCCTTTCTCACTCATGATGGGATACGACCCACGCGCTGATTGGATCGATAAGCCATCCCCTATCTCACAGGTGCTCACGCGACTCCAGCAATTCCGAGAAGCACGGAAAGAGGCTCAGAACCTTATCAAGAAAGCACAATCACTATGGGTCAAACACCGGAATACACCCAAGTACCAAGTGGGGGATCAAGTATGGCTAGAAGGACGGCACCTGCGAACCAATCAACCAACCGCCAAGCTAGCGGCACGACGGCACGGCCCATTCAAGATCACACGCGTCCTATCGCCAGTCAATTATCAACTGGAACTTCCCACGCAGTGGAGTATTCACCCCATATTTCATATCGACTTACTCACGCCTTATCGCGAGACGCCCCTACATGGGGAAAACTTCCAACGCCCGCCACCGGATCTAGTGGATGGAGAAGAGGAGTACGAAGTGGAATGCATTCTAGACTCCAGACGATTCGGCCGGAGCAAGAAATTACAATACCTCGTGAAGTGGAAAGGGTACCCAGACTCGGAGAATCAGTGGGTCAACTGAAAATGACGTATTTGCTGACGAAGCCCTAGCGGAGTATAAACGGAGTACGAAAGCCAGAAGGATAGTTATAAGAAGGGGGCAAACTATGACCGAAACCCCATCTTTCCACACTGGACCATCCACTTCCTCTCCAAATGTCTCTTCCCACTTCCGCCTCTACCACCCCTCTCGCTGCCCGTCTTCGTCGACAGCCTCACCCATGAAGAGCTTCCGCTGCAGCCCTCGTCAACGCCCAGTCCATCTACGACGTCGAAGATCCCGACCAACCCTGCCACGTACTGGCTCATCAACCCCAACTGGCGACCGCCTCAACACCGCCCCATACACCGAGGCCGAAATTACTCGGCTTCGTACAGCTATCGGACTCTTTGCGAGTCCCCCACTTCGACCTAACATGCCCCTCAAATCAAGACGAGCAAGAAGAAGACTGCCCGCGACGTTGAGGTGGCAGGAGTGGATGAAGACACGGGACTGGAGGGGACCAGGCGCAGGACTGGAAGGACCGACAGCTGGCAGTAGCCGCGGCCCGGCGAGCAGTCATCTATCACCGACGACGCCAACACACCGAGACGCTGAGAGAGCAGGTGTACGAAGCAGTAGAGGGACGCTAAGGGAGTGGTACCCAGTTGAGCAGCCATACCTCATCACGGCCACCGACTCTGACGACCCCCGCGAGACCCCGTATGCGTGCGACACCACTGGCCGCCCCATATACCGCGGCGGGGTGGTAGTCGACACCGAAGACTCCACTCTGCCCGCGGTCCGTCTCCGATACTTAGGAGGGACGGCGAGCACTGCACCCCACGAATACAAACACAATCGGGGGGACGATTTCGTCCACTACCCCATCACCGACGCACAGGGGGTGACGCGTCAAGCCACCTTCATTCAAGTCATCGCCGGGCCCGACCCCATCGTCCTTGGGGCTCGTGGACGACAGCGACAAAGTCTACAGTCGCCCCCTCTACTGCCGAACCCCAGGTTAGGGAAACCGGTAAGCCCCACTATGCCCCCGAAGACCTATACGCCCTCGTAGGGGGGCATAGCAACCAGCATCGCACCGACCGCGCCATCAACGAGCTAAGGGACTGTAGGGGTGAAGGCGGAGGTGACTCGCTTCCGAGCCTACAAGCACGAAGCGGAGAGGATGGAGCAGCTGCCTCCACTGCCCTCGCCCAGGCGCTCGGGGGGGTACAGTCGGAGTTGGCCATGGTGTAAGTTCAGATTGGAGATGGCGAACGTACTGGACAGGATCACGGAGAGACAGGAGGCATGGGTCGGAGGGATCGTGTAGCGGTATGACAACCTCGCTACATCAAGCTCAAGTGCGAACTGTAAGTGAACTGTCTGGTGAGCACACCCAAGCCTGGCGCGGAGATAAATCACGCGCTAACGCACAGTCACAGCGGAGTGGACGAATATCTCAGAGTCTTTATACAAGAACTCAAGACGTCAGTGATCACGCTGTGGTACGCTGAGTGGAGAACCAAGAGGACAAGTTAGATTGGTAAGAGGATAAGGAGTACAAGGAGATGCGCACCTGAGTGGAGAACCAAGAGGACAAGTTGGTTCCACTCAGGATGCTACAGGAGGGTTTTTATACGCTACTGGGGCTGAGCTTGAACTGAGTCTAAACACTATTACTAAGTGTACAGTAAGACTCCATGACTCAGGAGCTGACGCGTCGTGTCTAATAATAGCGCTATCTATTGTGCTGACTGATGCACTAGTCATGGCGCTGACGCAATGCCTTATCTTGCTGAGTAAAACCTAATACAGCGAGTAAGCGTAAACTACTAAGCGAAGTCTAGAACTGTCTAGAAGGTTCCTTCCTTATCTACCAATCGTGTGAGTCCGTACGTAAATGGAATGTGACCGGATTAGGTTGTCCCGTTAAGGGTGCAACTATCCCAGGGTCACGTGCTCAAAGGTGCACATGATGGCAGCATGTGACTAACAATATCTCGTACTTCGGCCCTTTATATCTTCCTTAGATAATTCCGTAAAAATACAGAAAAATAGGGAAAATAATATACGCGTCCATGACAGATCGGCCCCACTCGGCGCCGTGGTCGTCGCAGCTGAAAAGGGGGTGGTGTCACGGTTGAGGGAACGGACGCTTACTATACGGATATGACCATGTTAGTAAGTTGCAATGTGTCATGGACTAGGGGATCAGTCAGCACGTAGTAGAATCACATGCCGATGTGGCATGACTCATAACTAGGATAGTGATAGTAGGGTTCGAGCTACTTTAGCTATTCGTCGTACGGATTGGAGAGGAGCTTTAAAGCTGCCTTGTATATGTATAAATAGTGGCTCAGGAAGACCAAGATTCGCCATCTTGGTCTTCTTCAATTCACCACTTCTACTCGTCTCTTTACGCGTGCTTCGCTTGTCTCTTTCCGAGCAAGTCGTCTTCATCGATTATTGGATTACCTAGTGGCACGACTTGCCCTAGTGTACGCTCAGATCACGTGCCCGTAAGCGCCGTGTATCCCGTGATCAGGTCACGTGACCTTGAAGAGATATTCTGCTAAGTCGTGAACGCCCTTTCGCGTCCAAGTCGGACTAACACCAGTGGTGGCGTTACATTAAAGCGCCACTTGAATACTACTAGCCAATAGCGTAAGTACCGTGAACCCTAGTACCGTTATCCTAGTATGAGTCACTACGAGTCATCCCGAGATCCGATCCATTATCGTACAATCACATGTGCCAGAGCTTACCCAGCTGACTGATCCTACAAGTCCATGACGATATTCTGCTGACAGTGGTGTCATAACCGACGTGTCAGTGTCCACTTCCCAGCCCGAGGCGCCGATTGATCCAAAACGTAACACCCGGCATCTTATAACAAGATAGCCCCCGTCAAATCACATTCACCTCCGCACACCAGTGCATCGCAGGCATCAGGCAGCTCTGTGTTGCCAGACATAGTCTGCCATTACTGCAAAAAGCCTGGCCATAAAAAGCCAGACTGCTACAAACTCAAACGGGACCAGGAAAATGCGAAGAAGGGGAGGGCAGGGCAACGTGGGAAAGCTGCCCAAAACACTATGACTGAAGCACCGGACTCACTTCCGGGAAATAGGTTTGCTGCCACCAATAGCATACCTGTACCAAAGAGCCGTCTATTTACAATAGTTAATGGCTCTGGCAAAATAGAGGAGGTACATGAAGTACCTCAGGTCTCCCTTTACATGATGAGTGTAAACCACACTCAGATAGCATCAAGATGGATGATGGATAGTGGAGCATCAGCACATTTTACCCTGCACCTTGAAGACTACGACTCCTATACACCCCACGAAGGAGTAGAAGTGCTTCTAGGTGACAACTCTTTACTCAAAAGTGTTGGCACTGGTACAGTCACAATCCGGACCAACAGAGGTTATAACCTCAAAATATCAAAATGTGCTACACCTCCCTAATATGCACTCACATATACTATCCACGCCTGCCCTAACACAAAAAGGTGCCATCATCAGTTTTGACTCAACATCTTTTGCTATAAGATTCAATGGAGAGACCATAGCAGAAGGACACAAGGCATCAGGCCTATATTGGCTTGACGGACATCATATGAACTCAGTCCGAGCACCTGCATCTGCTAGCCTTGATGTTTGGCATCAGCGTATGGGACATATGTCCAAAGACGCACTCAAAAGATATGCTCAGGAGTCCGTAAAAGGACTCCATATAAATAACTACCCCATAGATGACAAGTTGTGCCATGGTTGTGAAACTGGCAAATCAACACGTCTACCATTTCCACCTTCCTCTAAACGTGCACAAGAACCTCTTGAAGTCATTCATAGTGACCTTGTTGGCCCCATGCAGAGCCACTCTATACAAGGAAACAAGT